>JARHVA010000965.1:3542500-4116085 GCA_037957365.1 Torreya grandis | reverse complement strand
TACATATTATATAATAACTACAATTGAGCCTAATCTTCTTTTATTTTATTGTGCTAATTTATTTCAAGTTCATTAAGATATTATGGTTTTTTAACCCAAAAAAAGATATATTATTACCAAAGTTTCCATAGTTTACAAATGATACATTGTTACCAAATGTTCTAAAGTTTACAAATGATATACACTTACCACTGTTACTTAAAATTTCCAATGATGTGAACCCCAAATCAATTACAAATAATGAAGGTCAATCCATCATTCATATGTTTAAAAGTAATGGTAAATTGTAACCAATGAATACATCTTTATAAACTTTAATAATTCTTACTATTCGTATTATATCCATGATGAATGTTATAGGGAATACTCAAAGGCAAGTTTTGATTCTCACTTTAAAAAATTTATCATGTAATGCTACTATTAATAATAACATGATCACAAATTAACCTCCTAAAAAAAGTATATTTGAATATTCTTATCTGCAATATTTCATTATACCCATGTTATCTTTATTTTTTGGACATGAAGATCCTTCCAGACATATAATTCAATATGCAAATTATTTTGGTCATTGTACTCAATATGGAAATTTGTTGTTAAAATATTTCCATAGAAGCCTCACACAAGAGGCTTTAGATTGGTTCTATAATTTACCTAATGGATCCTTAACACTTTCAAACAATTAGAAGTTGTTTTCTTCTTAGCTTTTAATACACACAATATGCCTAAATTTACATTGGAACATTTGAAAAGCTTCAATCAACATGATAACTAGTCCATTCAAGACTATGTTATCTAATTTAAGAATGTATCATCTTATTTATCAAATAAACCTTTGGATTTGGAACTATAATTTTTATTTAGTAGAGGTCTTAACACTCCACTCAAATAAAGATCATTACATAAATGGTATACCTTATTTGTTCACCTATATATGGATGTGCATAAATATTCATGTTTTATACTCAATAATAAACAAAGATTTAAATATATCTCATTCAAAATATAAATGCCTTTTTAAGGATATAGATAAGGATAAATAATGAGTTTCCAAAAGAAGATCATATACAAGTATGTGTCATTCCAAAAATTTATATGATCACACCTTTTCAACCATTTATTGAATATTGGACCAATATCAGATATGGACACCCTACATAACAAATTCCAATTGTACCACATCAATATACACCTAAAACTATCTTAGGCCAAAATGATTTGACAATTACATTATTTATGAGTGGAGCTTATTTTAGGCATAACCATATTATCTCTAGGTAGAAAGAAATTTACTATAATGTAATATGTTTATCATAAGTTTGATACAATATAAAAGACTTACATCACAAGGGAATTTTGAAAGACTCCTTAGAATGCCTGATATTGCCAATTTTTTGCGTTCTAAATGTTGTCCAAATGAAAGTTTGTGTAATGCCTCATACATCTTGACACCCATTTATATTGGGAAAGTTTTGGCTATATCAAATGGGAGCTACAATAGATCAAAATCAACAATGTGTTTCATTTTCTCATAAGGTAAGAATGGTTCGCATACTACACAATTGTGATAATGATCTTAATCATGAAGTAAAGAGAGAAGAAGAGCACACCATGTATTTATACCAATATCAATGCATAGATAATGAAAATATGATTCATTTGAATATACATAATCAAACATTCCAAAAAAATCAAATATTTAAGAAAATACAAAAACATTCAAATAAAGCAAAAATATAAAAATATTTAACATTTCACATGCTTACTATCTTTTGCATATGTTATTTACTTTATGTTAGTAGATAACATATCATTTATATACACACATATTTTTCAAAGGTGCTTGAGTATGTTACAGGCATACACTAGATCCATGATACATGAGCATATATATGTTGAAACTTTCCTCTTCCTGCATGACACACTACATTAGGGACATCTTGCTTCTATTTGATCTTGATTGAAATAGTTTATATCATTTTTTTATCATTTTATATTATCACATTGAGATTATATACTAACATTTACACATGCCTATACTTATGTTACTATATTACATAGTGTAATGATATGTTATTCTATAATACATTTTACTAAGTGTGTATGTAAGAACTAGTATGACATGCTTATGCCAGTTGCTTATATTTTATTTACTTCATCTCTTCATATCGATTACTTCAGTTTAATTCTTGTTTGCTTATTTATCTTGATTGTGGAAAATTTAAATATGGACCTTGATTATTGGTCATAGTGCCTTGAGTGTTGATTGTTTCTTTGGTTTGTGGACATTTGATTGTGTCCACCCCTTGAGTTTGCAGAATTTGAACAATCCTCTTGTTTATGGTCTCCTTAGACCCCTCTTTATGTGATATTGATTACTCTTGCATGTGTGCTTGATTATTTGTCAAGATTGCTTCTTATATATGTTTCCATGATCTATATCATGCATATTAGGGCTTGTTATGTTGGGATATTATGAGTTTCACTGATACATATACTTAGGCATGATACCACTATATGTTTTTTACGACATGATTGATATAGATATAGCATAGTTGCTTATATTTTTGAGATAAGGTGAATATGATTTTTTATTTCCCATTACCTCAAAAGTGGGGGAAAAAGGGGGGCATATCAGTGGGTGCATGTTATAGAGACATGAATCCACATACTTGACAAAATTGGTAGAATTTGATGTAATTACATGATTTAGATATACACTTGGGACATGATTTTATATATTTAACACATATTCGGGACAATTTTTTTAAGATTTTTGATTCACATTATACATAATTTATAGATCAAAGGTTAAATTTTGATAGATATTTAAGTTTGAAACATATTTGAGTTGCATATTCCATATATATGCACTAAATTACATATACACTATTTATGCACTAACCTTACCAAGATACATTATTTGAGCTTTTATCTTCTATATTAGTTGGCTTCTTTTATTGGCATGATCAAGATTCAATATTCTTGATGGATGTAGAACTACTTATATTATTGAGGGTTGATATGGTTACACCATTTAAATAGAGCAATATTGGCTAGATTATGTTTACACTTGAGTTGTGCATTTGAGATTATGTGTTTTCGTTAGACTTGGTACAACTCATCCTTACACTAGATGGGGGCATGATCACCCTCCAATTCCCTTCTTCATATCTCCAAGGTTAATTTTTGAAACTATTTCCAATGATTCAACTAGGAAGCATTTTTACCAAACCAAATTTCAAAGGGGCACCATGGTTACATCAACACATAGGTGTAATCCTTACTTGCTCTCTTTTCTCTCAATTAATTTCAATTTTTCATTTTTAGATTATATTCACTAATTGTACCTATAACATGCTATTGTTTGTATGTCATACACATACAAAAAATATAAATAGGGCTTAAGTAAAATAAAGGTGTGTTTTACACACCATGGTATGCATTTCTTTCCTTTAACCTAGTAAATTCATCCTTATGCATTACTCTAGATACTCAAATATGGATTTATATGTTAAATTAGTCTTGTTGTTTTATTATTTTTGGAAAACTAGGGTTTAGTTTATAATTAATAAAGGGGTTTGATTAAGGGGTAAAATATAATCAAATGTAGTAAAACATAGATTTATATTAATTTGATCAAATCAATTACATAAGGATAAGAAATAACTTATCCAAAAAAATAGGTCTAGACAGTTGATCTAGAAGCTAAAAACTATTGTGCAAGACTGGGAAGATGTCAAAAACATAAATCTAAATTTTGTTAGGTGAAAGGATAGGAGTTCCAAAAAGTGGACACTTTGGTGTCCAATGTTGAAGTCCAATTCCAATGTTATTGTCCAAATCAATTTCTAGTTCTAGATTCTGATGCAGTTTGGTTCCTAAGTCCTATAGGTGTCTTTATTTTTTTGTGATCATTTGTATGTGCCACTATATAACTTGTTTTCTTCTCAAAACCCTAGGTCTATCTACACACATGAAACAATAAACATATCAAAATCAAAAGGGGAAAAAAATGGGTTAGGGGAAGTATGATTACATGGTCTAGAACCCCTGCTATCCTGACCATTGTCTACATTAACCCTCAAACTAGGGTCTCAGATCAAATTTAGTTCTCCCTTAGGGAATGTTCATAATTAATACATATAATAGATACAAGAATGAACTTTTACCTAGGCCCTTCCTTGATCAATCATGCAAATCTATGTGTGATGTAGAATTATGAGCTATACTATTGATTGATTTTTAATTACTTAGTGTACCAAAGTTGTAAGTGCTAGCTATGAAATTCCTTGTGAAGTCATTTATATAGGAGACTCTTTATTTTTAATTTGAGAACTTTATTCATGTTATCCAGCATCAAAAAGGTAAACAAAACTTAAGAGAGGATCTAAGAAGAGTTTAGGACCCATTAAGCAAAGCCAAATGACCATTGGGACTTAAAATGCAAATGGACAAGAGTGCCAAAAATGGGACAATTTCATGTTTGGCATTGTAGTCCAATTTTGGTGCTCTTGTCCTATAGGCTCGAGACTTGGGGGAATAGGATTGGTATGGGGAATACTATCTGGCTAAGGTAGAACCACTGGTCAAAATGTTCTAGATGACTGGTAATGGGTGAAGAGGTGATAAAAGCAATAAATAAGACAAAGATAAGCAAAAGCAAAGACATGGCTAGTGCAAACAAGGCTCATATTCTCCAGTCAGAGTCTCCTATAAAGAGGACTATGAAAAGACATGATATGTGTGGTTGCTTGACCAATTTAGGGTGTATATATTTACCTCTCTTTTATTCTAGTGATGTAATGAAATGAAATATTAGAGCAAAATAAAGAAGAATAAAATGCGTACTTGAACCTACTTGCATGGAACTGAATGTGGTGTAAGGATCCAACTCACTTCCTGGCTAGGGAAGTGGATGGAGAGATGAATAGTGCTTGGAGAGAGGAGTCCATAGATTGGATGCCCCTTATATTGAATTTAAATGTGGAATCCATGCATCATAGAGAAAGAGGGTAATGTTTGCCCCCTATGCTGAATCTGACTGAAGATGAGGAATGCTTAGAGGCCCAAAACCAATGTTTTTCCTTTATCCCACATAAATTCATGTAATCTGGATGTGTATATAAAATTTATATGCTATGAAAAGAAAAATTTGTCATGACCCCACTCTAAATATTTGACTTGGAACTGAGAAATGATCAAAAGCCCAAAACCAATGTCTGTCCTCTATCTCACACAAACTCATGTAGTCTAGATCTGAGTAATATAATGGACCAACCATTGTAGATGGTCATGTGGTCCAACCTAGTGGTATCCTAGGTATAGTTGGGTTAATATGAAACTTCGGTCAAAGTGAAAGAAGAGAATGGCATGTCTTGTCATTCCATCTATATAATCCTGAGTAATGAAGAACATGAACAACTATGCCATGTCTCCAAATATGATATGTGAGTGATGTGTTTGTATAATCTAGTAATATGTATAACCACATGTGATATGATATATCTTAGCATGCCTCATGTGCAAAATTGGAGACCCAAAACACTGTGATCTACACTGTCTATAGTCTACTATTTGGTTCTGTAAACTATGTCATGTTGTATGAAGTTGTATGTGTGAGACATATAATATGTACATGCCCCCAAATCCAGTATCTAAGTTTGTATCTATACCAAAATTATTGTGTATCCATATAATCTGAACCATTGTATCTAAATGTTTGTGTATCTATCAAATGAATGTATATCCCTCTAAATGTCTTGAGTAATGTTGGGTGACCCACATAATCTGAATCATTGTATATCTCGACCGTTTTGAGTTAAATCTAATAATCTAAATGTTGGATGTGTAAGAACCATGGTGTATCCACTTATGATAGTGGATGGGTATGTTGGGTAGGTGTAGAAATAGGAATAGTATAAATGATGCCCCCATTTTGAGGAGAAATATGAAATATGTGATAGAGGAGGTCAAGTCAAATGTGATGATTAGTGTCATGGTTATAGAAACAAGGTTGGTATGTTGTGAATAGATTGAAAGGTTGTTAGATTTCTTAGATTATGTTGTTTGAGAGTGAAACATGTTTTTGATTGATGATGACCAAGGTGTGTGTCTAGGTATAAGAGAAATATAGAAATGTTCATGCCATAGTAGGTAGATAATGTAGTAAAAGAGTGAAGCTCGAGTGATGTTGAAGGTATTATTGTCATGATTCTATGGAAGGAAATGGTTTGAAAAACAAAGTTACAAAGTTTGAGTTATGGTCAAAATGGTATTTTGTTTTAAATGAAAAACTTGGTTAATATAAGAAATTAGATTGATTCTTGATTCATTTGTGCATTAACTAGGTTGAGATTTTGAGCTCTAAAGTGAGAAAAACATTGAGGAAATGAGCACCTACCACGACCTGGTTCAAGTAGCTAGCAGCCCAAGTTCAGGCTGGTGGTGATGTAACCCTGGTAAGCAACTCAAACACTTGATTCTTGTTAGTTTTTGGCCTATTTTTATATTTTTGAGGGGTTTAAGAGTAGCTTTAAAAAAAATCTATTTCCAATGCTCCTATCTTGTGTCTAGCACTCCTATCTAGGTTTTAGCACTTTTGTCCAGGTTTCAACACTCATGTCCAACATTATTGTCCTATATCTAGTGTTGTTTTCCTAGAGGCATAATTTTTTACAATGTTTCTTTATTATTCACTATTGTTCTATTTTAGCTTTTGATTTGGTATTGTTGAATGATATATGTGTTATTTTTGGTGTTTTTCAAGGTGAGATATAGATGAGAGAGTTCACAGGACTTGGGTGATGGATGCATTGAGGTTGTTACTATTATCTACTAATGAGAGAGAGGTTAAGATAGGGTGAGTTTGGGTCATGTGTACAACCTAGGTACAGTGTGGTGGGACTGATATCTGATAACTATCCTATGTGAGAGGTGGAATTGATCAAAAATTGGGTTCTAAAAAATGGTTTCAAGTCAGAGTTTCAATGGTGGCACACTGTAGATCTCGTTGAGAGATTTTTTATGCTTTTCATGGTTTGAAAAATGGAGTCTGGATGCTCAAGATATAACCAGTTGAATAAATCATGCAACATGGGTGTCGAAAGTGGCATGGCACTTTTGAAAAATGCCAAGTGGACCAATCTCCATTTGACACATGGCAAATAATTAGGGGGCAAAAAATATTGGTTAGGTGTTTTTTTATGCACATGGTATTTGATAAATTAAAATGTATATAGGTGCCAAACCTCCATGCCACAAACACTCCACTAAACATGCATCCCTCATTCCTAGGCATTTGACTAAGCTTGGGTGGTGGCCAAAGTTAGAACCCAAATCCTTTCCATTTGAAAACTTTAACAAATTTACTATTTAAAGCATTAAAACCAACTCTCCCAGCTAATGTGGGACTATTTCCTTGGTCAAAGAGTGCCCATGGAGGAAGGATGCCCTTTCCCACATCCCTAGGCGCTTAGAATGGAGGAAGGTAGTTTTGAACTAAATACCTAGTGCCTAAAAGGTTAAGGCCTTGACCACTTCAGCCACGGGTTTTGAAGTGTTATAAAAGGCACTAATTTTTACTTGAATAAGAAAAGTTCTAGACTGTGTTTTTTATTTTAAGAGGCCGAGACTTTGTAAAAGCTTTGGGAAAGCTTATGTAATGGATTTTTATCCATTTTATGACCATAATACTATGTCTTAATACTCTTTTTATCCAATTTGCATATTGGAAGAGTATTTATAAGCCCATAGAGGCTATTTTTAGGACTTTTGAAGCAACTTTGCAGGTGTGAAGACTCACGAAATTCGAAGGTGCCAGGCTTGATTATCAGTCACGGTGAAGGTGAATTTTTGCATTGAGAAATCAACTTGTAGGAAAGTTGTTTATTGTTTCCAGGTGTTTGAAGTGCCTTTAATGGAAATGGTCCACTCCTTTGGAGAACCCAGAGATGTAGGCATCAATTGTTGAGCCGAACTCCATTATCACGTTTTGTGTTTTTGATAATTGTCATTTTTGTGCATAATTTTGATTCAGTTTGGTGATTTGATTTTAATTAGTAAATGAACTCATGCAAGTAATTCAAATTTTGACAATTATAACACAACGTTATTAAAAAAAATTGGTTCAATAATTGAGAACGTTTTATGCCAAACATTTTGCAAGTTCTTTTGAGTTTTTCAAGAATTTGTTTATGTTTGAGAAATTTTAGTATTCGTACTTAAAACCTCACTTTGAGTTGAATCAATGTAGTTTACGGATCAGGAATGTAGAGACATATACTTGATAACTTCCTATAAGGGAGATGACTGTGACTTTGGAGGATGTGTATCATATACTGCATTTATCAGTTAGTGGGTGATGAGTGATGGTACAGGATGACATGGGTGCTTATGTGATTGATCACACATCCTTGTATTTTTTTGGTGTGCCTTCAAGGATGCATCAAAAAGGTAATGATAGTGATGTGTTATTTTCGGTCATTATGTAATCTAATGTTTCACACTTTTGTAAGTGGTTGGCTATTTTGTTGGAATATTTTATTGTTGTAGATGGGAGTGGAGTATATATTGCATATAGGATGCATAGGATTGTGCATAGTGTGGAGGTATATGGTATTGTATTCTCATGGGGGAGGAGTATGTTATCCCATCTATATAGGGATCTCTATAGGTTTACATAAGAGTCATTTAGTGGTGTGGTGAATGTGATGACCTTATTACATTATTGGGCCTATGAGCACATAATAATTGTGTGGCTAATTAGATTACCGAGGGTAAAGTGGGCACCTCCACAGCCATTTAGAGAGTGGTGGATGAGCACATTGGCTATCCAATCCCCTAGGATAAACCATTATAAGTAGGTTTTAGATGGATTGGTCCCTAGTGACATCATATAGAGGCCTTACAGAGGATTTCTTGGGTGGGTAGAGGATGGAGTAAAATTACAATACATGACGGTCAGCTATTGGATACATGAATGTTAGGATAGGGTATAAGAGAGCTTTCAAAATGAGCACATTACTAGACAGTTTAGGGTATCACAAGATGTGTCCCTAGCAAGATGGATGTGGATGAGGAGTGCACGAGCATCTACGAGGGTAGGAGCTCATGCAAGGCCTATTGAAGGTGAGCTTACACCATTACTTTTAGATGTGAGGGATACAGCCATTAATATTCTAGATTTGGATGATGTTGGATGTACAAACATGTATACCTCATGGTGGGCTAGGCATCGGTGGGCTCCATTTTACCCTATTAAGGTAGGGGATGCTCCAAAGTATGAGGATCCTAAGCTGATCCAAATGATGGGAGGTATGCAATGATTATATTTGAATCATGTATAAATTTATGGTTTTAGTTTGATTTCAAAGGATATATCTAACTTAGTATCATACTTTGTGCATAGGTAAGGTGGGAGGTGCTCAAGATAGAGCACAACTAGGGTAGGAAATAGAGATGATGATTATTGAGAGACCATAATTGATTTGACACTCTAAGAGCTCACATGGCATGTACTTGATGATGTATTAGAGGAGGTTTTGATAGAGTGAGTGATGGTCATGGCTAGTATTCATGCTCATCTATTTGATAGGTCTGTTATAACAATAGCTGCATATGTTAGGGTAGTAAGGAAGAGAGATGAGATAAGAGCTGAGTTGGATAGGCATAGGATGCCCCCACCTAAGTTTGGATTTGTTAGCATGAGGATCATAGATTAGTGTGTATATATATATATATATACATATATATATATATATACATATATATATATATATAATCTTTCAAGGTGATATGTGGACTTGTGTGAGGAGCATGGTCAGCTACTATAATGAGAGAGTCATCATAAGAGGCATGCCATAGCTCGAGGAGGTGCATGGTCATTGAGTGTTAGGGTAGATTATGTGACTAGCACTAGTGGAGAGTGATACTAAAAGTGAGGGCTTGATGCCCATTCATGAATGATTGTACTTGATACAAGTGTATATGCATTAAAAACTTATTATATATATGGATACTTGTTTGATTTTGACTCATGCGTATTATGTTATGTAATTTAGAGCATATTGGTATATGTTTTACAAATGGTTAATTATAAATAGTTGATTTTGCATTGATGTGTAGGTTGCATATGTTTGATAAAATGGTATTTGAGATGTTATTTGATTATTGTTAATAGGTTCAAGTGTGATGCTAGTTTTAATTTTGAATCATATATGAGTAAAAAACTTTGTTGTTTTATATTTAGTAAACTGATTTGATAAAGTGAATTGGTTTAAGATTAGTAAAGTAGGATATTGGTAAGATCAAGATTTAGATAATTTGATATAGGTAGGGATGGTTACTTGGAACTAGAAATGTTAGTTTTTAGTATAAGGAGATGTAAGATATCACTCTATGCATATCATCCTCATGGATATTGTATCACTATCTGAACCCTGATGGCCAACTAAATAGGTGGTCATATTGTTCATGTTGTGTAGGAACATGCCATGTATCTGATATTGTCTATAGTGTACTAATTATAGTTGTACATGGAAACTCTATGAGATGCAACCTCAATGGATGTGCAACTAAAACTATGTGTTATGGAGGCTCTTCTATCCATAATCATAGTGGATTGCTACATGATATAGGTCTTTAAAAACTTGGTTGTAGTGATTATCTATCTAGAGTAGTACTCTATGATGTGGGTTCACTTAATCTTAACTGTAGCAGGTTGCTACGTGAGATAGGACCCTAAAAAATCTATTATGGTGCTTATGACTATGTTGGATATGTATATGGAACTACATTATGTACTTCATGGACTACACTACTATATGTAGGCTACTCTCATTGTACTAGTCTCCAAACCCTCTAAGTAGGTAGGATAGGAGATCTCCTATAAGGCTCTATCCTAGAAACCGTATTACTCTCATGATGAGTAACCAATGATTCCTATGAAGGAATGTCTTGGGATGACTTAGTTGTAGAGGAATGAGGTTTATGGATCCATGATGAAAGAGATCTCGGTGCCCTTGATGTGAGTTCTATGATGTTGTTACCAACACATCTATTAATAAAATCCCTAAGTCCATAACAATCATTGTCTATATGTCCATGGATAGGATGATAATTACGAAAGGGTCAATATGGTTGCTTGTGTAGGAGATGTGGATCTTGATGATGAGTATAAGTCAATGTGATTAACCTCCTATCTATTAGTGTTGATAATATGGCATATGGGTTATCCCACTCTAAATCAAACTATAGTGGTGCCCTGTTGTTGTTCTCTATAGTACATATTATAGGTGGTGTGCTAGAAACTAGCTCTTTATTCTTAACTAATTATTTTTATAGCTATGGTCTCCTATCTTGTTTTGGACATGGTGGATGCTAAGTGCTAGGAGCTATAGATGGAGGTAATTCTATGAAATCTAAAGTAAGTTGATCAACTAAATCTGAGTCAATCAATCCTAATTTCTTTTCCAAGGCTAAAATTATATAGCATAAGTACCTAAAAGATGACTCTATCTTATATAATATATGCTCTAGGAGGGGTTGGTGAAGCCCCTCAATAAAGATATGTTGAACCTCTAAATCTATTGGTTTATAGATCAAGTGTAACATGTGAGTCTTGAATCGTAAGATATAATCACTAACTGACTCTGAAGGATTCTGATGCAATACGGCAAGTTTCTCATATGTAACATGAGGGCCCATGTTTGCTATGTAATATCTAAGAAATGCCTCCTCTAAGTCATCATATGTATGCAAGAAACCAACAAGGAGTAGATGAAAGAACCAATTTTATGCATTACCCACTAATGTCTGCTAGAATAGCTTAAGTAGAATCAAAAGACTCGCATGAGATGGTAAATCCTTCTAAAAGGCTTGAAGGTGTATGAATGGATTTCTACTTCCATCAAATTTAGTTAATGATGGTATCTAGAAATGATTAGGCAATGAATCTTTAACAAATGTCTTTGGAAGAGGGTTAAAATTTAAGTCATTAGCATCCATCCAAGACTTATAAGCCTTGTTTTCCAAAGTAAGGAGATGTACTTGGTGTTGTAATTCACCAACTGCATGCATCAAAGAAATAATCTCTTGGGATGGTATATTAGTATCTTGAAGTGGTTCATTTAATCATTGAATTTGATCATTTATTTTAGCCATGGGAATTATACATTTAGAGATTGGATCATAGAGAGGGGGTATGCTCACTTGAACCTTTGGAATAATGGTAACTTGGACCTTAGTAGAGGGATGTGAGATACTATAGCAAGGGGTGGCTTGGGATATTCATTGGTATCTTTATTACTTATTTAATCACATTCTAATTGAATAGAAGATGTGATGTTATCATGGACATGTGCATCATTTGAAATAGAATCATGCATAGAAGTATAAGCAACATTTTGTATTGCATTATGTTTGAGAGAAGGAGTGAGCGAAGAGTTAGAAGCATGAGAAGCATTATCTTCTTCACTATATGCATAATATTTATCATTATTCCATGCATTATCACAATCAATATTTTGTTCATTTGAAAGGGGAGGAGTATAAGTATCATTTTCATATTCACTCTCATTGTTATATTCATTTGCATGTTCACTATCATACTCATTATCACTTCCATTATCACTAGGAAGAGGGGTAAAAGAATATGTTAATTCTTTTCAAATATGCAATAAATTCTCATTTGAAATTGGAATATTATGTGCATCTATGTTATCCTTGAATGGATTGCATGCATTATTTTCATTTGCAATATGAGAAGTAAGAGTAAGAGAGTTATCATTTAAACATTCTTTTTTCATTTTTGAGACGACAAAGTAGAGTTAAGAACATGAGATTAATCTTTGAATTATGCCTTGTAAATTTGATTATATTTCATTTATATTGTTGTAATTTGAACATAGAAGTAGCAAGAGAGAGAGAGAGAGAGAGAGAGAGAGAGAGAGAGAGAGAGACTAGGTTCAAATGCAAGAAAATTATCACCAATGAGAGGTTAACTTGGAAATTCATGACTAACTTGTTCATTTGATGCATTATTCATAGGAGATGAGGTGAAAAGTAACTTGGAAGAGGGAAGAAAAGAGATAGGTTTAAGAGAAGAAGATGCATCTACATTTTCTTCACTATCACTTTCATATGTATCATCATAATCCTCATTGAAACAATATAAATTGTCTTCATTGTAAATGAAATCATTTTCCTCATTATTATCTAATGTGCAATTTTGCAAATTTGTCCATTCATTGTCATAATTATGAGAAAGATTTAGAAATTTATCTATAGGATGAGAGGGAAGAAGTGCCTTAGTGGCCATTTTATTGCTTTCACCAAAGAGATTTTGTAAAATAAATATTAAAAAAATAAATTAAATAATGACTATTAACATAGATATTTTGAAAATATTGTTGACACTCCAAACAATTTGCAAAAATTCCAAAAATTTTACCTAAAATTTTAAGGGAGAAAGGCTTGGGGTTTAAGGACCTAGTTTGGAAATCTAGGGTTTTGGGTTGGATTTTTAGAATTTTGAAATTATTGAAATATTTTAATTCTAAAAATAAATTTTAATTAAAACAAATGTACAAGAATTTATACAAAAATCAGAATTTTACAATTGATTTTTTGCACAAAATGTGAAGGAAAACCCTAGGGGTAGCTAGGGTTTGAGATTTATTCAAAGTAAGTTGGGTTCACTAAATGTTTTATTATTTTGGTAAACTAGGGTTTAGTTTATAAGAAATTAAGGGGATATATTAAGTGGTAAAATATAATCAAATGTAGTAAAACATAGATTTATATTAATTTGATCAAATCAATTACATGGGCAAAGGAAATGACTTATCTAGAAAAACAAGCTGAGACAACTGATCGAGAAGCTAAAAACTATTGTGTAGGATTGGGAAGAGGTCAAAAATCTAAATATATATTTATTTGGTGAAATAATATGAGCATTGAAAAGTGGACACTTTGGTGTCTGACATTGTATTCCAGTTCTAGTGCTATTGTCCAAATCAATTTTTGGTTCTGAATTCTAATGTGGTCTGGTTCCTAGGTCCTGTATGTGTCTTTATTTCTCCACAATCACTTGTAGGTTCCACTATATAACTTGTTTTCTTCTAAAAACCCTAGTTCTATCTACACATAGGAAACAACAAATATATCAAAAGCAAAAGGGAAAAAAACTGGGTTAGGGGAAGTATGATCGCATG
Organism: Torreya grandis; assembly: GCA_037957365.1. Taxonomy (NCBI): domain Eukaryota; kingdom Viridiplantae; phylum Streptophyta; class Pinopsida; order Cupressales; family Taxaceae; genus Torreya; species Torreya grandis. Next base: position 4,101,872 of record JARHVA010000965.1, on the reverse strand, counting down.
GTTTAGAACCCCTATGGTCCTGATTGTTGCCTACATTAATCCTTAAACTAGGGTCTTAGATAAAATTTAGTATTACCTTAGGAACATTCATAATCAATGTGCATGATATATTTAATAATGAACTTTCACCAAGGCCCTTCCTTTATCAAGCATGCAAATCTATGTGTGATGCAAAATTTTGAGCTATACTATTGATGGATTTTTAATTACCTAGTGTGACAAAATAGTAAGTGCTAGCTATTAAATTTCTTGTGAAGTACTTTATATAGGATACTCTTTATTTTGAATTTTAGAAATTTATTCACATTAGTCGACATCAAAAAGTTAAACAAAACTTAAAGGAGGGGCTAAGAAGAGTTTATGACCCATTAAGTGAAGATAAATTACCATTGGGACTCAAAATTAAAATGGACAAGAGCACCAAAAATGAGATACTTTCATGTCTGACACTGTAGTCCAATTTTGACACTCTTTTCCTATAAGCTCGGGACCTAGGGGAATAGGATTGGTATGGGGAATACTATCTAGATGAGGTGGAATCACTGGTCAGAAGGTCCTGGGTGATTGGTAATGGGAAAAGAGGTGACAAAAGAAATAAACAAGACCAATATAAGTAAAAATAAAGGCATTACTAGTGTGAACAAGGCTCATATTCTCTAGTCAAAGTATCTTATGAAAAGGACTATGAAAAGACATGATATATGTTGTTGGTTGACCAATTTAGGGTGCATACACTTGTACACTTGGAAAATATCACTCATGGATCTATCATTTAGTTCTTGACCACCCTTTCAATTGAAAAGCTTATGTTCACCACCTCATTATGCCTAAATGTTTATCTTATAGTCCAACCCTAATATTTTTATTATCCAGATCACTTATAGCCCACATTATGCTTAAAATATATCCTTCATTGTTAGTTATTGAGCTCTATCAACTTTCTATTTTCATGGGCACTTGCATTCAGACTTGGACACTAGAATCAATTCTAGTTTCCATGTTCCAACATAGTGTTTGTACCTTACAAACACTTAAATTTGTAAATATTTCCATATGTATGGCTCAGCGTATTTATTTATTTAAAAAATCCATGAGAAACATTTAAAAATGTACAGTATAAATACAATTTTAAGCCCATTCATTATCTATCTAGATATTACCAAGCAATCACCTATTCAATCTCACTAAATCATTCATACAACTAAGTTCTACTTCCCTATTCTTCCCTATTTCTAAATCAGTCATAGGAGAAATCTTCTTACAGGTTTGAAGCATTGAAAGAACAATCCATGAGTAGTATTTTTCAAGGTGTAAGCTATATCACCACATGCACTCCCATATATCATATTATGCTATTGTTCACACACAAACCCACATAAATAGGATGACTACATCGATATGAAGCCATGTTTGAATTATATGGCTATGTATCTAGCATTCACTCAAAGAGGGGTCTTTAAGGTCAGATTGACTTCACTTGAGCCCAATAACCCCTATTTTTTCAAGGTGGCATGCCCTAATTAGAGGATCTATGATTTTGATTAAAATATAGATATCGAGAACCCATGCACGTGATCTAAACATAAAATATGAAGGGTGATAGTAAACCCTAACATGCATAGATAGAAGTTTTAGAAAATATTTAATAATATATACATGATACTAGTGACAATATCATGACACTAGTATCGATGTTAGTGTCCACAGGGTGACATAAGTGTTCAATCTGACATAAAGTAAATATTCAAAATTAGATGATAGGATCAAGTCTTCAAACAATCCACTTCTACATTTGCACCACTCATATATGCTTGTGCATTATTGTATAAGTTAATTATAATTTATCCTTCATATTTTTATTATCATAATATTGAATGTTATACTTTCCATATTTTGTATATGCTTAGATTTAATATATCTTATCAAAATATCAATAGAATGTAAATTGAATTAATTGGCCTATTTTTTAGGGTAGATTATTCCTTGTTTGATTAGGCTAATCTTCAACCCTTAATCCCAAAATGGGTTAAACACCTAATGGTTCTTTACCTACCTTAAAATATTAAAATAATATTCTTATCAAATTATCACAAGCATGGAATGCCTATATTAACATTAGTATACGTATAAGGCTTAAAATAAGGTCATGATGAGGTTATTAGAGATTACATTATACGATTCAAGATTGATTTACATTATTTGACATATCAACCCTCATATTTGGAAATACAAATTATATATGTATGTGTACCACTACGCATGTGGTTTAGATGATGATAATACAAGTTAATTAAGACCACTTTCACCAAAACAACAAATTACCACTCAAAATGTTGAGTCTAATTCATCTTCTCTAAGAGGAAAAACTATTGTCAAAGATACCTACAATGAGAAATAATTGACAAAAGAGGTTTTTACCAACAAGGTCAATAAGAAAACACTTATTCTTTCTCCTAAGACAAAATTTCATAACAAGGAACAATCAGTAAAAAATTTACACAAAGGAAATGAATCGATATATAAAATGTCACTTACAACAAAGGTATCTATTTATATTAAGAGGTAACCACTTAAGTTTGATTGCTTTAGAGATCGACGACATGATATATTACACACATTATTGGATAATAACATGATTACTCTTCCTCCAAATTACTATCATCCACCTCATAGGTTTGAGAAGACAAATAGTCAACCATTTTACACTTAAAATGGTATTAATAGACATCAAGATAACAATTATTATGTTTTACGATAAAATATTACACAACTTGTTGACAAGGGAGTTATCACATTTGATCATAGGATAACAAGATCTTCCTCTCCCACTTTTTCTAGTAGTTATTTTAAGATGATTGAGACATCCCAAGACATTCATGCTAGGGAATGAATGGTCTATCGGCATTTGAAGAAATAAAACACTATAAGTCCTTAGTCTAGTTCACATTATACCACAACCAAATTATCCTAAGATATTACCACTAGGAAACCATTAGCCATTAGAGCTTTCAATATAGGTGATACTCAAAAATGCATGGTTGTAGATGTTGAGGAACAACATAGTACAAGTGTATCTATATCTTCTCTAAAAAAAATATGGAATCAAAAATTGAATCAATTATTTATGGCTCAACCAAAAGTACAAATTAACATAGTATTATAGTATCAAAAAGTAGAACCATTTCAAATTATTCAACAACAAATTTGCCAACTAGATTATAATGATATTATTTTTCCAAATGATTGGGGAAACTAGTTTTGAGTAACATTATCACATAAGTGATACTAACATTCACAAATGCTAATATATAAATAATATTATATATGCATCATACACCCATGGTTTTGTGATATTGGATTGAAAACAATTAGATTATGAAACTCATAATGTAAAAATTAAAACATATAGCATAATCATTCAAAAAATACAACACATGAAAATATCTTGTATATATATCAAAAAATCATGTTTATAGTATAATAATGGTTAATTAATATTGGGAGTGCCCTCACCATCTAAACTATCACTAATGATTAGACTCGTAGCTTGTGAATTAAAGCTCCATTTGGTCTTACTCCTCCTTGTGAATGAGATTGTGACTTATATCATCTAATACACCTCTTAAGGATTCATATTTGAATAATAACGTGTGTATGCTCAATCTAAAAAGAACAATATTGATCAAACAACTCCCATATATATATTAGAATCATGACTAAGCACACGTCATCTATCAAGATCTACTTGTAAATCAACTCACTCTTTGGTGACTACAATATATGCAATGAAAGTAATAGCACATGGATAAAACAACAATGCATGTTAACCCTAAATATGGTTAACCCACTCAACTAATCCACCACTAGCTATATCACAAGGCACATTTGATTTCAAAGTAAAAATGGTTCATCTACCATAATAGACCAATATGCATCACCTATAATATCAAGCACATGAGTATAATATCAACCAAATATAAGAATATCAATAATCAATTAAATAAACATGCAAATACTTGTACAAATGTTATGTTGTGAAGCCTATTTCCACATTACAATGTATTTAAAATATTTTACATTAAAATGTACTATACACTCTTAATGTATTCTTGTTGGGGGGGCCAAGTAGGGGTTTGAGGGTGGAAACCCCTGATATCAGGAGTTCAAGGGTGGTAGCCCCTGAAAAAAATTCAAGATCCCCATTTTTTGGGAGTATAGACACATGATTTATCTCTACTTATATATGTGTGGTGTCATCACCCATGGTTAATGGGGAACCATTATGAGTGATGTGGCCCATGGTTTTGGTACTCATTGTTTTATAAAATCACTATGTCGGTTACCTATTGATGTAATTATATATAGATGAACATACAGTAAATAAAATATAGGAAGAACTAAGTTTCAGAAGGTGAAAAAAGTGTGTGAATTCAAGTGTGAATTCAGGAGAGTTTGTTAAGCACAACTCCAAATAAAATTTGTGCATTTTAATTGTGAGAAGATTAATCTGAGAGTGGATTATACTCTTGTTGGCTTGTAATAAGATCTAAGCAATTGTTTTTTGGTGGATCCAACCCACATTGGGTGAACCACATTAAATCTTGTCCTCTTGTTGTGCATTTTAGTTTATGTTCTTTATGTATCTTTCTTCATATCTCTTTTTATTTTGATTCTATGAAATTATTCCACATTAATTTTTATTTTATTCTTAACAACAAATACTCATGCTTAGACATAGTATTAAAAACAATTGTGGTAATAATGACATCCACATCGATAGGTTGTGGTAGAGGTTTGCGTGTAGGTGGTTTTCCTAGTCCATCTACATATCCTTCCCCATCTCCCCCATATCCTCCTCCCTACATCTACATCTCCTCCACTATGTGTAGGGACATGATACCATGATTACCTACCATAACTAGAAACAATACAACCTATCAAGCAATACTCCACCATTGCATGTATGTTGTCATATACCTTGTGTCATCACTATTTGCCAATGTAACCACAAGATCCTGCTTCTTAGTTGGTTGAGTAGCCAAGTTAGCATCTATCAATCTCAACCTTTCCCTAGCTCTAATAATGACCCTAGTGCTTTGTGTCTATGGGTAAGGTACTAGGGGCACATCTTGAATCAATTTAAACTAGCAAGTAACACACTCATACTAAAACCTCTTGACAATGTTATGGAATAGATTTTGTAGCCACATACTAAGTTTTATATGATGTAACTCTATATCATCTTCCAACCACCTCCCAAATCCCATATATGGTTGCCACTAAATCACATGTTGGATCAATCTATCCAATATAATCCTATACTCCTTAGTGTTCAATCCCCTTTGTTGTGGTAAAACCCAACAAGATGAAAAGGTATTGGGATGAGCCCAATCTCCACATGGACTACCAAAAGTATGAAACAAAGTAATATGCTCGTAAATCCATACATTTAATAATGTGGTTACCTTGAGACCACCAACATGAACCTCTGGAGTAAATATATATAAGTGTGTTAATATGTTATGCCCCAAGAATACCTGGTATGGCTCTCCCCAATATAAAAATATATATAATACATATGATAGGATATCATAATGGCTCCTCCATCTACTACTACAAATGATGCAAGTTTACAACATAGGATCTTATGAAATTGTAAAACATATAATTACATAATTTGATCTGGTAAAATAGAACCACCCTGATATGTGCCCTATCATTGACACATTATAAACTTATGGGGCCACCACATATATGATGCACCCTCTGTCTTCACCAAAATAACCCTCTCTAATAATAAGAAATCATAGGATGTGCCATACATTCTATAATGTGATGGTCATCTCACATGTCGATAACCACAAAGTACAAGTATCAAGATTTCATATCTCAAACAATGTTATCATCAATTACATGTTATAATGAACTTGGAGTAATCATCCAACATGTCCCAAACTAGCCTCCTCTAACACCTACCAATCTACATCATTTAAACTAAGATCTAACAATGTACTCATGCGTCATTCACCTCAGAACTCTCATGCATGTAAATCTTGCTACAAAATAATACACATATAATATCAATTTTAGATCAAAATAAATACACAATACATACATAAATATTTAGAATAAGCACTTAGAGGATAAACGGATGAAACCAACTTAAATGGTTAAGATCTTCAAACAATTTTATTGTATTTCGATCGATACTGCTAAGAGCATGTTAATATCATTAGAAAGATGATAATACTAACCCCAAGAATCAAGATCATCGATGCTTAATTTTGGAGTTTAAAATTTCCAAAAAAAAAAAAATCACCAAAAACAAAAAACCTTAAAATCTACTATAATTTATAATTTTTTAGAAAAAATGAGTAATTTTGATACATACCAACTCGTCTGTCATTTGTGCCTATAAGGTAGTCTACACACGCTTGAACTAAAGTGACAATTTATCTTGTCGATTAGGCATGTTGGTAATTTAGAGCTCAATTCGCACAATGAAATAATGAAAATGAAATTACAAAAATATTTGCATTCCTATTATTTATGAGTTGACTTTTTACAATATTATTTAATATGCCTATTACATAAATGATTCAATTATTTATCAAAAACTTCTACAAGCGATACCTTGAGCACCTTTTATAAAAAACAAGTCCCATCAATTACATTAGGACATGTGACACATTATCCCACATCATAACACTACTTGGTTATAGATATCATTTTCAAAAAATAGACAATTTTTTTAATTTAGAACACAATATCTCTATACAAACACTATTACCTTTGGAAATTGTATTACCGATCGAATGTGACTATTTCCCATACTATCATGTATACTATCTTATGAATAATATAAATTGCATCAAGGCAACACTCAAATTTAATACATGATATTCTAACCATTCTAATTGACAAGACCTTTCTAAACTCACTATATCTTTTGATCTGATTGATTTAATAATTTTATCCCTCACCTTGAAAGAGGGAACACATGGGGCATATCACAAGAATGTTACTTATACAAAATTGACATGATTCAGATATTATATTATTGATTATGACACAACTCAACCTTAGAGGTTTTCAGATATTAAAGATGAATCAAATGTATGACAAATGGGTATAGATAACATATTTTAGATGATACATTAGATTTAAAATGGTTCAAAAATATCAAATTGGGTTCAAGTATTGACACAGTAGTACAATATTTGGGGGCATATGCATTTAATTTATACCAACATGTATAAGTTTATACATATTTGAGGGTATATGCATGTGCACACACATAAAACTAAAAATTTATAAGTTATAGTTTTCATTTACATATAGTGATAAATTTACATCTAAATACATTGATAAATTTACATCTACACATAGTTATAGTTTCTATATTTAGTTTATGGATGCATAGCATGCCATATAAGTGACAATGATGTAGGGCACATAATATAGATTCATGTCATTCTTTCATTACTACTTGTTATCTGTGGTCATGTTAGGGGCATGGATGTTATCAATTCTCTTTTGATCATGTATATAAGATCTAAGGAACAAAGTGACAATTCAATTTAAAATTTATATACAATTGTTGATTTAGTTAAAGTGTATAGTGTATACTGGAGATTCAATGCCCTCCAACATTATAGCCTATGAATCCATTATGGATTCCAACTCATTTCTATCTTGAGGTTACAAAGACCAAAAATGAAAATTATGGTTTCTAAATCTTTCAATGGGTTCTATTTACATGCATATTCACTTCAAATTGGGGCTTCATCACCTTTAATTTTCCATAGTTCGACAAAAGAACCAATCTCTCCAATAACATGGTTACTCGAGTTAGCATAGTTAAGGTTTTATTTCCCTCAATGGTTATAATCTTCCAATTAAACAATTGAAATATTATCCATATCACTAGCTAATAAATGAATAGATGTTACAAGTTCCCTCTTTTTCTCCATAAGCATTGGTCAATTCTTGACCTTCGACATTTTTAGTTCTCCATGGCAAGCACATACTCCACAAGCAACATTACATAACACAAATACATGTGTATTTGTTACTTGAATATTATTTTTAATATTTCATTTATAATTATATGGTTTGATTCATATGGACAATAATTTATCTAATTGCATACATTTTCTTTTTTAGGAACCCTATTGATCATTATGACGAATGACAAGTCCATATTGTGATCAACTCCATAAGTTTATGTTAGAATATTTAATTATAAGTTGGCTTAATTGACCCTTAGCCTTGGTATTAATTAAATAAAAAATAATATATTATATATTATCATGAGGTGGAAACCTCATGATAATAAATAATAGAGTATAATTATTTAATTATTACCAAATTTTAATAATTAAATTGTTTTATCAAGATGGATGGACCTGTTACTTATACAACGATAACCTCCCTTATTTATTAATTATAAATAGGGTTTTACTCCTTTTGTTAAACCAACCCATGAATATAAAATATTAACCATATTCAATCTCGGAGAGTTTAATTTATCTGAAAAGTAGTGAGAGGTTGAAGAACTTATATTGGGTACAAAGGATTTTCTCAATTATTAAATAATTCATCATTGTGGGTTTTTTACCTCTAAGAGGTTTTACCACATTAAATCTCTATGCAATGGTTCATTGATCTATGTTTTTCATTTATTATGCTTCATTTATCAAATTCAGTCTAGATTCTATCTTGTGGATGTACACTACTCTATAAATTTTGTAATGGAATCAAAGCCGGTGGGGTGGAATTGATTAGAAAGCAAGTGATGAATTATATTAGAATTAATTTCAAAAAGAATTCAGACTATAAAGGAGTTGTCTGGCCTATAATATGGCCTCTTGCCTAAATAAATCTCAAAATAATTATTTTCAATCATTTTATAGACTGGTTGTTGCTAGAAGAGGTCAGATCTTGTGTACAAGCCTCCTAGAAGCATATGTAGAGCCTGAGAAGGCTTCCTCAAGCATTTTTTGTTTGCTCTATGTGAGGCACCATTATGTAGCATGGGAATTTTTAAAAAAATCATTACTTAGTCAAAATCCAAATTTGAAGCTTCATATAGGTTTAGCAAGCAAAGTTAGTGTGATTAGAAAATTTACAAAGGCTCTGGTGGCCTCTTCTGAGCTTTGTGATTTTTTATTCAGCCACCTAGGTGCCATAGTACAACCTAGATAATTGAAAATTCTAATTTCTTTATCAAAAATTGAATTTTGAATCTCTATTCTACCTTGTTTCAAGTTTTTAGGAAAGTTGTCAAATTATAGAGGTCTATGTTGTCTTATATCATTTTATGTGAGCAAAAATTATTTCTATAGGTACACCATTAGCATCTACAACTACAAGTATGAAATTTGGTTGATATAGTTTACAAAAGTATTTAAAAAATAAAGTTATTTATTACATCTTTGTTCTCCAACCTCAAGCCCCATTTTAGGAGATAACTAGTTACCTAAAATTAAAAACTTTTATTATTTTTCACTTTTTTAAAAAATTACATCCACATATATATATATATATATATATATATATATATATATATATATATATATATATATATATATATATATATATATATATATATATATATATATATGTATATATATATATATGTATATATATAATAACACTCAAATATATATTAGTGCATATATATATATATATATATATATATATATATATATATGCATGCACTAATATATATTTGAGTGTTATTATATATATACATATATATATATATATATATATATATATATATATATATAATAACACTCAAATATATATTAGTGCATGCATATTCTTGATTAGGTTCCTAGAAAGATTGGTGGCCTTTTTTTTGCTAAAAATTTGTAACTAAGGAGGTTCCAAGTTCGAAACCCCCTAAAATCAATATTTTTCAACTTGGTCAAATCATTATTTAAATTTAGTTCCATTTTTTGGTTTGTGTGTTAATTTTTCATGCATTTAAAACCCTAATTGACCTATCAAACTTATTTCAACTTTTGACCTAGTGAATGTTTTATTAAACATAGTCATGTAGTTAGTCAATTCTTAGGTTTCGGCACCTTAAAAAAATATTTACATGGTAAATTTTTTGTTTTGAAACCTTTTATTATTAATTTAAAACTTTTTTAATAAGTGTCTAGGTGTTTTTTCTAAGTACAATTCTTTCAACACCTAGTTTAGTACAACTCTAATTCAATTTTTTACATTATTTGGCATGTAAATTGTGTAATTAAGTATAATTGCATGTGTGATTCAATTTATTTTGGAGAATAGCTCAAAAACTTATTAAAAGATTTTTTTAAAATAATTGTGCTTATATAAGTTTATTTTTACGATACCTATGACACTTAGTTTTATCGTAAATCTTTACAATTTTCTTATTTTGTTTAGCATTAAATTAAACAATTTTGTCATAAAATTTTACAATTTTTTTATTTTGTTTAGCATTAAATTGAACAATCATTATGTGTTTACACTTGAAATTATTTTTAATTTTAAATAAAAGTTAAAATTCACACTAAAAATGATTCTTTTTAAGCATTTGTCTATTGCTATTTTTAATGGGAAGTTATGGCTTCGCTTAATTTTGTTTTAGATAAATCACAAATGCTTAATAGAAATAACTATAATATTTGGAAAATTCACATAAAAGCAGAATTCATAGCCCAAAAGTTATGGAATATTGTCATTGGGACTAAAAAATTCCCTTCTGAATGGCATGTGACCCCTGAGCTTACCAATGTATTTCAATAGAAATCACATGAAGTTATGTCCATTATCTTACAGAATGTTAAGGATGAATTCCTTCTCCCCATTGGTAATCAAAAGTCTCCTAACTATGCTTAGAAACTCCTTGAGTACATACACAAGAGCACTCATCTCTCAAAATTATTAAGTTAATCCTTGAATTACTAATTAAATCTATGAAAGGTGATGAAAAGGTTGTGAATTTTCTTACTAAAATTAAGAACATTAAAGCTTAGTTAGATGGGTGTAATTATAATTTGATTCATGATCAATTGCATTATTTTATCATTAAATTTAATAGTCATGAAAAGTATGTAATTTTAATTTCAATTTTGAATTATAAATATCAAATTGAGCAAGATATCCCTGACCTTACCACCTTGTGTATACACATAATATTTTCAAACTTTATCAATTATTGATGTTTTCTCTCTTGCAGGAACCCATCAAGTCTCAATCTCTCTGAGTGCATGCCTTAAAGGGTGCATCAAAAAATGGGTGGATAGACCATTAATGCTTTGTAGGATTGTTATCCCTTATATATGACTTCTTGTTATCTACACAACCATCTCCTATGTATTTTCCCAAACTTTGCCTCCTTCCTTACACACCAGGATCCAAGTAATCCACCATCTTACTTAGCCCCTAACTAAAGCCTAAAACCCTTTTTGACATTTACCAAACAATGTCAGCCTTGGGCAACCCTTATTCTGACTGATATTTGCATATTACCAAGGTTGACCTAGATCGGTATCTAACTTGATTTTATCAATTAATGATACAAAGTCAAATTGGGTCGACCCTATCAGCTAAACTTTTAGAAAGGTTTAGGGTTCAATTCATCTATATATACACATTAATTTCACCATTTATATAGAAAATAGGAGAAGAATAAGAAGAATATATTATGCATTTGCTTGTCCACCATTCTGCTTGAGGAGTATTGCTTAGGGTTTCAATATTTTCTTTAGAGATACAATTCTTGTCTTGTAGATAAGTCCTTTGGGTGCTTAAAGAAGTTGTTTAGCCTAAAACTAACTTATCCTTGTTATGCTTATATACCACAAAAACATCTTACAAATCACCTTGGCCAAGGGAGATATTGAGACTTGACGGGTTAATCTTTAAAGGTAAGTATTCTTAACTTTGTTCCTCCTTTGTTAAAGTAGATACATTTGCATTTGAATTTATCTCCCATGCATTAGGATTTATTATACATTGACTTGAGTATATATCTTCTATGCATGTTTACTTTTTTGTGTTTATTACCCCCACTTTGTGCCACAATATTTAATGAGCATTAGATTAGACTCGACTTTACTTTGCATATACTTAGTGAATATGAAAACATATGACCTAGATAGGGCTATTGCATAGTTTTGCTTGATTAGAGGCTTTATAACCCTTTCTATTGAAATTATTATGGTAAGATACCTCTTATTTAGGTCTAGTGGATCCATCTTAGTCATGACCCTGAATGTCTAAGTGTATTAACAAATGAAACTATAAGTAAGATTTATCTTCTTCGAGCTAGGATTGATTAATAAGTCAGTTGCATTTTCCTTTATATATATTCTAATGAAACTGACATGAATCAAATCCTTTTAGGTTTTATTTCATACATTAATTTTATCATCATATTATTTATTTTTATTTTTTGTAGTACTATATCGAACATGTTGATACAATTCTAACAATCTATGTATGTTTAACACACTGTCGCTTCAAAATGACTATGTTATATCTGTGTAGATCTTATCCAAACATAGGTGACTGGATTGATCATCTCAACATAGTCTTCTTCTTTATTTATAAGATTACAGACATAGTTGAGATAATTAACTATGTTCATAGTTCTCTTTTTTAGCATACAGGTTTTCAAAAATAGTCGAGCTAGTCAACTTTATTCGTAGATATTTTTTAGGATACAAATTTTGTAGACTTTATTGACCCCATCAACCCTATTTTTAAAATATTTAAAGCAACACTTAAACAACATAACATAAAATTTATAAACTAAACATATTCAAAATTACCAAGGTTCATTATTACCTTCTCTATTATTTCAGTTTTTCATTTACAGTATTGTTTTTCATAATTTTGTAATCTATAAAACTACAACCCTATAACAAATTAGGTCGACTAGCTCGACACAGTTATGTATCCTATATTATCTCTAGAAGACATAGTCAACCTATTCGATTATGTTCTTTTGGATATTACTTCCATAGAATAGTAGTGAACTTATCGGCTGTGTTTTATATTATTTGCATATAGTGTCACTTGAATCAACTTCGTACTATTCATAGTTAAAAGAATTAACCTATTTTTTTAGTAATTAGTTCACTTTCCATTTTAGTTATTTGCATTCTTAGATTAACAAACATAGACTAATTAGGTGGTTTTTCAACTTACCGATTTAGTCACACAAAAAAATTCTTTTGCATACACATCCAAATCACTTTTCACTAAGAAAAACATTAAACACTTTTCTTCCCAAGGTCTACCTACTTGGATTTCATCACCAAGGGGGATGTTGACTTGATTTTCTAGCCAAGTATAAACATATGGTTGATGGTATATATTATCAAGAAACCTGACACCCTTATCATCACAAGATTATGAAGTAAGGAGGTAGGCCCTAATACCAAACTAGAATTATTGCCAATATAGATCCCTTTCAACCTAATCTACTTGAAACTATCCATAGACTGCTTTTATAGTTTCTTCTTAAACAACCAACTCCACATCACATTAATTTCAAATTTTATTACAAATTAAAACCATTTAGGAATGACCAATTAGTTATAATTTACATTCAAGTTGTTTCTTACTCTTTGATCATTGTATTTTGTATTACAAAACTTGCATTATCCAGTGTTAGTGCAAGTTTTGTGTTGTGTGTTCCAAGTAAAATAGCCACATTTATCTAATTTCTTATGTGTTTCACTTTATTTACTTAGATATTATCTTTTAATTTTTTTCCCTAATGTAGAAAATTGTCATCCCTATCAATAGTCATCCCTGTCAATATTATCTTGCTTCCCTTTAGTGCACAACTTCCCTATATGACTATGTATCTTTTTTAGCCTATCCAATTTCTCCCTCTAGAATACACAATCAATCTATCTAACTGTGTATCTTGTCAACCTATTCTATTTTCTATCTTGTAGTACATAGTTGATCTATTTGATTGTGTCCTCTTTTCATCTTGTTTCGTTTCTTGTTTAGCATTACACTAGTGACGTGTATGACTGTTTCACTTTATTCTCTATTATATTTTCTATTTTATAGGACATTGTCAATTAGTTCAATTTTGTATCCTATCAACCGATCCTTGTTTCCATCAAATTTTTAGCCTCTTTCCTTTATCATGAATTTCCTATTTAAGGACAATACATAGTTAAATTAGCCAAACATGGTGAATTTTACCAATCCTAAATGACACCTTCTCTCATAACTTCATCAACTTCCATGCCAAGTATCTCTACTAATATGGTAGATTCAACTTCTAGTGGGCCTCTTCAAAATTCCCTTCCCCTTAACCATGCCACTAGTGCATCTTTTGTTACCAATTCTAACCATGATACTAGTGCATATTTTGCTACCAATGATTCTCATGCAACTAGTGTGACACATGTTAATATTTAAGCCATTAATACTAATACCAATGCATCATATATTATGCACACTAGTCAAAATAATGCCCAAACTAACCAAATCTTATTATAAACACTCAATAAAATGTATACTTTTCAAACCATTAACGCAAATCAAATGATGCAGATACAAAACTATCTCATTAACCTTCAAAACCAACCTTGATAGGTTTTATGGGGAGCACAAAATCTGAATGCCCCCTTAGGGATTCCCATGGTAACCTTATCCCTCAACCACCCCTCATTAATAAAACAATCAAACATCTACAAAATTAACCTCTTATACCTCAAATTTTGAATATTCACATAGGAGGTATCACATCCACTATCACCTATAATGGGTCCACCGATCCCGCATTGCACTTAAAGACATTTGGTAACCTTTATAAAGATTGGGTCAAACTTAATACCTTTAACACTACAAAAATCTTAGCTAAATCACTCTCATGAGATGCTTTATATTGGTATAATTAATTAAAAACACATTCTATCACTATCCTTGAAGACTTGGTTAACTCACTAGTCCAAGAGTTTCAAACTAGTGATATTCCTGAGAACAACTTAACGCACTTTATAAATTGTAAACAACTTGAAACTGAAATGGCACAAACCTTCATCAAATAGTAGAAGAACTTGTCTAATAAATGTAAGCATAATATGGTGGATGATAACCTTTTCCACCTATTCACTAATGTTCTTTACCCCAAATTACAATATTGGATTAGGACTCTCTCTCCAAGAACTTTGGAAGAAGCCCTTGACCAAGCAAAGTGACAAGATTTCCTCATGCATCAATTTGAATCATCTAAAGTTACAATGGGCACTCATATGCTCATTAAAAACAAAAACCATCATGAAACTAAGGATGGTGTGATCGATACCTATGACACTATTCACAACATTCAAGTAATTTCTCCAAACAACACTATAGAGCATCCTCCCCCTCCAACCAATAATCCTAAATTTTCTCAAATGAAACAACACTAATATCCAAAAACCATTTTCTTTTTCCAAGATTTAAAAGTGTCTTCCAAGACCTCTACCACAAGATCTTGACCCCATGCATTCAATGAAATCATAGTATGATCCAAACAAATTTTATTGGTTTCATGCAAGTTGGGGCCACTCTCATGAGACTTGAAGATAATTATGCAATCTAGCTATGGATTTTATTTTTGGTCTAAATTTTGATCATAAAACACTTATTTATAAGCATCAACAAGCACATGACATATATTTTAAATCTTATGAAATGAAAAATAAAAACCAAGCTTTAAATCAAGCTAATGTTCATCATGTTATATACAAAAATCCTCTTCCTAACCATCAAGATAACACCAACAAGCCTACTCCTTCCACAAATAATGTTTATAGTGTTATATACCTCATTACTAATGAATAAAATGTGGTTAATATTTCTAACATGTGAAGATTAATTGATTTTATTGACTCCAACCCAACACCCATGAATCACACTTCTCAACCATTTCACATCATTTAGAATACTTCCCCATCCCATCTAATAGGATTGGGGCAAGAGGACCTTATAACCTTCCAAGCACCACTCTCAATAACTCAACTTGATTACACCTCTCATATTATATTTACTCTTCCCCCAACATCCATACAATAATATGACATTCCCCAAACTTCTAATAATATTTATTCAACTCAACCATAATAAATACCTCAACCAACCATCACATCTATTTGTACACAACCCAAACCAATTATACCCTATCAACACAATTTTACGTGCACTTTCAACCCTCCTTCATAGGAGCTCTTGCAACATTATGTGCCTATATCTAGAAATCCTCCCATGGGTTATGATGAATGGGACCCCATTACAAAACTTTCTCATCTCCCATCTTAAATCCCTTTTCTTGAATTTATGCAAACTTTTCCCTAGCATCAAAACTATCTAATGCAATTGTTGATTGAAATGAACATTCCTCATCCTCTTCTGGTATGACATGAAGCTACCTTTCTGGATCTTAAGATAGTATCCTTCAATAATGTGAAGAAATGTCCATACATGTTAATGAAATGGTGGACACTTCTCTTTCCCTTATGTTTCTTATCGCTTTCATGTTTTCAAATGAGATTTTGCTCTATGTAGATGATCCTCCTCTATTGATTACCATTCAAATAGGCAATATCCAAGTTAAGTGCACATTAATTGATGAAGGTTTAGGTACTTACATTGCCTCCCTTAATTTCATTAAGACACTTGGATATTTTGAAAGCAACCTCAAGTCCACAAGTAGCACATGTCAAGGATACTATAGAAGGAAATTGACTCCTCTAAGTTATGTTTGGCTTCTCATCACTATCCCTATTATCACCATTCACATGAAATTTATGATCTTTAACTTTCACCTCTCTTATAATATCTTTCTTGGTATACCTTAGACTCATCGTGTGAGAGTAGTCACCTAACCCACATGCCAATGTGTCAAATTCTCGTATAATGGAGTTATTTACAAGATTCAAGGAGACACAAACCCTTAGAATTTTAAATAATTACAAGAATGTTGTGTCTTTAAAATTCCTACCCTTAAAACTTTGCCTAGTATTAAATTTAGAGAATCCCAACTCTTCAATTATCCAATCAATTCTACTCAAGGTTTGTTAGGTTGTGGAGCGAAAAGCTTCAACTGTCTGCAGACATGGAGGAGTTGCTGAGTGTCACAGTCACCGGTGTCAGTCAGGCCAACCAACGTCAATCAGGGGTGAATAGAAGGGAAACGGCATTGGTAGGAGGTCGGCCGACATCGGTCATCTCCAGGCAGACAGGAACTGATGTCGATCACCTGTGCAGTTCCAGAATTGTTCGTTGCATGAACAGTTAGTTCGTTGAACCGAGTGTTTGTATGTAAATGCTATTTCGAGTCTTGAGCTGCATGTTTAAATTAAGAGTCTAAGTTATTGTTTAAGTGTGGGATCTATTTATAGACCCATTGGCATGTATTGTAAAGTGTGATAGATAGCCAATGTGCTAGTTAGAGTTGAGCAAGTGTAGCTCCTTCTAGTTCCACAGATGAGCAAATAGAGGAAGGCAAGGTAGATCCTTCCAATTGTAAGAACAGGGTGATCTGCAAGTTGTTGCAAGATCAAGGAGAAGTTCTACATGTGTAATTAAGATCATTTGAGTTGCAAGTTGTTGCAAGCTTATGGAAGATCTACTTGAAGTACTTTGAGTACTTGTGTACTGGCAGGGTTATTACTGACTGGTTGGAGGTGAACACCAATTCTGTGTGTGAGTTGTGTGTTGGGACCATTTTTGGTAGGAGAGTGAACTCTTGATTGAGAATTACAGGGAGCCCTTGAGGTGTGGGAAGCCTTTGAGAGGTGGAAGAAGAAGTGGCATCTTCTTTATTGTATTTTCTTTCTAAATGAGTATTAATACAAGATTGTGTATTTGTTAAGGTGTGGAGCTAAAAGCTTCAACTGTTTGCAGACACAAGGAAGGATGCTGAAGAACCAAAGGAACCGGCGTTGGCAGCATGACCGACATCAGTCATAGACAGTGGAGAAGGAAACCAGCGACGGCAGAGATTCGGCTGACGTCGACAGCACCAGACAAGCAGGGACCGACGTCGGTCGCCTGTGCGGTCCAGAACTATTCGTTGCACAAACAGTTAGTTAGTTGAACCGAGTGTTTGCATGTTAAGGGGATAATTTAAGTCGTGGGCTGTGTGTCTAATTTTAGTAGTTAGAGGTCTATTTTTGTAAGCATGGGATCCTATTTAAAGACCCATAAGGCATGTATTGTAATTATTCTAAGGCAAGTAAAAGCATTAAAGCTAGCAAGGTCAAGGAGATCTACAGGTGTAAGGTCAAGGAGATCAGCTGAAGCATTCAAGGAGGGATAGCAACTCAGGCTTTAGAGTTGTTGTGTTGAGCAAGAGAGAGAGGGAAGAAGGTCTTGAGGTGTGGCAAGCCTTTGAGGTGGAGGAAGAAGTGGCATCTTCCTTATTGTATTTTCTTCTAGTAGTATTTAATACAAGAGTGTGTATTGTCTCTCAAATTCTTTGTTGTCTCATGTTTCTAGCTACTTTATCATTCTGGTATAATTCTGTGTTTAATTGCATATAAGAAAGTAATCAATTGTGCTCTAATTGGTAGAGCTACAGATCCCCTGACAAGTGGTATCAGAGCTACGATTTGCAGGAAGCAGGGTATTGTTTTTTTATTACAGGTCATTCACAGGGTTTTTTGATTGAGTGGGAGTTTAGCAATGGCAGAAGAAAGTAGGCTACGAATGGAGAAGTTTAACGGCAATAATTATCAACATTGGAGGATGCAGATTGAGGACTATCTGTATCAGAAGGATTTGTACTTATCGTTGGGTGGGGTTGCATGCAAGCCCACAGATATGAAGGATGAAGAATGGAACGTTCTTTATCGAAAGGCTCTTGGTTCCATAAGGTTGAGCCTTGCATCGTCTGTGATTTCTAGCTTATCACAGTGCAAGACAATGGAAGAGTTGATAAAGTCCTTGGCAAATTTATATGAAAAGCCCTCGGCTTCTAATAAGGTATATCTTATGAAGCAGCTATTTACTTTGCAAATGCAGGAAGGTGGATCGATACATACTCATCTCAATGATTTCCATGGTTTGGTAAACCAATTAGCTTCAGTCAATATTGTTTTTGATGATGAGGTAAAGGCTCTCTTGATTTTATGTTCTTTGCCTAAAAGCTGGGACGGTTTGGTTATGGCAGTAAGTAATTCTGCATCTGCTTCTAAAATCTTAAAAGTTGATGATGTTGTGAGTGTGATCTTGAATGAAGAAATACGCAGGAGAAGCACAAGTGAATCATTAGGGAATGCTCTAAGTGCAGAAAGCAGGGAAAGGCAAAGGGAAAAGGTTGAACAAGGGAAATCAAGGTCAGGAAGGAGATCCGAGTCCAAAGGTATTACCTGTTGGTTTTATGGAAAGAAAGGACATACAAAGAAGGAGTGTTGGTTGAGAGATAAAGAGAATCAACATGCAGGTATTGAAGAAGCAAAGGATGCAAATATTGTGATGCAGGACGCTCTCATACTTTCTTCGGATAGTCAGGTAGGATCATGGATTTTAGATTTTGGTTCATCTTTTCATGCATCCCCAAACAGAGAATTGTTCTATGAGTATGAACAGGGAGATTTTGGAGTGCTCTATTTAGGGGATGGTACGCCTTGTCAGATAGTTGGCAAAGGGAAAGTGTAGCTGAGATTGCAAATTGACAACACATAGGTGTTGAAAGAGGTCATGCATGTTCCAATTCTGAAGCAGAGTCTGATTTCTATATGAAGGTTGGGAGATGAGGGATGCACAATAACCCTCACAGCAGATTCTTGGAAGGTTACCAAGGGAGCACTTGTTCTAGCAAGAGGTAAGAAAGTAGATACTCTTTATCTGTCTACTTGTATTACTGATTCCACTTCTGGTGTAGATTCGAAGATGTGGCCTAATAGGCTTGGACACATGAATAGGAAGGGAATGGAAGTTCTTGATTCAAAAGGTATGTGTTTAAATTTGGAAAGCACAGATACAGTTCATTGCAAAAAGAGGAAATTTGATGCTTTTGATAGGAACAAAGAAGCCTTAGTGTTTATGGAGGAGATGAAGGACAGAGACCAGTCACAGGGGCTGAATAAATCTGAGCAAGGCAGCATGGATAGAGGTTTGATCCAAGAAGAGCTCACGGATGAAAATTTCATCACTTACAGGAACACACAGACACCGATGTTGGTAGCTTGGCACCGACGTCAGTCATCCAGATACCGACATCGGTCATGTGCAAACCAGCAGGGTCGGTAGGTTAGGTAGGAGAAGTCCGATGTTGGTCATAAGGACCGATGTCGGTAGGAGGGACACTGGCATCGGCCAGGGAAATGACGTCGGCAGTCAGGGTCAGTGCAAGGAACTGACATCAGTTGAAAGCAGACTGGGAGATGGCCTAGATCGGTCACTGGAATGGATGTTGGGTGAATTAATAAGTCTCAAACACCCATGTGGAGGTCAAGAAAGGTATGTGAACCTCATATTCATTGTTCACCTTCTTTATATTGTTTACTGATAGTCATGAACTAGGAAGATGGAAGAAGCAATGCAGGTAGAATCCAGAAACAGTGGGAGCTTGGCATGGATGAGGAGTGTGAGTCCTTGGAGAACCAAACAGGTATTTATTGGTAGTGTTGTCAGCTGGAAGGAAGCACTGGATAGAGGGATGGATTCCCGTTTTAGAGAAGAGAGTGGATGGACACATGAGACAGAAGGCTATGGTATATGGTCTTGATTATGCTGCAGAAATAATGGAGGTTTGACCATTATATTTTATCTTTACCAGGTTGGATAATATTAGCTACATTATCCTGTTACTGTATTGTGTTACTTGTTGCAGGGTTTCATATACAGGGAGTTTTCTGAGCTAAGGGTAGAGTTGGTTCAGAAGTATGTCATGGAGAATTTGGGAGCAGCAAAATTCTTGTGGCATAAGATACAGGTATTGCATCACAGGTTTACGTGGTAGTTGGTCTTCAAGAGTGACATTGAAGAGGGATACAAAGCCTAAGGAACAAAATAGATGGTGTACCGGTACAGGTACAAGTTGCAGCTATTTATCTCCAAGTGGGAGATTGTTAAGGTGTGGAGCTAAAAGCTTCAACTATTTGTAGACACAAGGAAGGATGCTGAAGAACCAGAGGAACCGGCGTCGGCAGCATGACCGATGTCGATCACAGATAGTGGAGAAGGAAACCGGCGATGGCAGAGAGTCGATCGACGTTGGCAGCACCAGACAAGCAAGGACCGGCATCGGTCACCTGTGCGGTCCAGAACTGTTCGTTGCACGAACAGTTAGTTAGTTGAACTGAGTGTTTGCATGCTAAGGGGCTAATTTAAGTCGCGGGCTGTGTGTCTAATTTTAGTAGTTAGAGGTCTATTTTTGTAAGCATGGGATCCTATTTAAAGACCCATAAGGCATGTATTGTAATTATTCTAAGGCAAGTAAAAGCATTGAAGCTAGCAAGGTCAAGGAGATCTACAGGTGTAAGGTCAAGGAGATCAGCTGAAACATTCAAGGAGGGATAGCAACTCAAGCTTTAGAGTTGTTGTGTTGAGCAAGAGAGAGAGGGAAGAAGGTCTTGAGGTGTGGCAAGCCTTTGAGGTGGAGGAAGAAGTGGCATCTTCCTTATTGTATTTTCTTCTAGTAGTATTTAATACAAGATTGTGTATTGTCTCTCAAATTCTTTGTTGTCTCATGTTTCTAGCTACTTTATCATTCTGGTATAATTCCGTGTTTAATTGCATATAAGAAAGTAATCAATTGTGCTCTAATTGGTAGAGCTACAGGTCCCCTGACAGTATTGTCTCTCATATTCTATTCTATTTGTGAATTCTAGTTACTTGTTAATTTTGGTATAATTCTGTGTTTAGTTGCTTATAAAAGGTAATCAATTGTGCTCTTATTGAGGAGCAAGATCCTGACAAGTGGAATCATAGTTTGTTGTTCTTGGTTCCCCATCAAGGTTATAATGGTCACCCCAAACTAATCAAGAACATTCCACATAACCTCCTAGATTATAATGATGATGAGCCAAATAAGATTAGCCTCAAGATCAAAACATTTGATCTATCTCCTTATATTATCACTTAACTTCCCCCCTCTTTGTAACCCTGATCTCATCAACCACTTATAGATGATATACATGTTGTCTTAACCAAGACTAGACATTCTATCCATCAAGCATCTTATGAAGATAAAGTCATACCTACATATACCATTGACCTGCATATACTTGACTATGATGATGGTTATGCTTTAAATGACCCATTTTTAGCTTGGTTTATCCAAACTAGAAATGTCAAAATTCTTCGATATCACACTTATTTATTTTAGTATTTTCATTTATCTCTTAGCATTCCTTTTTTTATAGTACCTAACTCTAGTCTTCTTTCTATTTGTCATAAGGTAAATATGGAGCTCTCACATGGTACACCTCTAGTTATAGTAGATCCCCTCAAGATCATGCTCATGGATCATTCTATGATAGGTCCTTACCATTTTACTAGATACCAAGATCCTTATAGTTCGTTTCCCCCATATATGCCTGATATTGTTCTTAAGCCTTATGCACAACAAACCTCACCTTCAGATAAGCCTAGTCATATTTCTACTCCTAATTTACCTTCAAATGAGCCTAGTTCAATTTATGTTCCATCCCAATGTTCCCTTGGTGATGGCCTTATTTCTTTATTGTATCTTGATCCTATGATTACCCAATGGGATTATCAACCTTATTATGATATCCACTTGCAAATTATATTAGCTACCCTTGGCTTCTCCTTCTAGCTCTAGTATACTACCAAACATATTTATTGATTTCATGGGATAGATAACCACTCTTCCACTCATTTCTAGAAACGTAGGTAGTATATTGACACATTGCATCTCACCATTACTCAGCCCAAAGATAAGGCTATACTTCCTCCTAAGTTATCACCTGATTATATCCCTAAATATAGGGAAGTATATTATCTTTGGAATAAGTGTGAGACCCATCATACCATTCACTACTATAGCCTCTAATAGCACCTTCATGATCAACCTCAGTTGACACCCACACCAATTATTCATCCTTTCATAGGTCACCCATGCAAGAATGTTGGGGAATCCAAGAACAACACACCTGTTCTGATCCCACTTGTTAGGATCTTGCTCCTCAAAAAGAGCACAATATGATTACCAAATACAAGCAATTAAACATGCGGAATTAACCAAAAGTACAAGTAACTAGAATTCACAAATAGCACAGAATATGAGAGACAAACACAATCTTGTATTAATACTCGTACAGAAAAGAATACAATAAAGAAGATACCACTTCTTCTCCCACCTTCCAGAGGCTTTCCACACCTCAAGTGTACAATAATTCTTCTTCAAAAGTTCACTCTCCTACCAAAAATAGTCCCAACACACAACTCACACACAGAATTGGTGTTCACCTCTCCAACCAGTCAGTAATAACCCTGCTAGTACCAAGCACTCTAAAGTAATTCAAGTAGATCTCCCATGAACCTGCAACCTATAATTCAACAAATCTTACTTACACATGTAGATCTCCTATGAGCTTGCAACAACTTGCAACTCAATGATCTTACAATGGAAGGATCTTCCTTGCCTTCCTTTTTAGCTCATCAATACAATACATGCCAATGGGTCTATAAATAGATCTCAAACTTAAACAATAACTTAGACTCTTAGTTTACTATAATTATCCATGTAGCTCAAGACTCGAAATAGCCTTTACATGCAAACAATCAATTTAACAAACTAACTATTCATGCAACAAACAGTTCTGGAACACACAGGCGACCGACATCGATCCCTGTCTGCCTGGTGCTGACCGACGTCGGCCGACTCCCTGCCAATGCCGGTTGCCTTCTGCATTCATCATGATTGACGTCAGTTATACTGCCAATGCCGGTGTCTCTAGAGCTTCATCAACCTCCTCCATGTCTGCATAGTTGAAGCTTTTAGCTCCACAACCTAACAATCTCCCACTTGGAGATAAATAGCTACAACTATACATGTACCTATACATCATCTAGTTTGTTCCCTTGGCTTTGTATCCCTCTTCAATATCACTCTTGAAGACCAACCACCACAAATCTTGTGGTGCAACACCTATCATCCAAATCACCTGCCACATCCACATCTACAAACCCATGTAGAAAATAACTTGACCCTGCATAGCATGTGCACCTGCTGCTGGTCCCTCTAAGAATCCACTAAACTACCCTCTAGTGCTTCTTTCCTGGATTGGCTCCTAACTTTTTGACAACTCCCACTGCTTGGGAAATCTCAGGTCTAGTACATACCATGCACTTAACCTCATTATGTGAATCAAGACACTATTCTATGAACTGTCCAACCATCGACATGCTAACCAGTCTCACACAATCATCCTGAAACAAAGTCAACTTGTGACCTTCCATGTCCCTAGAACACACTCATGCCAAAGAATCATGTTGCTCCCAGATTCCTCATGACACACCTCTGAACTAGCTTTACCTTTAGTTCAGCAACTCCCTGTATATGTAACCCTACAACAAGCACATCATATAGTAATAGGATAATGTAGCTAATATTATCCAACCTGGTAAAGAGAAACATAATGGTCAAACCTCCATTGCCCTGCAGCTTATTCAAGACCATATAACTTGGCCTTTTGTCTCACATGTCCATTCCTACTCTTTTTCATCCTGAACATCCATTCGTCTCTCAGTGCTTCCTTCTAGCTAGCAACTCCACCAAAAACTCCCGTTTGGTTCTTCTCCAAGGAATCACATCCTTCATCCATGCCAAGCTCCCACTGTTTCCTAGATCTACCTGCTCTGCTTCTTTAATAACTCCCTGGTTCTTTACCATCAGTGAGTAACAAGTAGTGTAAAGAAGGGAAATGATGAATTGAGGCTTACATACCCTTTAAGTCTGCCATATGGGCGCTTGAGACTCCTTGACAGCTTGCTGTCTGCCCAAAATCTATCTCAGTGACCAATGCCGGTCACATCTCAGTCTGCACCTGATCGACATTAATTCCATGTGACTGCCTCATCGCCGACGTCGGTTCCCCCTGATCGACACCGGTGTTTATCTATCCCTGAGTCACCAATGTTGGGCTGCACATAGTCGACATCGATCCCTGTCTAGACATCAACGTCAATTTTCTAGCTGACGTCAGTCTCTGTGTTTTTCTTGTGAGAAATGACTTTTACCCGTGAGCTCCTTTTGGATCAAAACCCTATCCAAATAACCCTTGCTCTACTTAGAATTCTTTAGCCCCTTCTACTGATCTCTATCTGTCACCTTCTCCTTGAAAACCAAGGCTTTCCTGCTCTTGTCACGAACATCAGATTCCTCAAGAAACGTTACCTTCTTCTTCTGCATATAGAAATCTCGATTCATGCTTTTCAAATCCGAAAGCATACCCTTTGACTTAAGAACATGCATCTCCTTCTTATTCATGTGACCAAGCCTATTAAGCCACATCTTTGAATCTACAGCTAAAGTAGATAACCCAAAAAGAGAATTAGTAATACAAGTAGATAGATAAAGTGTACCTACTTTCTTACCTCTTGCTACAACAAGTGCACCCTTGGTAACCTTCCAAAAGTCCACTGTGAGAGTTATTGTGCAACCCTCATCACCCAAACTTCTTATAGAAATCAAATTCCACTCCAGAACTGGGACATGCATGACCTCCTTCAACACCCATGTGTTACATGTCTATAATTTCAGCTTCACTTTCCCTTTGCCAACCATTTGACAAGGCTTACCATCCCCTAAACAAATTTCTCCAAAGTCTCCCTGGACATACTCATGAAAAAATTCTCTATTTGGGGATGCATGAAAAGAGGCACCATAATCTAAAACCCAAGATTCTACTTTATCCAAAGAACATACCAGAGCATCCTTTACAATGAACTCTGCAACATCTGCTTCTTCTTCATGTCCTTCATGCTGATCTTCAACCGACCTACAATCTCTCTTTAAGTGCCCTTGCTTTCCACATTTCTAGCAAGTTATTTTGTCATACCTGGACTTGGATCTCCTGCCTATCTTAGACCTTGATCTCCCATGCTCTATCTTCTCTCTTTGCCTTCCCCTGCCTTCCACACTCAAAGCATTTCTTGATGATT
Source organism: Torreya grandis (assembly GCA_037957365.1). Taxonomy (NCBI): domain Eukaryota; kingdom Viridiplantae; phylum Streptophyta; class Pinopsida; order Cupressales; family Taxaceae; genus Torreya; species Torreya grandis. The sequence goes on along the minus strand of JARHVA010000965.1, from coordinate 4,075,736 downwards.
CACCTATGCTTTTCCTGCATATCTCTTCATTCAAAATTACACTCACAACATCATCCACTTTTACGATTTTTGAAGCAGACGCAGTATTGCTAACTGCCATTACCAAACTCTCCCAACTTTCAAGTAATGAGCATAAGATTAAGAGAGCCTTAATTTCATCATCAAAAACAATATTGACTGAATTTAATTGGTTTACCAAACCATGGAAATCACTAAGATGACTATGTACAGATCCACCTTCCAACATTTACAAATTAAATAATTGCTTCATAAGAAATACCTTATTCAAAGTTGAGGGCTTTTCATATAAATTTGCCAAAGATTTCATCAACTCTACCGTTGTCTTAGCGTGTGATAAGTTGGAAATCACAAACGATGCAAGGCTCAACCTTATAGATCCCAGAGCCTTTCGATCAAGAACCTCCCATTCTTCATCCTTCATATCCTGGGGCTTGTAATCAACCCCACCCAACGGCAAGTATAAATCTTTCTGATACAGATAATCTTCAATCTGCATCCTCCATAATTGATAGTTCTTGCCATTAAAATTCTCCATTCGTAGCTTACTTTCTTCTGTCATTGCTCTACTCCCACTCAAACAGAAACCCCTGTGAGTAACCTATAATCAACACACACTAACCATATCTAATCCAACCTATTAGTATCCCAACCAAAAGCTCTGATACCAGTTGTTGGGGAATCCAAGAACAACACACCTGTTTTGATCCCACTTGTTAAGATCTTGCTCCTCAGAAAGAGCACAATATGATTACCAAATACAAGCAATTAAACATGCAGAATTAACCAAAAGTACAAGTAACTAGAATTCACAAATAGCACAGAATATGAGAGACAATACACAATCTTGTATTAATACTCGTACAGAAAAGAATACAATAAAGAAGATGCCACTTCTTCTCTCACCTTCCAAAGGCTTCCCACACCTCAAGTGTACAGTAATTCTTCTTCAAAAGTTCACTCTCCTACCAAAAATGGTCCCAACACACAACTCACACACAGAATTGGTGTTCACCTCTCCAACTAGTCAGTAATAACCCTGTCAGTACCAAGCACTCTAAAGTAATTCAAGTAGATCTCCCATGAACCTGCAACCTACAATTCAACAGACCTTACTTACACATGTAGATCTCCTATGAGCTTGCAACAACCTGCAACTCAATGATCTTACAATGGAAGGATCTTCCTTGCCTTCCTTTTTAGCTCATCAATACAATACATGCCAATGGGTCTATAAATAGATCCCAGACTTAAACAATAACTTAGACTCTTAGTTTACTATAATTATCCACGCAGCTCAAGACTTGAAATAGCCTTTACATGCAAATAATTAGTTCAACAAACTAACTGTTCGTGCAACGAATAGTTGTGGAACACACAGGCGACCGACGTCGGTCCCTATCTGCCTGGTGCTGACTGACATCGGTCGACTCCCTGTCGATGCCGGTTGCCTTCTGCATTCATCATGACCGACGTCGGTTATATTGCCAACGCCGGTGTCTCTGGAACTTCAGCAACCTCCTCCATGTCTGCATAGTTGAAGCTTTTAGCTCCACAACCTAACAAAGAAGGCTCCTCCTCCATAGGTGGCACCTCTTTCTATCCTCACATATACTATTTTTAATCATACACTTATTCCTCTCTTTGAGTATCATACACATGAGATCCCTCATGAACATGATCCTTCAGCCACACCTACATTTTTAGTTGAGAATATTTAGAAGGAAGTCTTTGCATAACTTTCCATGAGGATTGATGAGACTTTGGTTGCCTTCAAGATCCAACTTCGTAGAGATGTTTTAGATGCTATAGATAATATATATGGTCAAATTTATTAGTAATTATGAACACGGCATGGTGTTCTTTCACATTGTTCTACATTATGACTTTGGATTGGACTTTTGATCCATTTTTATATATCTTATACCCTTAACTATGTGTCAAATATGGTTTCACCTATCTTATTTTACATAGATCATTATATTATGCTTTATGTGTTTTATATGGTTTCATTTATTTTCACATTTATTAGGGATTCTTATCATTCTTTTCATGATCATAAACTTATGTTTATGAGTTCACTTCTTTCATGGATTCTTTTCTATTTACAATGATAGTTTGTTATCTTATCTCACTAAAAATTTAGATAATTATTATTGTGACTTGGTTATACAAACCTTGATTACCTTAGTAATATTAGTCTACCATGTGATCAGTTAGCAAACAATACATCTCATTGTACTCCTATTTTCCAATCTAATTTGGATCTCCCTTTAGTCCATTTATAATGAAATTACTAGATGTTCACATAAAATAATTATATATCACACAGAATAATCAAAGATAAGATATGAGAAAAAAATAATTGACAATAAAGCAGAATATTAGATAATATAGAAGAGCCACTTCTGAGGGGAAACCTCCATAATAATGTAATAAGAGAAAAATACTTAATATCATGATCAAAGACTAACCACTACCTCCTATATATAGTCTACTTAGCCATGGTTACTCTATAAGCTGACCTAACTATGAACATAGACAAATGTAACAAGAATATAAAATAGGTATGTAAGCCCCATGTCAGCCACACATATCCCTATACATGTTAAAGGTTAAGGGCATAACATGCCCCTCCTCTTCAAAATAGTATTGTCCTCAATGTTTAATCAACTCTGGATGTTACTGCATAAAGGATTCATCCTCTTAGGTGGAATCTTCACATGATACATTCTTTCATTTGATTAGGTACTACTTAATCACTCTAGATCATAGTTTCTTAGTGCACATTTGAAGGATTACCTCAGGATCAAGAATAACTCTCCCTTCCTCATCCAATTCTGGTATCTCAATTTGAGTAGCAACTTGGTGTCCAAGACTTTCTTTAGGCATGATACATGAAATATTATATTTATGCAAGTGGATGAAGGAAACTCTAACTTATAGGCCACACTACCAATTTTTTGTAAGATCTGATAAGGCCCATAATACTTAGGGGATAGCTTGTTATCCTTTTTCTATTTCTTCAAGAACATTTTCTTATATGGTTGCAAGAGAACAAAGACCCAATCACCAATGTCAAAATGCCTCTCAATCCTATGTTGATATGTCTATTGCTTCATGTGATTCTGGGCCATGGAAAAAATTTCATGCAAACTTGCAAGGACCTCCTTTGATGGTGAATATATTCCTCAATTGTAAGAACCTTAGGATGGACCTTCAAGGTTGAAGTGATGGATGGAGGGTGGTATCCATACAAGGCCACAAAGGGAGACATTTTGAAATAACTATGAACAAAAGTATTATACCACTATTTAATAAGTGGAAACCAATGAACTCATTCATCCTATTTGTTAGAAACAAAACAAATGATATATCCTTCTAGACATTTGTTGACTACCTCAATTTGTCTATCTGATTGAGGATGATAGGATGAGATATGAACCAACTTGGTGCCCAAACATGCAAATAATTCTGTCAAAAAATTACAGTGAAAATGGGATCTCTATCACTGACAATGATCTTAGGAGTACCATGTAGTTTTTTAACTATATTAAGAAAAATAGAAGATATTGTACTAGCAGCAAAGGGTTGTGATAAAGAACAAAAATGAGCATACTTACTGAAATGATCCACAACAACCATGATATTATTTTGACCATCAAATCTCATTAATCTTGTAATGAAATCCATAGACACCTCTTCCCAATGTTGGCTAGGGATGGATAAAGGATGTAAAAGACCTAGGGTTTTGATGGTTTCACCTTTATTTTGTTGACAAATCATACATTCAACCACATTTTTTGGACATCCCCCTTGAGTCCTTACCAAAAAAAATCCTACTTGATTCTACGATAGGTTTTCAAAAAATTTGAATGACCCCCAAGTTGAGTTGCATGAAGTTCCTAAAGGATTTTTTGTTTGAGAAGAGAATTCTTGCATTGGTATAATCTATCTTTATACCATAATGCATTACCTTTCCATGTGAATTTTTTAAATCCACTCAAACCTTACTGAAGATTTGAATCAAATCATAGGTAGCACTATCATTTTACCATTCTAATCTTGCTTCCTCTAACCAATTTGCCTGCCAAATAGTCATGGCACACAGCAACACCTCAACTGATTCATCCCTCCTAGATAGTGCATCTACCACCACATTTTCCTTACCTTTCTTGTAGACTATTTCAAAATTATAGCCTAACATCTTAGTTACCTATTTTTGTTTTTATTATGATGAAAACCATTATTCCAAAAAATATTTTAGACTATCATGATCAATATTTACCTAAAAGTGATGACCCATTAAATAAGGTCTCCATTATTTGACTGTATGTAGAATGACCTTCATTTCCTTCTCATAGATGGGCTTGAGTCAATTTGTACCCTTAATTTGGAAAATTTCAAATGCAAGTGGTATGATTTCTTGCATGAGCACAATACCCATACCATATCCAGATGTATCACATTCAACCACAAAAGTCTTAAAAAAATCAGGAGTGGCCAACACTAGAGTGGTGCACATAACCTGTTTCAATTGTTCAAATGCCTTGGTAGTTGTATCAATCCACTAGGAGTCTTTATTCAACAAAGAGGTGAGTGGGGCTATAATGTTACCATAATTTTTGACAAACTTGTGATAGTAACTAGTTAGCCCCAGAAATCCGCTTAGTTGCTTGAGTATCTTAGGAACCGACCAGTCCACCATTATTTGGATGTTTTTAGGATCCACTTGCACTCCTTTATGTGAAACCATATGACCTAAAAACTCAATCTCACGAGCTCCAAAAGTACATTTAGAATTTTTGGCATACAACTGATGTTATTATAGAATTGTGAGTACATGTTTCAGATGTTACAAATGGTTTTCCCAATTTTTACTGTAAATGAGGATATCATCAAAAAACACCAAGACAAATTTCCTTAAAAATGACCTAAAAATAGTATTCATCAAACTTTGAAAGGTAGATGGTGCATTTTTTAGACCAAAAGACAACCATAAACTCATAATGGTGCTCATGAGTTCTGAAAGCTATTTTGGGTATGTCCTCATCATGAATCTAGATTTGATGATACCCAAAATGTAGATCTAACTTGGTAAAATAAAGAGTACCATTCAATTCATCTAGAAAATCATCAATGATAGGAATAGGAAACTTATCTTTGATAATGTACTTATTGAGCTCTTTGTAGTTGGGTCACATCCTCCAAGTGTCATCTTTCTTTCTGATCATGACAATTAGTAAAGGATATTCACTTTGGCTATGGTGAATGATTCTTTCATCCAACATCTCCTATACCATCTTTTCAATTTCACTTTTATAGGTGTAGGAATACCTATATAACCTAATGTTGGGTGGTGTACTACCAAAAATAAGTTTTATGGCATGATCATGCATGTGGTTGGGTGGAAGTCCTTTTGGCATGTCATCAAAAATAATAGAATGGGCATCAATCATTTGTTGTATATCAGGAGGTGTAGATGGTTGAGTTGGCTAGACTTCAATGGAAAACAAGCGAGCCCAAATACTTTAGCACTCTTTCAAATAATCTTGGTCATTTTATGGGAGCTAATAAGTTGTCAATATTTATCCCTTAATCCCCTTATCTCAAATGTATTTCCCTTAGAATGAAAGCCTATGAATAATTTCTAGAAATTCATCTCAATAGTGCTCAAAGTGGTGAGCCACTCTACTCCTAGAATAATGTTGGTTACACCCATGGGAATAGAAAACATAAGAGAATATAATAGGTAATCTCCCATGGCTAAATTAATACTATGATATTTTCCTGAACAACTAATAGTACCACCATCTACAATCATGATCTAAAATTATGGAGTGGGATAAATGAAACAATTTAAATGATTAATATTGATGAAGTTGTGTGTACTCCTAGAATCAATCAAAATAGTGACCTTCTATTTATTAAGTAAACCCACCACCTTAAGAGTTTGGACAATACTAATACATAAAAGGGGATGACAAGAGTCTTTATATTCATCCTCAGGTCCTTGTACATCCTCCCCAATTGTCTCCTCATCATCTACATCCTCATTGACACCTTTGATGTAAAATAGCTTCTTTTCAAAATAATGATGTCCTTTATTCCATTTGTTATCATACCTATAACACAACCCTTTGGCTCACTTTTCCTCAATTTTTTGAGGTCTCAATCTGATGGGTTGAGGAAATGATGGTGTTGGAAAGGTGCGATCATGACTAGTAGTGAAAGTTTTCTATTTGACCATCTTTTTTTTTCCTAACATACATGCCCTTGGGATAGCTTCTGATACAGATGATGGATTAAACACACAAACCTCTAATTGGATGTTATCTTTCAATCCACCCATAAAAATATCAATCAAATTTGCATTAGTGATGTCTTCCACTTATAAGGATAGATTCTAAAATTGATGAATATAATCCTACATAATTCTAATTTAGCTAATTGGCTGAAGTAGTTCTCAGAGACAATATTATGATAATGAGCCAATAATTCATTAGTGAAAATAGACCATGTAATAGGAGCACCATTTTATTTCTTTTGAGCACACAACTAGTGATACCAAATAAATTTCTCAGGTTCTAAATACAGAGATGCCACTATCACCTTCTGAGAACTAGGAGTTTGGTGCAGCTCAAATAAATTATCAATTTAGGTAATCCAAGTGAGAGGATCCTTACCATAAAACTTATCCATGTCCATTTTTCATAACATCGGTTTCACACTAGGATTGAATCTATTAGTGTAGAGAGGAGGAGGACCCAAATGATGAGGTGGAGGGTTTTTTATCTATAATTAAGATGAAATGGTAGCCAATTATGTAGTGATATGATGTAATAGAGTGTGTACCCCATTAATCTCTCTACACATCCTTAAAACATTAGTTTGAATTGTAGCAAAGTCATCTTGCCATACCAAGCCCTTTATGTCAGCCTGAAGTTGAGAAATCATCAGATCTAAAGTTTTAGATTCCATGTCATCCCTAGGAGTCTTAAGAGTTTCCTTCCCCCATTTTTGCCTCGAGTAATAGGACCCACCATGTACAAACCCTAATAGATTTTTCACCCTAAAAAAAGTGTACCAGGAGATGGTACCATTACAATCACCTTGCCAAGATGAATCTAACTTCTTTTTCACATTAGGGTGAAAATTTTTGGCACAAAAAAGTGTACCAGTAGAATATGCCATTATGATCATCTCACTAAGATGATCCAACAAATGCAAATTTGCAAAGGGAAAAAAAATCTAGACTTTTTTTCTAAATATTTTTTTTCAAAAAAGCATTTCAAACAATAGCACACTAACAAAAAAAATTAATTTTTCCCAGATTGCAAGTTATGTTTTTTCACTCCTTCCACTCACAAAAGTTGCACCTCACCAGATCCAAAAAAAAGCCATAGGAAACTTGCCAATTCGAATCTCTAATACCAGTTGTAAAAAAATTACTCAGATGTTCACATAGAATAATCAAAGATAAGAGATCACACAGCAATAATTGATAGTAGAGAAGAATACTGGATAATATCATAGAGCCACTTCAAGGGGGTAATCTCCACAATAATGCAAAAAGAGAAAATACTTGAAATCATGATCAAAGATTAACCACTACCTCCTATATATAGTCTACTTAGTCATGATTATTACATAGGCCAACCTAACTAAAAACATAAATAAATGTAACAAGATTATAAAAGAGGTATGTAAGCCATAAATCAGCCACACATATCCCTAGAAATGCCAAAGGTTAAGGGCATAACACCTTTATATTCCTTTCACATACTCATCATATCTACAGTTGAAACTTGAGATTACCTACTAGTTCATAGGTAAGCCTAAGTCTTTAGTCAATCGTATCTTTGGCTACTTAGTTTCCTCTAAACCAAAGTCAAAAGCTCATTTGCATGTATCACTTCTATCACTCGTGTTAGTTATTCCAAATCCATATGGAGGAAGAATTATAAAAACCATAAAAAAAAAAAGTTAAAATCCAAATCATTTAAATAAAAAGTAATGATTAAAAAGGAAACATATAAATTCAAAAGTCAAATCACAATAAAAGACATGATTCATAGCACATCTCCTATTTTCTAATAGAAGCTCAAACTCCATATTTGGCCTCATGATAGAGTCAAGGTCCATTGGGGTGCGGTAGGCTAGTAGATTGGGATATGTTGGCCCCAAAATTTTGACTAAGTGTTATCCTATTTTGGCACAAAACTAACATGGTGCAAGAAAACCACTGCATGAAAGGATCATGGCACAAAGTTATTTGGTGCAGAAGCATCATGGCATGGAACCTAAGGGGTACAAGAGGAAAATATGGAGTGAAGGAACCAACATGAGAGGACCTAGTCAAAAGAAAATGAGTTATGAGGAACTCAACGACATAGGTCTCAGAACAAAAGTGAAAGACTAGGGGAGTGCATGGGAAGCGAGAATAGTTGGAAGAATAAGTCATATAGGTTACTTCAACCTTATGGATAAGAAGTTTTGTACCAGCTCATAAAAAGAGGAACACATGGAAACAAAAATAACAAAGAGTGAGGATATAGGGGCCGTAAAGGCTCAAAACATTAGGAAGAACTGATTGTTAAGTGCCATGACTCTCAGTCTATTGAGAGTTCATTAGCCAATTCCTTGGTCCATTAATGATTGTAAACATTTGGTCAGGGTAAAACAAGTATAAATGCCCCTATTGTAAAGCATTATGGGATGACAATGGATGGATGGATGAATTCTAAAATAATATTATGATGAATCTTTAAGCTTAATATAAGATAAGGCAGGTTATATCAATTTGTGTTATTATGAGTGTTGGTATGAACTAAGTGTTGACCTTTATATGAGATACCTTATCTTCATTTCTTTTTTAGGCACTTAATACTAGTAGATAATGACTATAATCTACGTGATGATATTAATCAAACCTAGAACTCATAAGTTCAAAGTCATATATTTATGATTTTATATAGTCTTCATTTAATTGATATAAAGAGAAGAATATGAACAAGTTATCCAAATTGTGAAAACCTTCGAGAACCAGTGCTTTGTTGCATGTTTTAGGTGAGCACATAAGACCCAAATATTACATGAAAGGGATAGCATATTCACACATTGGGCTAGACTTTAGCATCAGAGCTAGAAGTAACTAAAATAACCTAACATTTTGGTTCCATTACCAAGACCTAAATCACTTAAAGCACAGTCATGGAAAAATGTTTGAGTGTATTATGCTAGAGAATATAGAAGAATGGGTTACCAATGTTGAGGATAATTTTATAGTTCCTTATCTTGAGCCAGAAATCTTTCCATGGTAATGGGTAGAGAAAAATCTTTATAGTCCATTATATGAAACCTTATTTTTGGAGGTCTTGGTTCATTTAAATGCTTGGTTGATAGCATATGCTCAAGGATGATCAAGGAATCTTGGAAGGAGGTAGTCTTGGATGCTAGAACAACAAAAGGCTTTACCACAACTTAAAGCCTCATGGATGTGAGTAGTCAACCTTTAGTGGAAAGGAGTTCTGAATAAATACATTTTAGAGTATGTTGTAACCTCTTATTCATGCCCTAAAGAAGCTAAATTCTATTTCCTTCAAGAACCATGTGGTCATTATCTTAAGCTTTTTGCTTTTGAAATCAAGAAGTTATTTGTTGATCTTGGACTAAAAATTATACCAATGGAGGGTTAATTTATCTTGTGTATGAGCTGCACATTTGGAAGGGGAGAATAGTTGGTAGAAGATTGTGGGTTTAAAATGGTATCCATCAAGTGTTCATTATGAAAATATATGTATGATGAACCCTGATAAAGGATTATGGGAGTTAGCAGCATGGGAAGAGATCAGGAGAACTTAGGGAGTGTTGTTAGGAGCCATAGGTAATCAAAAACACATGATGACCCCATCACTTTCAATCCATGTTCTATGTTACTTATATCCTATGAAGGAGAAACAAGGTAGATGGCAGGGACTAAGGAACTAGGTCTAAACCAACCAGGCTCCCTCACCATAGTGCATGCTCATGCTTTTGAGTTAGTTGGAGTACACATTCAAAATTGGGATACAAATAGTTTGGAGTTAAAAATTGAACCGATAAGGGATACTAAAATTGAGCCTTCTGATGTTCATTTAGACTTAACACTCTCTTTCCCTCTTTAATTGAATTTAATCGAACAACTTGGGATGTCTGATTGACCAGGCCTACAAGGATAGAATACAAGCCCCAACTTTGTTAACCAACCAACTACCATGCCCCATACCACGAGCACTGCTACTGGAGGTGATGGAAGAGGATTAGGAGGAGGCACAAGAGGAAGTGGACTTCCTACTCAAGGGATAAGGGTTGGACCTTCCCAATAACCACCCATTCAAGTGCCTTCACTGATGATAGTTTACTATGAGATGACACTACACTTACATAAATATCGAAGAGTGGATAATGTAGTAGACATGTCCACAAATGTGAACTAATTTAGAGGGCACGAGGCATCACCTCTTCTGAATATAATGGCACATAGATCAAAACTATGGTTTTAGAGTGCGTGCATAAGTGGTACCATAATTTTGACCCTCAGCAAGTGGTGGTTGATTTTGACCAACTCAAAATAGCCTTCTTACAGGAATTTGACATTCTTGAATTTGAGCAATAAAGCATAATAGATCTAAAGGACATAAAGAAAGGAATTATGGAAAGTGTATATGAATATGATGAAAGTTTAAAAACATTGTTGTCAAAATTATCATTTGAAATTAACATTACTCAACACACATAATGGTTTGTGGGTGGATTGTTACTACACTTTCGATGAACCTTGTCTCAATAAACATTCACTACCCTGCTTGACGCTTTAAAAGCTACTCTCCATGCTGAGGCAGTCGGAAGCATTGACACTGGGATCATTCCCTTTATGTAAGCATAGATATCTTCCATGGAATCCTAGCTTGAGAAGTTGATGACCAATAATGCACATGAAATGCGTAGTGGTGTTTGGTGCCCTGATTATGAATCTGAAGGGCATACACAAAGCAATTACCTATGAAAGAACATCCACACGGTACTTAAAAAAACATGTGAAGTATGTCATGAGAAACATGATGTCTTCTCTTATCCTCTTCTATAATGAGCTAAAAATAGTAAGGTGTTTAACTATTGCAAGATCTATTATGCTGACACTCATGACACTGATGACTATCATTTGATCAGTGACATTTATAAAGTTCAAGCACGTAACACGTGCTAAACCTCAGTAGAAAATACTCAAGAAAAATGGTGGCTACCATGGATGAGTAAGAGGGAGAGGATGAGGAGGTGGTCATTTCCCACCCAAAACCTATTAAAAATGTAGGTCTTTGGACCACTATCAAAGGGACCAACTAGATTACCTGACATCCACTTTTTGTAAAAAAAGACCATCGATTGGAAGAGTGTCCTGACTTATATGCAACTATAACCAAAGAACAAAATGAAAAGGGCATCAATATGATTTTAATTAATAAATCATAGTGGTACGCACAACCAAACATTCGTCTAGTTTAATAGGTAAACATTACCACTCACAGTGGGGGATATACCTAGTCGATAACTAATCCTATTGAGAAAGTGCAATGAGATGAACCATGAGCTAGAAAGTATCATGATGTTCAACAACAAAAGGATGTCCTTTAAGATATGATTTCACTCATATAAGATATTTAGGGAGAGATTGATTTCCTCAAAGACAAGGATGTAACACAACATGTTGTGCAAAGAGAAGTTGAACCTTGACCTGTGGCACAGGATGACTTCTAAGAACTATGCAAGTGTATGTTAGATGAGGATATTATTCCACAATTCAGTACTTAGCTTAAGATTCAATCCTGAATACCAAATGAAGATCACCCTCATGTCATAAGGCAAAGTAAATATTGATGTTTAAATCATGCTCAATGATTGGACACTCCTAGTTTATCTATTCCCCTAGAAGATAGAGAAATATTGGTTAATGCTATCATCGATGGATGGGTAATCCAAGACATATTAGTAGATACTAATGTAGAATTCAATGTCCTTACCAAGGACACTTGGTGAAAAATATCCAGTCCAATATTACATCCTTCACCTCATGTCTTATTCATGGCAAATAAGACTCGTGCACACCCTATTGGGGTCCTCAAGAATGCAACGGTTGACATACTTGGAGTACCTTTCAAATCAGATTTTGAGGTTTTAGAGATAGCTGAAGTTGATGATTACCCAAATCTATTGGGAAGGCCTTGTTTTTATGCGAATAATGTAGACTTAAGCTTTAAAAAGCACTGCATTAGCTTTAAAAACACTAATCAATGTGTGGTAATACCATTAGATCAAGCACAAGGGCCCTTTTACATAGAGCTTATCAATGTTGATGAAGATATAAACCATATCTATAATGTTACTACAAGGAATGATGAGCACTGATATCCCACTCTATATGGCATTCTTTGATGGTCAGAAACTTAGTCCATCTCTGACACTATAAGAAATACGTGTAATTATTGGGCTCATGGTGACTATGACCTCACTAGCAGAGTTTGCAATACCATCAATAGTAAAGAGACTATGTCATGCTAGTTTAATTAATAACACAAGTTTGTTTATCTTATCACTAGTCAAGTTATGAGGGGACTTATTACAGAGACACCATTTGAAAGACTTGATGAGGCTCCAAGGTTCCACAGGAAAATGGAAGTTTGAGACTTCATCTAGCACCTTGAAGAATTGTACCACACTAAAGAAGATCATCTCTAATCTTTGGTTCGTCTCTTTGATGGCACAATTGTATGGTGGTGGTAAACCCATTATGAATAACTCCTCTAGTGGGATCAGGTAGGCTCAGCTTTACACCACCAGTTCTATCATGATAACAAAGTAAAGGGAGCAATTAGTTATAGTAGAATATAAGCCCTTGAGCCCCACATCAAAGCTTGTGAAATAATGTGGCAAATTGATGAGTCTTTTTTACTAGAATAGTTATGGGTATATGCATTTTATAGAACCCTACACACTTGGGCATGATAATGGTATGTTCATGAAGAGTGACACATGGGTACCAAGTTTTGGCATTTGCTAAAGGAGAACATAAAGTTGACATTGTCCTATTCTTTACCAAGAATGGATTTGCACCTCACTCTCCAAACCATATGTGAAGTAGTAGTAGGTGACCCATGTCTTGTGAAATAACATCTAAGAAATATCTATCAGGACCCTAAGGGGCCCCTACACTTATTCCATGAACCATCAATACACCAAGTACCTACATCTATGTCAGTCCTTGATCTAAATTGATGTGGAAAGATTCACTTGGGAAAATGAAAGCTTATCTTCCAAGTAGATGAAGGAGAAGGATCCACTCTACTCGACCCATTGTCCAAACATTTAGATATCCCTATAGATGTTGGGACAAAAACTATTCCAGACATAGGTGCCAATATGGATAATCCTTACCATGTACCTATTTAGACTCTTCAGTGCAACATCGACTCATAATAGTAACCAAAGTTGGCTATAGTAGGAAACTATTGGACTGACACAGAGATTACAAAGATCTTTGAATTGTTAAAATAATATCAGGATGTCTTCCCAAAGAACTATAGTGAAATGAAGGAAGCCCACCCATCATTGGGGAAGATGCATATCAAGTTAGTTGATATCACTCGACCAGTGAAAACATGCCCATATAAGATGAATCATAATCTTTGGGTGCACATTAAAGAGGAGATTGATAGTATGTTATGCATAAAATTAATCACTCCTATTAATGAATCTAAGTGGATCTGTCCCATGGTGATTAGTATCAAAAAAGATGGATGCATCTATATTTGTGTGAACTATCGAGTGCTCAATCCATCTTGTGTAACAAATCCCTTTCCAATGTCATTCACAGAGGAAATCCTTGAAGGTGTTGTTGGTTGTGAAGTGTACTCCTTCATAGATGGATTCTCAAGGTACCATCAAGTCCAAATAGATGAAGAAGACCAGCCCAAGACAACATTTGCCACTGAATGGGGATAATTCTCCTATACTATTATACCCTTCAGGTTGAAAAATACCCCATCAATGTTTTCATGAATAGCAATTGAAGCCTTTAAGGACTTCATCCATAAGTTTTTCCAAGTCTATTTACATGACTAGATAGTATATGGTTTGGTTAAAGACCATTATGTTAACCTCAAACTTATGCTTGAGTGTTGTAGGGTCTTTCAAATCTCATTAAACTTAAAGAAGTGCCTATTTGCAACACCTTTTGGTGTGTTCCTAGGGCATATTATTTGTAAGGAAGGACTCTTGGTAGACACGATGAAGGTATATGTTATTCTTTTCCTTCCAATTCCCAAAACTCAGAGCGAGGTCCATGCCTTTCTGGGCCACACGGGTTATTATAGAAAGTTCATACATGGTTATGCCAAGATTTTTGCACCCTTAAAATAAATTTTAAATTAGAATGAGCAGTTCATATGTACTTGATATTATAAGGAGGATTTTGAAACACTCAAGGAAAAGTTGGTCACTATTATTATACTCCAATTCCTTGATTAGGCAAAACCATTTCATGTCCATGTGGATACATATGGCATGGTCATTGGTACGATCCTTGCACAACTAGGTGAAGGTTACCTAAATCACCCAATCTACTTTGTCAACATAAAGCTCACACCAGTTAAAAGAAACTATACCACTATAGAGTGCAAGGTGTTATCAATGGTCTACACTTTGTAGAAGTTTAGATAGTACCTATTAGCCACTCCTTTTATTTTCTATATAGATCATGAGGCTTTGAATTACCTTGTCATTAAATCTATACTACATAGATGGATTTATTATTAGATTGTTCTATTCTATGAATTCTAGTTTTTGGTGAAGGTGAAACCTGGGAAAGCTGATTATGGACTTGACTACCTATCATGAATTGAGAATGAAGAACCGCCATGTACCATAGAGGATGATCTTCTTGATGTACAACTTTTCTACACTACATGAGTGCCTAAAGAGTTAAAAGACATTGCAGCATTCTTGACCACTAGTTTTATGCCTGACTATCTCACCTCGCAAGGAAAAACAACTCATGGTTCATATCACACCTTTTGATCCAGGCAACAATTCAGGTGACAATTCGGGTGATGGGTCCACCCCAATTGATGATGGAACTTCTAGGAGCCATAACTTTTGCACCGTAGCTCCAATTGACTCACCGTTTGAACCGTTGGAAAGCTAAGAATGAGGATAAAATGGTGAGATGGAATTGAGATTTGATCAATGAAGTTTGACCCCAAAAAACCAATGGAATTACCCCAAATTTTAATTTTAGTAGTGCAGTCTAAAAATAGTAAGTTTCTAAAAATAGTAATTCTTCAAATTCTGTATTGTTGTAAATCATGGAAGTCAAACCACTTAATCTCCCTTGATATTGGTAACCTTACACATCCTCCTCATACCTTCAAAACATATATAAATGAATATGTAATTTGAAATGGAAATTAGACATCTCTTCTCAGAGATAGGCATATGTTTGGGTCTGCAAAATTTAGTGAATAAAACATCTCTTCTCAGAGATAGCATCTTTGTTATTGTGTTGTTCATATTTCTTGAATTATCTTTCAACCAAAGCTTTTGATTTTTGGATCACATTTTTAGCTTATAGTAGGTGATCATTACAAAATGGGTTATGACAAAGTTCTTCGACATCATGTAATGCAACATGAGTGCCTCAAGGTACTTCATGAAGTTCATGAAGGTATTATTAGTGGAAACTATGCTAGAGAGGCTACCATGTGAAAGGTTCTGCTAGCTAGATTATGGTGGCCAACTCTCTTCCAAGATGTTAAAGCATATGTTAATCAATGTGACATATGTCAATGTGTAGGTAAACCTAATCAAAGAGATGTTATGCCTCTATGGCCCATCCTTTCTCAGGAATCCTTTGAAAAATGGGCTATTGATTTTGTTGGTCCCATCACTCTAGTAGGATGATGGATAGGTTCTCAGTACATCATTACAAAAACTATCTTACATGTTAGGCTGAAGCCATACTGATAAAGGATTATACTACTACTGCTATGAGGTTCATTTGGGAGAATGTCATAACCCGATTTGGATGCCCCTTGACTTTCACCAGTGATCACAGAACTCACTTTGTGAATGAAATAATTTGCATCTTGTTGGTCGAGTTCATGATCGTGCACCATAATAAAACACCATATCATTCATAAACCAATGACATTATTGAAGCTTTCAATAAAATCCTAAGTGTTACTTTGATAAAGATCTGTAACATTGGATGAATAGATTGGGATGTAGGGCATCTGCAGTTCTATGGGCTTACCAAATAAACTACAAGCACATAAATAAAAACATGCCATTCAACTTAGTGTATGGCAAGGAAGCAGTCCTACCAGTAGAGTTATTGGTACCATCTCTGTGTATTGCATGCATAGGACAACTAGGTGAAGAATCATCTTTAAAATCATGACTAGACACTTTATTACAACTCGATGAGGCTCGATTCCTTGCTCATTAGAGCTAAAATGTAAGAAGATGTAAGTAAAAGGCATGTCATGATTGTCATATAAATAACAAAACATTTTATCCAAGAATGAAGGTCTTGTTGTATGACTCTAAGTTCGTGTGCCACCCAAGAAAGCTATGTATACATTGGGATGGCTCATTAATAATACATAGCATTAGACCTACCAGATCATGTCGATTATAAAAGATGGATGGTCAGTTCCTTCTTGATAACTATAATGGAAATAGACTTAGGCCGTATTTGTAATCAATAAGGCTTATACCATTAGTTTATGATTTAATACTTTCAAAAAAAGTACCACCTTTATTACATGTAAATTTCCCTTTCTGTAATTACATTTTCTAAAGTTTTTGTTTTTTTCATGGAGGACCATGACATGTTTTAGTGTGGGGTAAGAAGTTAGGTTCAAAAAGGCAAATATGAAAAGCACACAAGTTACTTAGGTGCATGAGTTACATGGGGACATAAGTTATTAATGGCATGTAAGGTATTAAAGGTACGTGAGTCATTTAAGACATGAAGGTGTAAGGTTCCTGCCATAAATTAGAAATTTAAAAGAGACAGTTATCTCCCACCTCACAAAAAATATGGAACACAATTATCATCCACTTCCAAAAAGGCATGAGATGAGACATGCCATTAATACAAAAAGAATAGTTATGAAAAAAAAATGTGCCAACAATGTGATGAGACAATACCGTTAAATGCATTAATTTCAAAAATCAAGTATCCAAATGTGGAAACCATTAAATATCTACATTAAATGCTATGAATTGATGGGTGATGGAAAGGAATTAATGCAGGTAACCCCTCTTAGAGCATATAAATAGGCAAGTTAAACCCATTTCATACTTTACCTTGCATTTATTTTTAAATTAATAGAGCCAAAGATCAAAGTGACTACCAAAGCCAAAGATAAAGCGACTACCATAGCTGAGACAATCAAATCTTTTTCATATCTTTAGAAACTACACAGGTCATTACCAAGTTGAGAAGAGAGATTCCAAGTCTAGTTCATTGGGAAAAGCTTTAGTTTTGAGAGTTACAAGTTACAGGTCCACCATTAAAGGGTACTTAAGCTCAAAAAGATGAATCAATAATATGTAACCACGTATTCCTTTGGAAATGTTGGATGGTCACGTATTAACCTTTGGGATCTTTGAAGGGTAATGCAGCCTGAGAAAAAGGCCAAGAGACTTGACACCTTGCCAACAATACCTAAAGAAGAAGAGGTGAATGAAGGAGATTGGGTTCTAATTAAGGAAGAGACCCCAAAAGAATAAGTACAGTGCCTACAAGAACAAGTATAGAGTGTAAGAGGAGAAGAAGAATAATGCATAAAAGAAGAAAGGAAAGTATGGTGCAAAAATTAAAATAGGCATAGTCATCTTCAACACAGAGAGCTCAAGCATCCCCACCCTCAACTTTATTGATTGAAGAGATTCAATATCTGAATTTAGTGTTGCATATAGAAAACTATGTCTCCAAGGTCTCTACTTGTACCATCTTTGATTACAATTACAACCAACTTGGGAATGAGGTTGATCTCCAAAATGATTATTGGGTAGAGACCACCAACACCAGGAACCAACTAGTGTATGACCTCATAATCTTCAACCAACTGGATGGTATATAATTATTCTAGCTATTCAACTTACTATATTTTATTAAGCCTAGAGAGGTAGTTCAATTCCTCCTTTCTCACATATATGAGGACTATATCTACTTTGTTGGGTGTAGCATGAAGATCACTCCTGAAAGAATTAGGAGGGTCACGAGACTATAGTGTTCAAGATTGAGTGTAATTGATGACTTGGATGACACTAAAGAGATATAGAAGATTACAATAGTATTAATATATTAAAAGTAGAGGCATGCCATGCACATCAAGAACCTACAACATCCTACCCTTTGAGTTATGGTGTGGATCATCTCAACCAAGATCGAAGGGACTAATTATTGGAAAGAGGTGGACATGGTGCACTTATACATTGCTCATCAGGTATCACAAGGGTTGAAGTACAATTGGGCCATGTAATTCACCTAGAATATTGTTGAAGATGTAGAGAGGAATCATTAAGGGCTGAAGTATAGGTTTCTATGGGGGGTGATCCTCCTCTTATTAGTTTTTGATGAAATTAGGGTGTTGGACCATAGTTCTGGGATGCTAAAGTGGGTGTAACCTCCCATACACAAATCCCCCACTGAGTGCTATAAGGTGTTCACTTGCCCTAACCACATCCACCCATCTTACAAGATCAAGATGAGGTACTGGTTTGATAGAATAAACACAACATTTAGGGATGAGTGGTGCATCCCCAAGGATTTACCCCTTTAGCTACAAAATAGGCATAGTTTGCTATAAAACAACACTTCTCCCTCACATGGATCTGAATGAACCCATCTAAAGAGATCTCATCATGGCTTAAGTTATTATATACCTTCTCAGTATGGTACTTTATAGACTCTATTAATTCGATATATGATGCATATCCTATCATCTTGCAAGCTAAAAGGATAGAATCAAATATTCACACCCTCCGTAAGTTATATGTTTATCCAATCAATAATGCCTACTTAGAGAAAAGGGAGAGACCTAACTGATATATAGGTCAAGTAAACATTAGTCAAGGAGTAAGTTCAAAAACTATTCTACATGTTGTGCCCCTAAAAAAACCCATACGGTGGATACCTTAACAAAAAACTTCCTTCAACACCACCTCTGAAGAAGAAGTGATCGGATGTGGGCACCAACGCAAGTGGGTATCAAGCCCCCCAGAATCAACAAAAGACTACAGAGGTGTAGGCCTCCAAACCTATGCAACCCCATCCCTCTGCACCACCTCCACCTCACCCTTTAACATCTCCACATTCATCCCCATCTCCCCCCCCCACACTTCTCCATCTCTTCTACACTCTAAACCCCTACACTATTTGCTTTCCCACCCTTCATCTCCTCAACCTACTCCCCCTCTTTCTCCACCACCTTCTCCACCTCCACCTCCACCTTCTCCAGCCCCACCTTCTTCACCTCCATCATCTCCTCCAAGTATTATTATTTTAAGAGCTACCCAATAGTAGCCCCTAAGGCAAGCACCCCCATAAGAAACCCCTAAGGTGTGGGTCCATAGGTCAAGTTTTGATTTTGAGAAAACTCCCTCCTTAGTGTAAGAGGAGAAAACTACCTCTGATGATTTGTTGTTTGATGTTGAAACTCAATATCACAAGGAAGGGATGATGAAGAAGAAAGTGAGATGGTTGATGTTGTCCATGAGGAGGTCAATCTTGAGCATGACCCTAGTAAGGGGAAGGGATCAATTGAGACCTTAGAAGAGCATGATGAATGTACAATGGATAATGTGTGAATGTTATAAGTTTGGCATTCAAGAGAAGATGCTTTATCTTTGATTGTACTTCATCTCCCAATAGGCAACTCTAGAAATGAGGAAGCAAGTTTCCTTCCTACTTGATATGTAGAATGAGGATTATGAGTTCAAACTCTCATAAGATAGCCTTTCTTTGGTCCTAGATGCTTCAGCATTGCCAAAACCACTATGGGTAGATCCACAAAATATCTCCCCTCTTCTAGAAAGCATCATATTTTTGAAGTTAGGCATAGAGATTGTGTGCTATAATATTTTATCAAATTTTGATACATGCATGGTTGAGAGGAAACATTGTAAAATTATAGGCATGTATAATAAGGAGGTTACATAGAAATAAGTGTTCATCGAGGAAGTGGCCACATTGAAACAACAACTCCAAAAGCCCGTAGAGGTAAAAATAAGGGTCTTAAACCTTTGTAAGACAATTTTGAATGAATACCTTGTGCTAGCAGATGTCATATCCCTTGATGGGGATGTCATATGAGAGATGGAGGCCCTAGTGGAATTGTTGCTCAAATAAGGCAAGAAGAAACCTGTGTCATGAGATGAGGGGCTAGATTTGGTTGAACAGTTCACCATAACCATCAATGTCTACAAATGCACTATAAAAATATTTTGGGAGGTTATCCCCATTTTGGATGGCATTTTTCTATAGTTAGTGTACCCTAATAAAGTCTTGGAGGCTCAGATCTAAGTTGAAGAAGTAATGAAGTAGTAACTCATTGATGTTGTGCTCTTAATAAAAGATCACGTTGAATGTGAAAAATCCTTCAAGTAGATAGAGATGATGGAGGATACCATCAATAAACATCATCAATAAATAAACTCAAATTTTGCATCCCTTTGAGGATAGGTTGACAAGGAGGTCTCTACACTTAAAGACATCCTGAAGGAGGCCACCACGTCCATGGATGAACATTGTTAAGAAGGCTGATGGGACCCCCAGCCAACCTAAGGAGATAAAGAAAATAAAAGGAACTATAAAAGAAATAATTTTGAAAGTTCTCAAGGCATTATCCTATTTGGATAATCTAAAGAAGGAACTTGAGCATTTGGGCCCTAAATTTTTGGAAGACGCTAACATAGCTTGGTCCACGACAGACTAAGAGCATAGTGTGGGGTGATGGTGGCCCTAGAATTTTGACTAAGTGTTATCCTATTTTGGTGTAAAACCAGCACAATGTGGGAAAACCATTATGTAGAAGGATCATAGCATGAAGCTGTTAGGCACAAAAGCACTATGTTACATAACCTAAGGGGCGTAAGAGGATAATAGAGTGAAGGAACTAGTGCAAGAGGACCTGGTCAGAAGAAAATGAGTCACAAATAACCTGAGGATGTAGGACTCAGAACCAAAATTAAAGACTAGGGGAGCAAATGGGAAGTGGGAGAAGTTGGAAGAATGGTTCATATGGGTCACTTCAACTCTATAGATAGGAAGTTTTGTACCGACCCACAAGAAGAGGAACACATGGCAATAGAGATAGCATAAAATGAGGATATAGGGGGTATAAAGGCCCAAAATTTTAGGAAGAAGTGATTGTTAAGCATCATTACTCTCAATTTGTTAAGAGTTCATTAGCTAACTCCTCGGTCCATTAATGATTGTAAACACTTGGTCAAGGTAAAATAAGTATAAATACCCCTATTGTAAAGCATTACAGGATGACGATGGATGGACTAATGAATTCAGGAATAATATTATGATGAATCTTTAAGCTTAATATATGAGATAGTAAGTTATATCAATTTGTGTTATTATGAGTGTTGGTATAAACTAGTGTTAACCTTTATATGAGATACCTTCTCTTCTTTTCTTTTCTAGGCACTTAATACTCGTAGATAATGATTATAATATGCGTGATGATATTAATCAAACCTATAACTCATAAGATCAAATTGATATGTTTATGTTTTTATATAATCTTCATTTAATTGATATAAAGAGAAAAATATGAAGTTATCCAAACCATGCGACAAAACCTTCAAGAATTGGTCCTTTGTTGCATGCTTCAGGTGAGCGCACAAGACCCAAATCTTGCATGAAAGGGCCAACATATTCACACATCGAGCTAGACTTCATCATCAAAGTTGGAAGTAACTAAAATAACCCAACAGGATAGGAGTATAAAAGATCTTTTAGTGTTACATACTTTCTCACACAAGTACCCAATCTTCGTAGTAGACTGATGACTATGTAAGAGGTCTTGAGGAATGGGGAACATGTTGTAGGAAGGTATGCCCATTTTACTTTTCTTATTCATATAACCAGAATGAGTTAGTCTTAGTATCTCACTTATTTTCCTATACAGTTTTGTGTTTATTGTGAGTAGGTATCCTTTGTACCTAGTATGCCTCATGTTTCCTAAGGTCTTCTCATGTACGTCTATGTCATGTTTTTTACATTCCCTCTTTCATTACCATAATTCTAATATTTTTCCTTAATAAATATTGTTTTTTAGATGATCATTTCCCCCTAGCATTTCCCTTTGTGAGTTGTAGTGTAAGACCATAGATAGGACCATGCTCTCCTCACAAATTATCATTTCCTTATCACCATTCACCTCATTGGTGTTCCCCATGTGATTTGCAGTGTAAGACCATCGATAGGACCAGGTGCTCCTCACAAATTACCACATTACAAACATATTTTAAAAGCATTCCCATAGTTTTTTCCACTTCATTGGTGTTCCCTCTGTGAGTTGTAGTGTAAGACCATGGATAGGACCACGCCCTCCTCACAAAATACCAATATCCAATTCATATTATAACCAAGTCACAATGAAATTACATGTTTCAAATTTGAGATAAGTTGTGTTCGATTATGAGTTCCATGTCATTGACATACTTCCCATCTTAATTTAGTATGTTTTATGCTTAATTCACAAGTCTTTCACTTTTATCTTCTTAATTTCTGATTACGTGTATGTTTACAACCTTTTTATTAAAATTTTCATACTTGCCAGTTTGAATTAGTGTGATTAATTTGATTTGCACTTACATTTTGTTTTTCTTTCCATACTTCCCAGCTTGATTTAGTATGATTGATTGACTTAATTGTTTGTTTATTTTTTATACCATTGATTTTCATGTGTTTTCCATTTTATTACAAAATTTCATACTTCACAACATGATATAGTATGATTTTATCTTGTTTTAAATTTGGGGAAAATATTTTACATAGTTTGAAAATATTTGTTATCCTTATTACCATCTTTAGTTTATTATACTTATTCATCTTTTATTTTTACACATTTTCCATCATGATATAGTGTGTATTACATTTGTTTTGATTACTTATACTTTTACAAATCATTTTTGCCTTTTTCTTTTTAACCATGCATGCTTATCACATAATGCTAGAAAAGAAAACATACATCACATATTTATCATAGCATATACAATAAATACATGTGCTTAAAAGGAAATATATCCATGCATCCATATATAAATCTAAATACAACTCATGAGATCAATGAAACTATCAACATCAATAAATGTGTGTGTGTGTGTGTGTGTGTGTGTGTGTGTGTGTGTGTGTGTGTGTGTGTGTGTGTGTGTGTGTGTGTGTGTGTGTGTGTGTGTGTGTGTGTGTCCTATACAATATAAAGTACAAAATACAAATAGCTACAACTCTAAAGTTGTGCTCCATCATGCCTATCCTGTGGCCTAGCCACACTACCCATGGATGCCTGTGACTGACCCCTCTAAATGGTATGTTGTAAAGAGGTAGTCTAGGATCTAAAGATAATAGCTAGTCCCTATAGATTGGCCACTTGGGTTTGTACCTATCCAATCTAGATAGTAATCACCATGTGCATGACTCGCTCATATGTTAAGGCCTACTAGGCTCGAGCCTCTCCATCTCCTACCCTTACCATTGGATTTAATCTATCACCTCACACCTATAGTTGTCTCATAGCCTCTACCACCATTTCAAACCAGCTCACTTGATTTGGGGCAAATCGAACCACAATATCATCCAATGTGGTAGGGTTGTATGGTGATAATACCCCATCTAAAATGTCATGATGTGTAGCCATAACCAAGGATCCCCATCTGACCTATCATATATATCAAATCATCTATCTATCATAACCAATGATGAAATTAGTGTTTTATATCAAAAAAACAAATTAAATTAAAACATTTCTAACCAGTACCAGTATTGTCAACCATAATCTCATTGTCTACTCACCTATTGAGTACCTCCTCCATCAATTGCCTCTATACCAATGTAAATCCAAGAATCACCACTTGATCCCATCATGGTCATCTCCTTAGTGGTTTTTATATGGACCAACTATGTCTTGAAACCGTTGTATGATCCCCCTATATGATAACTAGCACCTACATCTCCTCGCATCAATGGTATCTCCATCTCTAATGAGTATGTGGTGGTTATTACCACTTCCAATATGGTCCCTATTATGCTCCCTCCTCCCCTACATCCACATCCATGATGTCCTTTCCTCCTATCTCTATTGCCTCTTATTTTCGTGCTTGATCATCCCATGGTCTAGCTCACCAAGGCCTAATCACTGGTATCTCAACAAGTACCCCTATGCCTCCTCTCCCTCTTGACTCTCTAACATGTTGTGTCTAATAAATAAGCACTACTAGAGGGGCTACTAGATGATGAATTCCCAACTATCTGAGTCTGTGAGCCACTAGATAAGGATCCACCCATGAATTATAGTGGCTCATGATCTACACACATGCCAAATCTATAGCAAGGGTAACCCAACTTGATCATATAGTAGTTGTGTATGTGTATGGTTGTAATACTATTTATCCTCATGTGACAGTCTACAATGTTGGAATATGGGGCATGATCTATGCTACATGGCCCTACATCCATCAAATAACCTGATGTAACCTACCATCAATCATATGGGGTAACCCAATCAGTCGATACATAGGGAACCTCTCATATATTCATATGCTCAACAAAATAATAGGTCCCATCATCTTTTATCCCTAGGATAACATCCCATACATATCATGCATGAGCTAGACACAAATGACAAAATTGAGATCATATAACCCTCCCTGATCTAAAATTGATTGGCACAAGGCTATCGAGAATAGTGTCACCTTACCATCTAACTTATGACATAACACTTGTGTTGTCACAAGAACTATCATAGCCATTCATATGTCTAAAATGGCCATGAGATAAACATTAAATAAACTCATGCATAAATCAGGGTAGATATTATCTGTTCATGTAGCCTACTAGGCTAAGGCTCATCTCTCATCCTCTGACTCTAGTGTATCACAAGTCACCAGCATCCCACCTATAGGAAGTCTAAGTAATGCATGAAAATCCTTGAAGGTGATCCTCGCCTCTATGGTATCCCCCTCCACCTCCCATTAGAAAGTGTTGGTCAATCATTCCCATGTTCCTATGAAAATGATAATGAGATCAACACTTATAGGGATCCATATCATCTCCACAATACCTATAAATCCCAAAGTGACTAGTTGAGCCCTATCTACATCTGCCAACCACTCTAATAGATCTGGTAGTCATGATGCATCTACTAGGTGCCAAAATATCTGGTGTCTTTATAAAATATCAAACAATAAATAATATATTAGATCTTGATGTCATAATAGCTAAATACATTATTCAATATTCTCAAAAAATTATAAATTGACTACTTTATTAGCATATTTGATCTTGTTTTCTTAGTTTGCTATACAATCAGCCTATTTGATACTAAATTGGCCCTATCATAGTTTTATCATACGACATTAGCCCACTGGTATGCAATTAGCCTTATTCTTTCAAACATTATTGACCTAATTGATACTAAAAATCTACCCTTTTCCAGCTTTAACATATTATATCGACCCTTTGGTATGCAGTTGGCCTCTTTTAGTAAATTGCATTGGTCAGAGGGTACTATATTATCCATCTTCCTATTTCAAACTATATTAGCCTACTATTACGTAGTCAACCATCTTTAGTGACACTATATCATCCCACTAGTACATAGTCAACCCCCCATTTTTCTCTCACCTTATAAACTAAGTCAATAGGGTTAACTATATTATCTATTTGCAACAACTTTTTAACCATTTACCATAGATGTCTTAGGAATTTATTATTCCAAACCCTTCCTACCCAGTACCCCATTCTACATTTAGTCTACCTAAAAATTGTTAGGGTGTGGAGCTAAAAGGTTCACCTTACTGCAAACATGGAGGTTTCTGAGCATGACAGTCGCCGGCATCAGCAGGCCACAACTGACGTCGATCAGGGATCAGTGTACAAGAAACCGACATCGGCGGGGATCAGTCGGCGTCGGTCACCTCCAGTCAGATAGGGACCAATGTCAATCGCCTGTGGCGGTTCCAGAACTATTGTTGACAAACAGTCAGTTAAGTGAACGGGTTATTTGCATGATGAAGACTAGTTTGAGTCTTGAGCCGCAAGTCTAATCATTGTATGCATGAGATCTATATAATAGACTCATGGGTTGTATTGTTAAGTGTAGAACTCAAGTGTGGAACTTGGAGAGTTCTTCCCATGGTAGAACTCAAGTGTAGAACTTGGAGAGTTCTTCCCATGATAGAATCAAGTAGGATTCTTCATGTATGTAAGATCAGGTTTGATATGCAGGGTGTTGCAGGATCATGGTGGAGATCTACATGTGATAAGTAAGATCAGGTTGGTCTACAGGGGTGTGTGTATGCGAGGGTCAAAAGGAGATTAGTGGGGGAGCAAGATCCAAGGTGACAGCAATACATCAAGGAGCAAGATCATGGTGAGATCTACTTGGAGTACCGATTCGTACTCGGTTGTACTGGATGTATAATGAGGTGAACAACAGCTTGTGTTAGCTGTGTGTTGTGACCTATTGAGAGAAGATTACTCTGGAGGGAAGATTAATGGGAGCCCTTGAGGAGGAAGCCTCACATAGGTGGAAGAAGAGTGTGATCTCTTTATTGTAATTTCCTTATCTCCCACTTGGAGATAAACAACTGCACCTGTACCTATACCATTACTTTGTCTAATCTGCATCCTGGGTTGTATTCCTCTTCAAGATGAATCCTGAAGACTACCCACCACACTCCTTGTGGTGTTAATCCTGTGCCTAAATTTCTTCATTCTCAGCTTACCTTCTTCTACCATTGCTATACTCCCACTCAAATAGAAACCCCTGTGAGTAACCTGTAATCAAAAAACCACTAACCAAATCTGGGCCATCTGTTAGTCAAACTCGCTCTGAGAACGTCCAACCTCACTCTAACACCAGTTGTCAGGGAATCCAAGAACAACACACCTTGTTCTGATCCCACTTGTTAGGATCTTGCTCCTCAGAAAGCACAATATGATTACCAAATACAAGTAATTAAACATGCAGAATTATCCAGAAGTACAAGTAACTAGAACTCACAAATAGCACAAAATATGAGAGACAATATACAATCTTGTATTAATACTCGTACAGAAAAGAATACAATAAAGAGACACCACACTCTTCCACCTTACAGAGGCTTGCCACACCTCAAGTGTACAGTAATTCTTCTTCAAAAGTTCACTCTCCTACCAAAAACGGTCCCAACACACAACTCACACACAGAATTGGTGTTCACCTCTCCAACCAGTCAGTAATAACCCTGCCAATACAAAGCACTCTAAAGTACTTCAAGTAGATCTCCCATGAACCTGCAACCTACAATTCAACAGACCATACTTACACATGTAGATCTCCTATGAGCTTGCAACAACCTGCAACTCAATGATCTTACAATGTAAGGATCTTCCTTGCTTCCTTTTCAGCTCATAATTACAATACATGCCAATGGGTCTATAAATAGATCCCAGACTTAAAAAATAACTTAGACTCTTAGTTTACTAATAATAGAGACGCAGTTCAAGACTTGAAATAGCCTTTACATGTAAACACTCAGTTCAACAAGCTAACTATTCGTGCAATGAGCAGTTCTGGAACACACAGGCGACCGACGTCGGTCCCTGTCTAACTGGTGTTGACCGACATCGACTGACTCCCTGTCGACACCGGTTTCCTTTTGCATTCATCATGATCGACGTCGGTCATACTACCAATGTCGGTACTTTTGGAACTTCAGCAACCTCCTCTTCGTCTGCATAGTTGAAGCTTTTAGCTCCACAACCTAACAAAAATTTATTAGGGTCAGTTTTAGTGTCTAGATTTTGCCTAACATTCACTTTTATATATTTAGCTTAATTTCAATTAACATTTCTCAAAATTTTGAAATTTATGCTTTCTTACCTATGTTACACTCATTGTGGTCTTTATGCATCCTCTATGTTGTAGTTATCATCTCTTCACCATGATCGCTCTCTAGGCTCACACTAGGTCTCTCAGAGTAATATTTTCTCAAAATAATAAAAAAATAAATGAATTAATTTTTCACCCAATTTATATTTACTATTCAAAATTATTTACCTATCAAATATTTATAATCTGATTATATTTTTTTACCGTATCTTTGATTCTACTCACTCTTTTTTGGAACTGCAAGATGTTTTAGAATCTTGAAATTGTAGAGAATATTTTCACATATTACATGTTCATTTTATAAAAAAATATATTTTTCACTAACTTCTACAAGTTCACCTAATGTTACTTACATTGGACACCTTCACATTTATTTCAATTCATTCCTTATCTACAACACTAAGGTAAGTAAAGGTATGTATTTTTTAATTTTGTCCTTTCATTTATCTTATTCACTTCTTACTATAGTTTATTTAACTTCAACATTATATGTAGCTATGTTTTTTTTCTGAAGCATCATCCCTTGTTGCACTTACATGCCACATTATGAGATTTGAGTGGGGTATATATATATACACATAATATTTTCAAACTATATCAATTACTGATGCTTTCTCTCTTGTAAGAACCTATCGAGTCTCAATCTCTCTGAGTGCATGACTTAAAGGGTACACCAAAAAAGGGGTGGGCAGACCATTGGTGCTTCATAGGATTGTTGTTCCCTATATTACCACTTTTTATCCACACAACCATATCCTATACACTTATTTAAGTTTTGTCTCCTTCCTTACACACTCCTTCAAGAAATTTACCATCTTATTTATCCCCTACCTAAGCCTAAACCCCACTTTTGACATTTACCAAATAATGTCAGCTTAGGCCAACCTAGTATTCTAATTGATATTTACACGTTATGGGTCTAGGTCAGCCTTGGCCAACCTAAACCAGGACCTAACTTGATTTTATCAATTAACGATATAGAATTGAATTGGGCTGACCCTGTCGATTAAACTTTTGGAAAGATTTAGGGTTAGATTTAACTATATATACACATTCATTTCACCATTTATAAATAAGAGAGGAGAAGAAGAAGAATATTATATTGTATATTTGCTTATCCACCTTTTTACTTGAGGAGTATTGTTTAGGGTTTCAATACTTTCTTTGGAGATACAAAGCTTGTCTTGTGAAGAAGTTTTTTAAATGCATAAAGAAGTTGTGTAGCCTAGATTTGACTTATCCTTATTATCTTTACATACCACAACAACCTATTGTAAGTCACCTTGGCTACAAGAGAGATTAAGGCTCAATGGATTCATCTTCAAAGGTAAGTATTCTTAACTTTGTTCCTCCTTTGTTAAAGTAGATAGATTTTTATTTATACTTCTCTCCCATGCATTAAGATTTCCTATACATTGACTTGAGTATAGATATTCTATGCATGTTTAATTTTTTATGTTTATTACCCCCAGTTCATGCCACAAGCTTTAGTGAGCACTGGATTAGACTTTACTTTACATATACTTAGTGATTATGATAACATATGACCTAGCTACTGTTATTACATAGTGTTGCTTGACTAGAGGATTTGGAACCCTCTTTAGTGATATTATTGTGATAAGAGACCCCTTAGGTATTACAGATCCATATTTGTCATGACTCTTAATGTATAAATGTATCAACAAATATAAGTGTAAGTAGGATTTATCTTTTTCAAGCTATGATTGATTAATAGGTCAGTTGTATTTTCCTTTGTATACACCTTGTATGTTCTCCTAATTCAATAAGAGCAAGTTATGACCAATTTTGATTCTAAATAGAATGTCACTCATGTACTTCTCACTTTAAATACTATTTTTGATAACAATAAAAACCAAAAATCTAACCTAATTTTGATTTTGGCTCAAATAGGAATAAAAAATCTGATAATAAGAATCATAAATCTAAATTTAATAGAAATTATAAGAAATGTAGTAAGTTTGGTCATATAAAATAAATATTTTATAAAAATAAAGATAGATTTAACAATCAATCTTCTAAAAATAACAAAGGGAAGAAATCTAATCAAAACAAACAAAAGAGTCAAAACCCTAATCATAATAATAATTAGGATCATAATGATATTACTTTATATGTTGCTTTATTTGCTTCAAAAGAAAATGAATGGATTTGAGATAGTGGTGCATCACACTATATGACTTTCCAATCTAATATTTTGTGTGATTCTAGAGATATCTCTAAAATGATTTACTTAGGAGATAATTCTTTCTTAAAAGCAACTAAATGGAGAAAAACTATTTTTTTAAATGTTGTTATAAATGATGTTTTCTATGTACCAAATCTTAAAAATAACTTGTTATCTTGTTCATAACTTACTAATGATAATTTCATTGTAACATTGCTTAAAGATAGCTTGTCCATTAGAAATCAATCTGGATCTTTGATTGTTGAAGGGGTTCAAAAGAATGGTTTATATATTTTCTCCTTCTGCATGTTTTCTTTCATCACATAGTAAGAATGAATCTCAATTATGGTATGAAATATTAGGACATGTTAATTTTATAAGTTTAAATCATAATCTTGTTGTTATAATTCTTTCTATACCTTCTCATCATGAAACTTGTGAGTGTTGCTTACGTGGTAAACAACATATTAATCCCTTTCACAAGAATCATGATGTGAATCCCTCACATCCTTTAAAATTGATTCATATTGATGTTGTAGGACCCCTTTAAGGTGTATCTCCTAATGGTTCTTTATATACTTTCACTTTTATTGATGATGACAATATAAGGATTTGGTCATATTTCATTAAAAATAAATTTGATGTGTTGTCTAAATTCAAAGAATTTAAAGCTTTTGTTGAAAATGTATATAATTTTTCTATTAAGAGATTAATAATTGATAATGGAGGTGAATATATTAGTAAAGATTTTGATTATTTTTACATTAGTTGTGGTTTTTAAAAGGAATTAACAACTTCCTATTCCTCTCAACATAATTATATTGCTAAAAAGAAAAATTGCACCATTATTGATATCGACATAACAATGTTGCATTTTGCAAATGTTCCTCCTAGTTCTTATGGGCCAGAGCCTTGAATACTTTTGTGTATATTTTAAATAGAATTCCTAATTAATCTTTGAAATTTTTTCTAAATAAAAAATACATATATGCTCATAGCTTTTCATTTTGCTTTGATAAAACTATTATATTATTACTTTAGAGATACTAACTATATTGATAGTGTCTCATCTACGTTGTATTTGTTAGTAAGTTGATTTAGTATTGATTATTTAAAAACACATATTACAATTATATTGTAATAAATATATTTGTCTTAGATGATAAATCAAATAAAATATATTGATTTTATGATTTTTTTCAATTCAATTATCATTAAAATACATTATATGCATAACATCATGCTTAATTTGATAAGATGATCATGTTTAGTTATTGCATTTGATAAGAATATCAAGCTTAGTGAGTTTGGATTTTTGTGTTTCAATTGCTTAGACAATCTCATTTGATTATTTTATCATTTGATTGTTTATGTTAACATTCTTATATGCTTCATTTCATAATAAGATATGTTATGAAATGCAAAGTGTAAATGGAGTTTGTATTATTGGCTCTTCATCATTTACTTTACTAAACATCACATTCATACATATCTAAACTTATTTGTTTTAGTCTCATATCTATTTGATTGTATGATTGCATATCATGCTATAAATATCCATATTTGATGTATGAGAGGTTATACCTCATTTTTTTGTCGAAGCATATTAAACTTGTAAAGTTTTGATAAAACTCAAATGATAAAATGAGTTATTGCTAATAGGATATCTAATGTCTGGTTAAACTTAGTATCATATTATTAGTAATTTATTATATGTGCATACATGACAGTTGGGTGCACTCATCTTGTCAATATTGGAGACATCCAATAATGGATTGCATATAATAATTTATGTTTTTTTACTAACTTTGTAATCAAAGTAGTGTACTTATTTGGCTAAAATATGACTTGATTGTTTTAAATGTGTTTTACCATAGAAAAACATATGTCATATTTTTATGTATGTGGTTATTGTGAAGCTAATTATACTATGATATTATAGATCTACTTTTGAGTATGTGTTTAAGTTTTGTGTATGTACACAACACCAATAATTTAAGCATATTGAAGTTCATCTGCATATTATCTGAGAGAAAGTCCTCAATAGTGATATAGATCTGTAGTACTATCCTATAAAGGAATTATTGGCAGATATCTTCACAAAACTACTTGGTGTTACTAATTTTTGATAGTTTCATGCAATGTTAGGACTCTCAGAGTTGCCATTGTGGGGGAGTGTGTATGATAATGCCACTTTATAATGGCCATGTGTTTCTTCTTCTTCTCTATAATTCTTCTCAATTGTAAATCATTATAAACTTCGTGTGGAAGTAATGTTATTGTAAACTTCATGTGGAAGTTTTACTTTTGCACCCAATATAAAAAAACATACTTTATAATAGAGGTCCTTATGTTATAAAAGGCTCCAAATATGCTTAGATGATTGTTCATGAGAAATGGTGAGATGTAGTCTCACGATCATGCTACCCTATACTTACTTTTGAGTAGTTTATGGATTATAATTCCTTTTGTTTCAAAAGGTGATGTTTGGCATGATGAAGGTTTTCAAATCTTTCAATTTGTGTACATAGTATAATTCATCTTTTGAAGTGACTATGACATTTAACCCCAATTAGCATTAAGGGGGAATGTTAGAACATTTAATTCTAAGTGGGCTTAATTGACCCTTAGCTTTGGTATTAATTAAATAAATGATAATATATTATTTATTAACATGAGGTGAAAACCTCGTGATAATAAATAATATAGTTATAACTATTTAATTATTACCAAATTTTAATTAAATTATTTTATTGTGATGGATGGACCCATTACTTTTACAACGATCACCTCCTTGGTTCTTCATTATAAATAGGATTTTACCTTTATTGTGAAACCAACCTATGCATATAAAATATTAGTCATATTCAATCTCAAAGAGTTTTATGAAAATTTATCTGAGAAGAAGTGAGAGGTTGAAGAACTTGTATTGGGTACAGAGGAGTTTTACAATTATTGAATAATTCATCATTGTGAGTTTTTTACCTCTGAGAGGTTTTCCCATGTTAAATCTCTATGTAGTGGTTCATTGATCTATATTCTTCATTTATTATGATTTGCTTATCAAATTCACTCTAGATCCTATCCTGTGGATGTAAATTGATTTATAAATTATGTCATTTTACATTCTCTTTCCCCGTTATCTAATATTTTTAGTTCCACTAAAATACTAGATTAAAGAGGGGGGAAATGTAGACACCCAAATTTGGCATAAGCCTTGTCTTAAATTATCTTTAAGCAACTTTACTTATATGGGTCTCTAACAAATAATTAAGTACTTAGCGTTGCACTTTTTTGTGTTTTCTCGTTTAGTTGTTGATTTTCTATGACTTTATGATCCCCTTTTCCCATATGCACTAATTAGGTTGTGCTTTCAAAAAAATATCTCTAAGCCCTTTTATCATTTTGAAATTGTTTTTATCTCAGGTCAGCTCTTACTATTGTGGGAAAGATCAACCGTTGATCTTGATCCTTTTCTTTGAAATTATTTTTTGGGCATGCTTCCTTTTATAATTATTGCTTTGGTCCTTTTGATTTTATTTTGGGTATATTTTAGCACATGACTATGTCTTTAATTCAACTTCAATAGGATTCCTATATATACATAGTTTCTAGGAGACATTTGGGATGAGCATTCTCCCATTACAAGAGCTATACAAAATTACATATTGCTTATACTGAATCATTGGAGCTACATCTGAAACATTGAAGGTTAAAATTGCATTTTCTATGTTTGTGTTAGAGATAAAATAGGATAAAGAGCATCTAAGTTTACATTCAATATTACACACATACACATTAGTAGGATAATTGCTTTAGGGTTTGAGACCTCTTCAGAGAAGTGGCAATGTAGTGTAGTGCTTGATTGATCAACGTGGATTAAAAAGGGTTAATCCAACTCAATCCCTTTTGCCTGATCCCCCCTCCCGCTCATTTGATGTCTCAAGTATTTATGCAAGAAACTAAGGTTTGATATTTCAAGTACATGCACACATGTTGAAAGGACTCAGAAGGCAAATTAAGGCATTATTGACACAAGTGAAGTGTCATAGAAGAAATCATAATCTTACAACTATAAAGTTAAAATTGACTGCTATAGGTCCAAATCATTAGTTGATCCTATCTACTAATAATTGATATTGACCAAAATAAAGACACTAATCAATTTTAAAAATGAGTAGAATACAACCCTTTTTACACATCATCAACATAGAAAATAAGCCTGCATTGATCAGGGAAGTGCAATAAATAAGTTTATCTCTATCCCTTTGTACTTGTTAATTACAATATTCAAATTTTCATGTTTGAATGATAATTGTAAATATTTATCTTGTGCATATTTTACAAATCTATATTTAATCTTTTATTTTATTAGTTTCTATATAATTGAAGGGTTATTATTTCATTAATCCAACTTTAGATAAAACACATACCATATTGAACAAATTTTCCATAAATAGTGGGAATTTATCTAATTTGAGGCTAATCTCACCCTCAATTTAGATTAACTAGTTATTATTAATCTCAATTTTCACTTCTTAGTTCAATAATTGGTTGATTTGGGTTCTTCATTTATCAAATTTGACCTAATAATGACCTATAAACATGGAATAATGACAAACACTGGGAAATTATGTGTGCATAGCCCCAAATAGTCCTTCATTTCTCTAATTTCTCCTAATAAGGGCCTTCAATTTTCAACTTTTGTCTAATAATAATCTTAAATAAGAATAACATGGGTTAACTGCGTGTGCATAGCTCAAAATTAGCCTTCATTTCTCTGATCATGCTTTAATTGAGGCATTTATTTTTTCATCATTGGTTAAAGTTACCCCTTCTTTGTCATTATTGGTTTCAATCCCTAAAACTTTGAAATACTAAAACCTTAAAACTATGAAATCATGAAATTTTTGTAAGTCTGAAATTTAAAAGAATCATTAAAAAAACAATAATTTTTGTTATACCTCATAGAGGTCTAAAACCACTTTCAAACATCTTGAAAGTATATTTAAAAAAGAAACATAAAATATAAGTTAAAATTATACTAAAAATTTTATTTTTTAAATATATTTTCATGGAACCATTTAGTCCTATGTCTTTGTGCACTCACCCAATCTAGAGTTACATATAAATTAATGTCTTACATCGGATACTAAAGTCACATTAAAGACACTAATAAAGTCACCTTAAGGAACACCTCAACTTCAACCTTTAGTGATGACACTTAAGTCACAATTAAAGACACCCCAATGTCACCATTAAAATCATCCCAACATCACCTCATAAAGACCCCCAATATCACCTCCAAGGACACCCCAATGTCACCTCTAAAGACATACTAATGTCACCTACTAACCTCATCCATGTTAGAGACACCCTAACATCACCCTCTAAATATGCCTCCTACCCTAACGTCATACACTAAATTTGCACTGAAAACACCAATAAAATCACCTTTGGGGAAACCCCAACATCACCCCTTAATGAGGACACTTAGGTCATAATTAAAGACACCCCAACATCACCTCAAAAGACAATCCAATGTCACCTACTAAAGTCACTTGTGTTAGAGACACCCCAACATCACCCTCTAAAAATGTCTCCCAAATGTGACTTTAAATATGAATTTAATTTCTATAAAATTGACAAGAAAAAACTATATGACTTAAAGGTGACTTAAAATGATCAAAATGTTGTAGCGACTTCAAATGGTGATAATAAATATGATGGGATTACTTCTTCACTCTTTCAAGCTTTTCATCACTATAACAATAACTAAATTACTATACAATTAATTTAGATTAGATTTCATGCCAAATGATGGTTAAGTCATTCACATCAAATTTAGTGCCAAAAATTAATATTTTCCCAAATAATTATTGATGAAACAACTAAAAAAATATGTATTTTACAATGTATCCAACAATGTGACGTGGAGCAATGAACTGGAAAAATTAATTACCAAAAGATTGTAATTGATAAATATTGTCATTCTCTATCTAGCAATGTGATTTTGGGTAATGATATCAAAGAATTAACCAAAAAAAGATTACAAATATTAAATCTCGTTATTCATAATATTTTAGTGATAATTATGGGAAACATAATAGTTTTCAGATAAATATGTCTTGACCTTATTCACAAATGGTTAAGTCATTCACATCAAATTTAGTGCCAAAAAATAATATTTTCAAAAATAATTATTGATGAAACAACTAAAAAAATATGTATTTTACAATGTATCCAACAATGTGATGTGGAGCAATGAACTAGAAAAATCAATCACCAAAAGATTGCAATTGATAAATATTGTCATTCTCTATCTAGCAATGTGATTTTGGGTAATGATATCAAAGAATTAACCAAAAAAAGATTACAAATATTAAATCTCATTATTCATAATATTTTAGTGATAATTATGGGAAACATATCAGTTTTCTGATAAATATTTCTTGACCTTAGTCACAAAATTTTCTAGTAAGTGTGGAATCGCTTGACATATTGACAAGAATATGATCAATGATCAATATTTGAATAAAAAAATACAAATGCAATGATATTGGAAAATCAAGTCCAGGAAAGTTCAGTCACATGAAAATAAACAACATATGTCAAGGGTCACATAAAACTAACATCAAATGTAAAAGAATATCAAATCTTGTTTTGGCCATGGTAAGAAATAACAATTTATGTGAATGGATTAGAGATTATGGTAGAAACCTACTTATGCTTAAATATGTGCAAATATTTATCTTGAGAAGCCTCTACTAGCTCAATATTTTAGAATGTATCTTGAAGCATCTTGATATTCAAAAATACAATATTTTACATGTTAACCTTCTATGAACATGATCATTTTTTCAAAGGAAAAATGAACTCAAAGGAGGAGATAGTATATAGTTAGTCTAAAAAATAATGAAAAATGAACTCACTAACAATCTAACATCCTTTAGGTCTGATCATGGGGGCAACATAATGAATAAACCAAATGAGAACTCAACAAAACATGGAAAGAAATGAGTAATACAAACATAAAAACACAAATTCCTTACCTAATCCTTTATAGCTCTAAATGGTAATTCGGTTAGCTTGCTCGGTTTATGCATAAAAAGTCTTCATCAATGACATATGGCTAACATCATCTCCTCTATGCACCATTGTTGAATGTTTGGCTCAATTTTGGCATTATAACACTAGGCTTTTAGCTTCATGAATCTATTCCTGCATTATAACTCTACTTTGATTGAGCTCTCTAAATGAAGAGCTCTAAGCTTGCTTTTATAGGCTTCCAAATCCATTAGAATGGGTTAAATATGACCATGGTTGAGTTTATTAACCTTAGTTGAGTTTGGTATATTCTTAGGATATTCTTTTAGATATTTTCCAAAAGTGACAACTCACAAAGGTAATGATTGTGTTCTAGGATGTTCTTTGATTTTTGAATATCCTTTATTGATAATTCAATTAATGACTCATGGGTGAACTCAATTAGGATTTGAAATTGATTTAACTTGTTAATTAATTTTGATTAAGATATGCTAGTCAATTAATTATTTTTAGACATTTGGTCATTTGTTTGATTTTGATTAATTCAATGTGTGTATTTGCCTTGTTTATTTGATTGAATAAGATAGATTGATTTAATACAAGGTTATAAAGCTAAATTTGCGACTAACAGAAATTTTTAAGTTAAATGTTCGATGATTGATAAGAATTAGTCTAATAGTCTAATGCAAAGCCATTGATGGCTAAATTTCCATGTCTATAGTTTGCCCCTATTTGGGAAGATGTTTCAAGTTGTAAGCATAGTAACATCTTTTCAAAGAATAAAATGGTTCTTTATGATTACGACTATAATGGTAATGATTGAACTGTAGTTTCCCCCTCAAGGGAGTGATTGGCAAGTGGGTTGGTAAACGATCCCTCGAAAGAAAGAAGAGAAATGAGGGGACCAAATAAATGAAGATGATGGGGTGATAACATAATGATTCACCTAAAGTTGGTCAAAATCACTGAGAAATACAATTGGGACAATGTACAATGGTTTTCTGAAAGGTGGTTATAAGCATTATACCCTGATAGTGGCAATGTGGTATGATAACACAAGGATTTACCATAGTAGGTGATATAATCATTAAGAAGATGGAGTTGCCCTAGTTAGGATAGATAAACAAGAAAGGAAATTGGTGATAACATAATTAGTTGCCCCAACAGGGAATATAATCATTGAGAATGCATGTGGGATGGTGTACAATGTTGATGCAATATACCCCATTTATGAAAAACATGATTGATGGCTGATGAGTGATAACTTGATACAGAAAATAAAGATGAATTGGGATAACCTGCTAGTAGGCATATGCTCATCTGAACTAACAAAGGTTGAAATTATTTCATTACTTAATTACTCTGTTTGGGATATGATTGGAATTTATGTTGATGTCGGTGTTGAGGAGATGGTGATGTTGCATTGATGTTGTAGACCTCTCAAAGCTGATTTTTGTTGTAACATTTGATGGTAGGCCTCATGATAGAACACCATGGGGGTTTGGCCAAAATATGCATAAGGACTAACTCTTGATATACGACACTCAATGAAAAATAATTACATTGATGATAAAAAATATGATGACAATGTAAATAGTTGAATATGGATAAATTCAAGAATAATGTGCAAGGAATTACCCAATGAACACACATAGACTAAATCAAGGCCACAATGATGAAATCAAATAAACATGCACACAAACAAATAAACAAAATAGACAAACAAAGAAACAAACAGGTGTTAGTCCTTATGTTAGTATAAACAACATTATGAACATTGCCCCTAAAAATTTGGCAACAACTAATCAAACAAACAAGATGGGGGAAGCAAAAAAAAGGAAGAGGGTAGCTGAGTTGTCTCCATATGCACTAGGCAAGTGGATGTTGCCTATATAGTTCCATAGATATGATGATCCAACAAAACTTCAGGCCAAATGTAGTTCTCCCAGGAAATGGTAAGAAAATGATGATTGATAGAAGACATGATGGATATGATAGAAGAATAGGGATGAAATCACAAAATGGTGATAATGTAGGATAAAAGGCCAAAAAGGATGGGGAAACTAAGGAACAAGTGATTTGTTTATGACTTAGTGAGTGTTCCCAGAATCCTTAAGGCAAAGAATTGGTCAATGTTTTTTGTTTTTTCTAAATGATTTTCAAATGTTTTGGGAATTTTTGAAGCATCTCAACTCAATTGAGAATGATGAGACACTAAAATAGTCCAAGCTCGCATAATGGTGAGAGTGTTATAACTTAAAATGATGCTCATAAAATAATGAGAGTGTGGCTAAAGTTGCTCACAAAATAGCGAGAGTGTGGCTAAAAAGGGACTGAGTTGACCTTAATGTGAATCAAATGCAACCCACATAGTCTCAAAATGGCTTTAATTCACAATAGTTCATCTCATAGTGAAGGAATCTAACTAGTGTAGCAGCCAATTCAAACAAAATAGGCACAATTAGTATGATGGTATAGTACGACACATGAATGGCTAGGTGATATCTCAAGGCACAATAAATAAATATTGCCCCTAGTTTGCCCATAGGTAGTTATAACTAGGATACAACTGATAGATCAATAATACCAATTTGCCCTAGTAGGTGATATAATTAGTATCAAGACCAATGAACATTGATTTGCTCTAATTGGTGATATAATCAAGCTCATATAAACAAACTTGACAAGAAGGGAATAAGAAACGAAGGATGCAACTACCAAAACTTATATCATACTGCTCCAAAATACTACTTCTGTCTGAAATGCTTGAAATAACTATTAAAACTGATCTAATTTTATATGCATAAAATGTGAAACTAATAGACGAACCAATGTCAAATGGGCTAGGTTGATAGGATTTAAAAAAAGTTTAGTCAAGTAGGAATGGAATGGTTGGATGGTCTAGTTAGAATGTCAAAATGAGAGGATGGTAGAATAGATAGTTTGATAATGGTATAAAAAAGAATATTGATAATATGGTATAACTTGAAATGGTCCTTATAGACAATACATCAAGTTACTCAAGCATAGTACAGCTTGAGGTGAATAATGTTCATCGGTTCATCAAGTTCTTTATTGTCTGATGTGGTGAGCCTATATGCTCTAGTGCCATAGCCTGTAGTGATGATGAAAGGACCCACCAAATTGGGTTTGAACTTTCCTTTATGTTTCTTTTCGATCGTGGTATTTTTTTGGTTCTCTTTTAGGACAAGATAACCAAATTTAAGTGTTTTATGTCTTACATGCCGATTGTATTGACCCTAAAGTCAGTTCTAATAGGCATGTATATTATTCATAGCATCTATATGCTTCTCATAAAATAAATTTAGCTCTTTCAAGTGAGCTACTTGATAGTCATTACCATTGAGAACATGCTTAAAAGATATGCATAATGAAGGTAACTCGACCTTAATGGGAACTATGGCTTCAGTGCCATAAACAAGTGAGTATGGAGTGGCTCCTATGGGTGTGTAATGATTGGTACGTTATGCCCAAAGGGTGCAGAATATCTGAAGGCCAATCATGATCGACATAATTGAAAATATTTTTGAGAATGTTGGCAATGGTTTTATTTGATGTTTCAACTTGGCCATTACCTTGAGGGTAATACATTGTTGAAAAGTGTTGTATGATTTTGTATTCAACATATAGTTGTTTGACATCCTTATTCTTAAATGATCCTTCATTATTAGATATAATATCAGAAGGGATACCATAGCGGCAGATGATATGGTTAAAGATGAATTTGGAAATTTGATTTTTAGTCACGTGAGGGGTATTTCTTTGACCCACTTAGTGAAATATCTGATGGCAGTGAGAATGTGTTTATGGTCATCTAATGAGGTGGGGTTTATTTTTCTAATGAGGTTAAGGCCCCATGTAGTAAATGGCCATGGTGTCAGCATTGGTTTTAGAGTTTTGGTAGGTGCATGAATTAAATTAGCATGTCATTGACACTTGTCACATTTCTTGACATATGCAGTTGTATTTGTATCCATTATTAACCAATAGTAACCAATATGTAAGAGCTTTTTAGATAGGATTGCCCCACTAGTATGGGCTCCACATACTCCTTTATGAACTTCCCATAAAGCTAGTATAATTTATATTGAAGGTAAATAATGAAGTAGAGTTCCATCAAAACTACAATGGTATAGGGTTAGTCCAAGTAGGGTGTAACATTAGGTATTATGATGAAAGTTTTAGTTTGTTTTGGGTATAAGTTTGGTGGGAGGATTTGCTTGTACAAATAGGCATATAGGTCTGAGTGCCAGTTAGAGTTGGGACCAAAAATATCACATATTATTGTAACAATTGAAGGTTCATGAGTTGGTGCTATTAGATTTTATACAATAAAATGATACTCACTAGCTATGTTTTCATGATGAATCAATGATTCAATGGTAACCATGGCATCTGTTGTTCTATTGCTCACTCTTGGTATATGTTCAAATTGAATGTCAGCAATCTATTGCTTGAGAGTGTCAACCATTGCCTTGTATGGAACCAGTAGGTCATTTTTAGTTTGGAAGTGGTATGTAACTTGATTGATGATTAACTAAGAATCACCATAAACTATTAGGTGACATATGTTCCATTGTACCACTTGTCAAAGCCCTACGATGAGTACTTCATATTTGACCATGTTATTGGTACAAGGAA
Organism: Torreya grandis; assembly: GCA_037957365.1. Taxonomy (NCBI): domain Eukaryota; kingdom Viridiplantae; phylum Streptophyta; class Pinopsida; order Cupressales; family Taxaceae; genus Torreya; species Torreya grandis. The sequence goes on along the minus strand of JARHVA010000965.1, from coordinate 4,033,610 downwards.
AGATGATTCTAAATGATTTTGGGATTAGATCCCCCTGAGGCATTATGAATAATAGTCATGCCCTCAATCCATGTGTAGTGAATGATCTATCAAAATACAGCTTTTAGGGTTGCTCTTTAACAAGTGTTTCAATGATGGTCATGATGGATTCATCAAGAAATTGGAATATTAATGGCTTTGTGTCCTCAAGAGGTGATTCAACAAGCTGATATACGAAGACCATAATGAGACAGTTCTACTTACGTTGTTTTACTTTAAAAATAACCATGTTCTTATTGTTCAACATGTAGTGTCACAGTTTTTGAGCTGTAAAGACCATAATGAGACAAGATTTTTTGATGGGCATATAGTTTTAATCATACGTAAATAGTGTATAGCTTAGATAGTACACTACATGCTCTTTTCCCTTGTCAATGTGTTGAGATAGAAGTGCCCCTAGAGTATTATTAGTAGCTAAAATATATAACAAGAATGGTTTCCCTAGCATCAAAGGTAATAAAACTGGGGGATTCATGATATAGTTCTTTAGCTACTAAAAAGTATTGTGAGAGTCGTTATCCCAATGAAATGTGACACTTTTCTTAAGTAGGTGTGTAAATGGATGGCACTTAACTACCAATTGAGATATGAAATGTCAGATGGACTGGATCTTGCCTTACAAATTATGGAGCTGCTTCAGATTGGTTGATGATTACATCTCTATAATGGCTCTTACTTTAGTTGGATCGACTTCAATGCCCCTATGAGACACAATGAAGCCCAATAATTTTCCTAATGTAAGTCTAAACACACATTTCTTGGGGTTGATCCCAACTTTGTATTCTCGTAGTCATTCAAATATCCTCCTTAATGTTGTTAGATGGTCGGCACTAGTTTTGGATTTACCTAGCATGTCATTGATGTAGTCTTCGATAGTGTCATTCATCATATCATGAAATATGACTATCATAACTCTTTAATAAGTGGCCCCTACATTCTTAAGGCCAAATGACATGACCTGATAATAGAATATTCTCCATAGAGTGGTGAACATTGTTTTGTGATGGTCTTCTAGTGTTATTTTGATTTGATTATAACTTGAGAAGTCATTCATTAGTGAAAGCATCTCATGGCCCATTGTGGAGTCGACTATCATGTCAATATTATGTAGTGGAAATTTATCCTCAGGGCATACTTTGTTAATGTTACAAAAATTGGTACATATTTTGATTCCCTCTAGTTTTTTTATGATAGGTACTACATTGGAAATCCATTCAAAGTAGTCGATTAGTCTAATACATCATGTTTCTAAGAGTTTCTCCAACTCTTTCTTCACTAATACAACAATGTGAGGATTCATCTTGCATAGCTTTTGTTTTACTAGTTTAGCATCAGGATTGAACACAAGGTGGTGTATAATAAAGGTGGGGTCTAAACCTAGCATGTCAAAATATGCCCATGAAAATATATCTACAAATTCCTACAAAAGGGCTGTAAGGACTTCACGCTTCTTCTCAATAAGGGATGTGCCTAGCTTGATCCACTTTGGGTCATTTGGGGACCTGATGTTAACCTCTATTGTATCTTCAACTAGAAGATTTGAGCCGTCATCAAGGATAGTTGGTAATGATTTAAACTAATTAACAACATTAGGATCCTCTGTTAGGATTGGTTCTTCGACAAGCTCTCCAAGACATGATGAATCAGAATCTCCTAATGGGAAATCAGGCCATATGACAAAGAAAATCAAAAATTCCTATATGACTTGATCAAAGGCTTCCTGCCTTTCAAGATTGAATTCAAACCTATTATCATGTTCATCATTAGCATCCTCTTGAATGCTTTGATCAAAAGCTTATTGCTCTTCAAGGCTGAACACAAATCCATAGTGAACTTCATCATTGTTAGTTTTTTGCATCATTTGATCAAAATATTGATGCTCTTTAATACTAAATTTGGACCCGTAGATAAGTTCATCATTAGTGGTCTCTTGGTCTATACATGAAGAAGGTTGAACACCCCCATCTAGTGGTGCCTGAAATAGGTTTTCACCACTAGACTAGCCTTTATCTTTACTATTTCCCTGGTTAGAAAGTGCCTCAAAGAAGTTTTTACTTTGAGACCTCGATGTTTTATTTATTTGCTTTTGGCTAAGGGTGTTCAGTCATTCTCCAAAATAGGCTTCAAAATCCAATTTGATTGAGAATCCTAATTTATGATCTCCCAACAAAACATTATCCCTAAGGCCTAGAAAATCATATAATGCTTCATCATTTTGAAACTCATCAATTGGTATGTGTGCCTCTTGTTGGTCCTAGTCTATTAGTTGGGGATAATATAATGATAGGGTATTGTTATGAATGATTAGGTGAAGGGTGCAAATGGTGTGATTATCAAACAAGTTAGTATAGGCTGTCATTGAATAAGCTATGATCAAACTCTACTTCACTATCAGTATCCTCATCATTAGTCGATGGCAATGAAACATGAGTAAGGTATATGGGGTCACCCCCAAGCAATTTAAATCCAAGTCCATAGGGTCCTTCGTATCTGGTCATAGAAATAGGTTCCAACATTCCCTATAGATTTGGCCTGAGGCCCCTTCCTTCATAATCTTGATTTTCCATGATGCAATTGGAAATGGGATAGTTGGAATTCATATAAAAATTAGCTAAATTGTCATTATACAACCATGACTCATCTCCTTTGACAGGGACTTGTTTTAGGCCAGAATTTGGTATGAAAATGACTAGTCTTGGATTATGAATGTGACCTTTACCCTTTTTTTTGCTAGTGCATATGTGGCATAGCTTTAGGTCTTCGAAAGAATTTTGGGTTCTAAGGAATATTTGAGATATGAAAGGTATCATGAGTCAAGTACTCTCCTAGGCCATTAGCCGAGATGGTAAATGATCAGAAATTGGGAGTCTGTAGATTTCGAATTACAAGTCCGTAGATTTGGAATTACAAGTCCGTAGATTTGAAATTGCAAGTCCATAGAAATCCCACATGAAGAGGGATAATTGTTTGGTAATATCATGCCCTGGTCACATGGGAGAAATCAGCGACTTTACCGAGCCACATAGCTCGTGATCCATTTGCCACGTCCCATAATATGATAAACGTGAGAATAGACATGCCAAGTCAAAGCTCAAAATTTGGTTTTGATAATGGTTCTAATTCAAAGTTTCAGTGGTAGCATACTGTAGAGCTCTTTAAGATCTTTCTGATGCATTTTTCAGAATGTAAATCTGAGTTTGGGAGCTCCTGTTATGGCCATTTGAAGATTGGTCAAAAAATGTCTCTTGTGACAGGTAAAAAAGGGGTGTCAAAAGTGACGTGGCACTGTGGAAATATGCCAAGTGGATCAATAGCCATTTGACACGTGGCAAAATAATTAGGTGCAAAAAAATTTGGTTTGGTGTTTTTTATTCACATGTTATTTGAAATTTTCAAATGTTTAAACAAGGTGCCAAAGGCCAAACTGCCATGTCACCCACCACGTCATCCCACCAATCATGCTAAGACCAAGTCAAAGCACGGCCTAAGTTGGTGCATGAAAATATCTTCAGCTTGTCTATTTTAAGCATGAAAAACTATTTTCCTAGCAAATGTGGGACAAAACAAAGTCAAAGCGCGCTTAGAAAGGTGGGAGGCAGTTTTGAACCTTGCACCTAGGCACAAAAGGTTAATGCCTTGACCACTTCAGCCATGGAGGTCGAAGTGTTATAAAAGGGACTAATTTCTACTTGAAGTTATGATTTTTTGGACTATGTTTTTATTTTTAAAAGGCCGAGACTTGTAAAAGCTTTGGAAAAGCTCATGTAATGCATTTTTATCCATTTTCTGGCCATAATACACAGTATTAATACTCTTTTTATCCAATTTTTATATCTGAGGAGTATATTTCAGCCCATAGAGGAGATTTTTAGGACTTTTGAAGCAACTTTGCAGGTATTATGAAGACTCACAGAATTCAAAGGTGCTGAGCTTGAGTTTAGTCATGGTGAAGGTGAATTCTTGAATTGAGATATCAGCTTGCAGGAAAGTTGTTCATTGTTTCTAGGTGTTTAAAGTGCCCTTAGTGGAAATGATCCACTCCTTTGGAGAACTCGGAGATGTAGGCATCAATTGTTGAGCCGAACTCCGTTATCACGTTTTGTGTTTTGGTAATTTTCATTTGATGCATGGTTTTTATTTCAATTTGTTGATTTGGTTTAATTAGTAAATGATCTCATGCAAGTAATCTACAATTTGCTAATTATAACACAACGTTATTAAAAACTAGTTTAATTGGTAAATGAAAGTAACAAGTCTTTTGACAATTCCATTCCAACTCAACAACCGAGAACATTTTATGCCAAAAATTTTGCAAGTTTTTTTGAGTTTTTTGAGAATTTTTTAAGTTTTGAGAATTTCAGTATTTGTACTTAAAACTTCACTTTGAGTCTATCAGTGTAGTTTATGGATCAAGTTGGTATCAGAGCGGTTAGAATGCAAGGTTTGCTTCTAGTTGTGTATTGATAGTTGCTTCCAGAATAGTTGGATTATTGGCTTGCAGATTGATTATTATTGCAGTGTGCAGTGTGAAATCAGTGTGTTTGTAGGAAACCATGGGCAGGTTGTCACATAAAGCCAAGAAGGAAGAGCTTGAAAGCATTAATAGCTAGATTCAGGATGAGAATCCATTCCTGAGATGCAAGCTCTATTCCCTTGAAGAGCAAATTGCAAGTTTAAAATTGGAGCTCGAATCCAAGGATGAGCTCTTAATTAGATTGCAATGTGGTGACTGTGAAAAGGTAAAGCCTTCAACTTCAGATGCAAAAACTATGACTAAATGCACTGTAAGTTATTCACCACGTAATTCATCTACTTCTTCTTTCCATTCAGATTCAGATTCAAGTAATGATGCTTTTGGTAATTTTGAACAACACACTAAGGGTATAGGATCCAAATTGTTGATAAAAATGGGATTTAATGGAAGAGGACTTGGTAGAGATAGCCAAGGTATAACTAACCCAATTTAAGTAGAGCATAAATCTCTTCAAGCAAGTTTGGGTTACACTAGTGAGCAGGTGGAAATTGGAGAAACTTCCTCCATGGCTACAGGAAGACAAGCTTCTAATAGTAAAGGACCGAGGCCACTAGTAGAGCATGTACGGTGTAAGAAGGAAGGTAGAAGAGGTATTGAGATTCCACCTCCTAGTTCCTACACTAGAGTTAGCACTAAATTTCTGATCCACTTTTTATGTTTAAGAAATTTGGATTTAACATTCAAAAGATAATGCAATCATTTCCATGCACTTTTTGTGGGATGCATAACCACAGTGTTGCATTTTGTTGGAAGATACATGCTATGATTAAGCAAATTACAGGTGTTAAGAACCATTCTCATCGTGGCAAAGTGAGAAGAGGTAAAAGGGAGACCTCACCTAAGAAGGTTGTTTGGACCCATTGCCATAAGAGTGGACATCGGATTGATAATTGTTTTAAGCTTCAATCATCTTCTCATTCTAGAAATGGTAAAACTAAGATGATTTATCAACCTATTAATAAGGTCAATGATGTTACATCAATCCATAATGATGCTAAGGAATCCACTAAGATAATCAATTTCACTAGGAAGAAAGAAATGGTTAAGTGGATTATCACTACATTTTTTTTGCAAAGCATGGTTATGAATTCACCTAAGGGAATGAATAAGCTTTGATAGATGTAGATTAGAGTTGGTGGGAACACTTCAAGACAGGTTTATCATATGAAGTTTTTCAATTCTCACTTTTGATAACTCTAAGTTTGAATCTCCTATTTATGCTGTGTGAGTTGTCTAGAGGACTTGAACTCATTTGATCAGTTGGAGATAATAGCAAAATGCATGTTGTAGGTTGAGTTAATTCCTTGCAACACTTATTTGACTGTTAATTTGAATGTATCTATTTTTAGCACATGGATGTATAGATGCATTGAAAGACCCTTTGGGCATGTTTAGATGTTAGGCAACATATATTTTTGGTTGTTTGCATTTGCTTAGCATATGAGTTTCATACTAGGGCATTGTATTGCAACATGTCCACAACATTTATTGTATGTTTTCGGCATTATAAACTTGTCTTGCAGTTACATTGGGAGTTGTTTCAGTTTTTGGCAATTCACTGCTTTACAAGATGTGACATTTGGGCAGGCAATTTTGGTATGTTGTAATCACTTTGGCAGTTGTAGATTCGCTTACTCATGCCTTTGCATTAGGCATTTTTACAGTTTGATTTTGAATCATTTGAATGCAATTGTTTATACCTCTTGCTATGATTGGGTTCTATTTTCATGGATGTAGTAGACCAGTTTGCAGTTTTCAGGGATATTGGAACTTTGGAGACCAAAAGCCTTCCATTGGGGAGGTGTGATCAGAAATCGGGCGTCCGTAGATTTGAAATCACAATTTCGTAGATTTAGAATTAAAAGTCCGTAGATTTGGAATTACAAGTTCATAGATTTGAAATTTCAAGTCCATAGAAATCCCACATAAAGAGGGATAATTGTGTGGTAATATTATGCCCTAGTCACATGGGAGAAATTAGCCAATTTATCGAGCCACATAACTCGTGATCCATCTGCCATGTCCCAAAATATGATAAACTTGAGAATAGACATGCCAAGTCAAAGCTCAAAATTTGGTTCTAATAATGGTTCTAATTCAGAGTTTCAGTGGCAGCATACTGTAGATCTCTTTAAGAGCTTTCTGACGCATTTTTTAGAACATAAATCTGAGTTTGAGAGCTCCTATTATGGCCATTTGAAGATTGGTCAAAAAATGTCTCTTGCGACAGGTAAAAAAGGGGTGTCAAAAGTGATGTGGCACTGTGGAAATATGCCAAGTGGATCAATAGCCATTTGACATGTGGCAAAATAATTAGGTGCAAAAAAATTTGGTTTGGTGTTTTTTATTCACATGTTATTTGAAATTTTCAAACATTTAAACAAGGCGCCAAAGGCCAAACTGCCATGTCACCCGCCACATCATCCCACCAATCATGCTAAGACCAAGTCAAAGCATGGCCTAAGTTGATGCCTAAGTCTTAGGCATTTGAAAGGATCTTCAACTTGTCTATTTTAAGCATGAAAAATTGTTTTCTTAGCAAATGTGGGACAAAACAAAGTCAAAGCACACCTAGAAAGGAGGAACGCCGACCTTTTCACTCTTCCCAAGTGCCTAGAAAGGTGGAAAGTGGTTTTGAACCTTGCACCTAGGGCGCAAAAGGTTAATGCCTTGACCACTTCAGCCATGGAGGTCGAAGTGTTTTAAAAGGGACTAATTTCTACTTGAAGTTATGATTTTCTAGACTGTGTTTTTATTTTTAAGAGGCCGAGACTTGTAAAAGCTTTGGAAAAGCTCATGTAATGGATTTTTGTCTATTTTCTGGCCACATTACACAGTATTAATACTCTTTTTATCCAATTTGCATATTGGAGGAGTATATTTCAACCCATAGAGGAGATTTTTAGGTCTTTTGAAGCAACTTTGCCGGTATTATGAAGACTCACAGAATTCGAAGGTGCCAGGCTTGAGTTCAGTCACGATGAAGGTGAATTATTGCATTGAGATATCAGCTTGCAAGAAAGTTGTTCATTGTTTCCAGGTGTTTTAAGTTCCCTTAATGGAAACGGTCCACTCCTTTAGAGAACTCGAAGATGTAGGCATCAATTGTTGAGCCGAACTCCGTTATCATGTTTCGTGTTTTGGTAATTGTCATTTGGTACATGATTTTTGTTTCAGTCTGCTGATTTGGTTTAATTAGTAAATGAACTCATGCAAGTAATCTACAATTCGACAATTATAACACAATGTTATTAAAAATCAATTTAATTGGTAAATGGAAGTAACAAGTCTTTTGACAATTCCATTCCAACTCAACAATCGAGAACATTTTATGCCAAAAATTTTGCAAGTTATTTTGAGGATTTGTTAAGTTTTGAAAATTTCAGTATTCGTACTTCAAACTTTACTTTGAGTTTATTAGTGTAGTTTACGGATCAGTAAAATGATTGGATACTTCAAGAGGCAACATGTGACTGAGAGAATAAAGGGTATTACGATCAATGCAATTATCCTTTGGCAATTCAAGGAGTATTGCTTTCCCCTTATCTTGATTATTAGATGGATTCATGTTGAAAGGGTAGTTGTAACTTTGAAACTTAGCCTCTAAATATTTACAATGCTCATATGGATGTAAATCTCCTGGAATGTTAACATTCATCCCTGAATGGGAAAACTTGATACATTGATGCAATGTCGATGGGACTACACAAATCTCATGTAACCAAAGTCTACCCAACAACATATTATATGACAAGTCAAGATCAAGCACATGGCAAAGTGTATCATGGGTCAAGGGCCCAATGATAACTAGAAAGCTAATGGTGCCCTATGATTCATGCTCTTGATTTTCATATGTTTTGATGGTGATCATTTCTGCTTGGAGATCTATCATTGTGTACCAAAGAAGCTTGGTGAGCTTGAGAGACACTATGTTCAAACCTAATCCATTATTTATAAGGACACTTTTCACTTTATGCTACATTATATATACTTCAATATATAACAAATTGTTTTGCAGTGGGCCAAGAGGTGACATATCACTTTGGTTGAATGTGACTTGTTGGGTTGGAGCTAGGTGTCCAACTAAAGCTTGAAATTGGTCAGGGGATATGTCATTTAGAATAGTGGATTAGCTAAGGTATTCATCCAAGATTTTCTTGTGGATTATTGATGTGCACAATAAATATAAAATGGATATTTGTGATGGCATCTTTTGTAATTATTACACTATGTCAAACATCTTTCCTTGAATAATGTTAAATGGTTTATTTTGAGGCCAAACAGTAGGTTGGATGATGGGTGAAGTAGCAGGTGGTTGTGGGCCTAGTATGGTGATTTTAGGCCATCGAGTTGTGATTACACAATCAGGATTAAATACAAGACTATTGTTGCTAACCGATGATGGTGGAGGGAGGCCATATAAGATAAGTCTTAGTCATCGATACACTTGAGTGTGGTCATGGGTGAATGATGAGTTATCATTATAAGGTCCTAAAATGGGAATCCATATTTGTTGGTTCACCTGTGTGTAGTCCCAAGTCAAAGAAAGGTTATCAGAATGATTAGATTGGTTTGGTATGACTAGCAACAGTCTTGTCTAGTTGAAATATGGTCCAGGATTGATGGAAATGGTGTTAACACTACCTCTTGAGATATAACCTACAACTAAGTTATATTCATGTGTAATGACATGGTAGGTTTGTTGGTTGTAGCCACTATTTTGGCCTTGGTTCTATCCATTATTTTGGCTTTATTGGTTTTGTTATTGGTTTTATTGATTTTACCTTTGTTGTTGTTGTTGCACAGGCTAATTTTTATGTTGAGGAAATAGGTTTTGATAGATGCCAAGGTTTTGATTGGATGCGAAAGCTCCATTATCCAATGTGATATTGCCATTCTCCAACATATTTTGAATGACATGTCTAATTTTACACACAACAATGCAAATTATGGCCTTTGACCCTATGAAACTCATAGAATTGTTCTGACTTATGCCAGTCTAGCATGTTTATACCCTCATGATATTGCTCTTTTATAATAGGGTATCTGATTAGGTTAATTACTATGAGCGTTTGAAAGATTACTTCGATGGGTTCTCCAAGTTTGGTAAAATCACGATGAGTAGGTGGGTTTCTCCTTAGAAGAGGTGGGTTTTACAAAGTCAAAGGTTGTTGCAGTTGTTGTATTTGTTGCACTAGCCTAGGCTATGTTTGTTGTGCATGTTGCAGCTATTGAAGAGGTTGTTCGGTAGGAGTAAGATGGAAAGGTGGCACTAGATGAGCAGACGGTGTTTACACCATTTGGACATGGTGTGACTTTGTAACTCCATTCTTGATAACATTCTTATTATGATTAAATTGTTTTGGCCTATCATTGTTATTGGCATGTGTTAGTTGCAACACTTGCATTTGGTTTGGATTTTGGTTTTGATTATTACTTTGATTTTGGTTTTGAGCATTGTTCTGATTAGTTGAGTTTAGTTTTATGATCCCTTTGTTAGTAAAGGCTCTTTCGATCACTAAACCTTTATCAATGATCTCTTTGAATGTGTGTGCACACTACAACTCTAGATAGTAGGATATTTTACTGTGTAGATTTTTGGTAAACACAGATGTTAATTGCTTGCTTGGTAGACTGTGGGTAAAGCAATTTTTAAGGGATTTCCATCATTATAGATAACTTGTAAATCTTTCACCTAGTTTTTGTTTTGCTTGTGTCAAGTTGACCAGTGAAATCTCATGCTCAATATTGTATGAGAAGCGTTACACAAACTTATCTAATAAATTATCGAAGTCAAAAATTGAGTTCTTTGGAAGTTCCAAAAATCATTCCAATACTTGTCCAGCTAAACTCCTTCGAAATAACAACAATGGATAAATGTCACTATATGCCACTGGCTAACATGCAACAAAGAACTCTGTCAGAAGTGCTTTGGGGTCACCTTTCCCCTTGTATTTATCAAACTTGGGTGTCTCATATCTTGAAGGGAATGTAATTTGTAAGTACTCCATGTTAAAAGGATATAAACACACATCATCCAATTTAAACTTTTAAACTTGTTTCTTAGCTTGGATGGTGGTAATTGCATCCTTCATTTGTTATAATTCTTGCTCAAGGAAACTTGTTAGAATATTAGCCTAGATGGATGGTTGGGTGGTCATAAGTGGATTACGTAGATCATGATATGATGGAAGGATTTGCTAGAATAGGTTGGATTGGCTGGGGAATGGTCTAGAAATGCACATGCATGGATTAGGGTGAAATTATTAAAATTGTACCTATGATAGTGTGACATTTTGGTTGGGGTTAGATACATATGATTGGTTTTGTGTATATTGAGGTTAGGATGGAGAAATATAACCATACTATGCCTATTGTGGTTGAATAGGGACTTGTTGTTGACTGTTTGAACCTTGCAGTTGAGTGGGAACTTATGAGCCAAGACCCTATCTTTGAACCTGTGATACATTCTGCACAAAAGGCAATTGTTGCCTAGAAAGTACTTGAAAAACATTGGAACCTCTTTGTTGTACGAATACCTGTTGAGAAGTGGATGTATGTTGGAGATTTGGCACCTATCATTGACCAATATGAATACATTGTTGATTAGACATCATTTGATTTTAGATTGGTATTGTATGCATGAAAATGTGTTTGCCCCACTAAGTATACTAATTCTAGCTAATTTGGCCTAATTATCCTATTTCCTAGTTACACTAACCCTTGGCCTAATTCCCATACCCATTCCTATATCCCATATAACCTTTATCTTAGCCTAAGACCAATTAATCCCATCATTAAAACCCCTAACAAGACCTCTTATATACGAACCTACCCCTAATCCCACTATCCAATTTAAAATTCAAGAAAATCCTGACTACCTACCCACCACCCTACACTAGCCTTCCCTAAACCCCTAAAACCCTAACGGGAGATTTCTGGAATTGGAGAATTATAGAAATCTCTCAAATTTAGCCCTCTCCCTCTAGAAGTTTCCAATTTAGAGGATTCCATATAATTAAAAATTCCATGGAAAATCCTCCACCCTATATCTTGATGTCCCAAATTCAAATTTGGACCATAGATCTTCCTCCATAAACCTATCAAACTAAGTCACCTCTCCTTGCTCAAGATAATGAACAAATTCATGAATGAACTAATGCACAAATGAATCACAAGCAAGCCATTAGCAATCATATCAAGCCATTTGCACTCATATCAAGCCATTTAAGCACTCATATGACCAACATCCACATCCATAGTCTCTTGGAATCCATTGTCAAGCAACTACAAGCAATCCAACAATCAAGTCTACAAGCTCAATCACACAAGTTTCAAGTCTCAAAATGGAGTTATAAGAAGGTAAAAGTGATGGTAAGAATGCTCTAACTATTATGATTTATCTTTTCTATCTATTCCTATTGGTGTCATTGATTTTGGGTTTATATTGTCATTTTAATAATATTTTAAGAATCCCCAAATTGGTGCATGGGTATATTGGCTTGTGAGGGAAGAGTTATGTTTGTTACTACCTAACGAGGTGAAACATTGGTTGCCCATTGTTGGGTGGCAATGTGTTCAGCCTCTGTTACATTAGGATACTTGATTGTGCCTATTATTATGGAATACTACTCATCACATTTTGGGGAGGAGTAGGATTCGACATGTTTTGTTGTGGTACGACACTGCTTATTAGTTGGGTACTTAATCATGTTGGTTGTGTGCTTGAAGAAGTGACTGGTTAAGGATTAGAATTAATTGGTTGAGGTTGGGACATAAAAGCTCTTACTCCCTATTTTTGAAAACCACTAACAATGTTAATTGAAGGCACATTTTGTTATTGATTGATCATTTATGTGTCAACACCACTTTGGTTTAAATTGGACATTGCTTATGCATTATCCCCTATGTTTTGCTCAATATCCTGCGTAGAATCCAAAGATATTTCTTCTATAACTGGTGTATTGAACATGGTTTCTACTGAAGTGTTTTGTGTAAATGGGTCTAAACCTTGATTGTCTTGACCTGTCAACTCCGTTAAAACTTCTATTTGAGGAGCTAGATTAATAAGATGTGCATTTGACAAGGCCATATTATTGAAGTTACAAGTTAAATTGAGATATGTCTATTATGCTTGATGCATTTGATCGAAGTGGTCATCTATGGGACCTCTTTGGGGGATAAGCACACGGGGGTTTTGATAAGGTATTGATACAATGGCATTAGGATTGCTATAAGAGAACTGTCTGTGAGTTTGATTGTAGAACATGTTGGAAGGCCCTCTTTCTAGATTTTTTAAGTTTTCATACCCTACCTCTATGATTCTATTAGGATCATATGTTTACGGCATTATGATGTGATAAGGTTGTTGTTGAGTATTTTCTATAACCGATGGTATGCTAGATAAGTATTGGGATGTTATCTCTTATTCTTGCTCCGTATATGGAGGTATACTAACCAAATAGTTGGCCAAAAGATCTTGACTTTATCCTCTTGGTTGAATGTTTTAGGGTGGATAAGAATCTGTTTCCCAAATGACATTGTCTTCAGTAGGGTTTTTCATAAATCCCCCTTATGTGAAAGGATTTCCATATCCTTAATTATACATAGTTTCACCACGTGTATAGTGATAGTTTCCACAAAGCCCCCTTATGTGAAAGGATTTCCATATCCTAAATTATACATAGTTTCACCACGTGTATAGTGAGCCATGTTCAAATTAATTGTTAATATTTGACAACAAGAGAAGGGATTAGGGTTCTATAAACTTTGGAAAAGCTATGCCTTTTGAAAAGACAAAGGGTTCAAACGTGATCTAGATTGGTTAAAGGTGGAGCTGAATCTCCAAAAACTTCATGCAAAGACTTGATAAAAATAGTGTAACATCAAAAAACAAATGCTAAGTGTCTGATACAAGCAAAGGTCACGCAAAATGACCTAATAATCAAACTACCAAACTCTAATGTTGAAACATGTTCCAAGTAGGTCGAGGCTACTAAAGGGAAAAGTTGTTAGGTCTTTTGTCCAAATGCATAGTCAAAAGCTAGGATCAAATAGGATATGTGAGGACTAATGGCCAAACAGTGACAAAAGCTCGATTTAAAATGGATGATCGATTATTCTAACAAGTTTAACATAGACAAGGTACATGACTCTAGGCATAAAACATGCTCTGATTGGTATAAGATGTTAAACAAGAGATGTTTGAAGATAAATTGATTTGACCAAAATAAAATCACAAAACAATATGATTTTTTGAATTTGAGTGATGAATTAACCCAAGTTACATAATCCAAAAAAGGAATATTTGAGTATCAACCCCACGAATTGAGGTCTAACCTGAAATCAACCAATATTTGAATTTGAACTTGTAATAGTTAATCAAGGACTCAACTAAAGATAAACTATGAATTTGATGACAAAGAGCTAGAAAGATCTGAACATCGTGACCACACTAATCCAAGGTTCAACAAGGCTTAAGTGATTGGTTGCAAACAAATGATAATGGAGACACAATATGAAACAAGATAAGTCTTTTGAAATAAAATGAGTAGCCTAACGACATTAACACTCTTGAAAGATGATGTGAGAAATGGTTTATGTTTTAAGACTTTAAAGGCACAATATTTTTGAAATGATTTGGGCAGCGTAACGATGCCCTTCTTAATCAAGTGTTACTCTCAATGTTTTGACACAAAAAAGGAAATGTTTGCTAAGTTAAATCAAAGTATCATACGGATGATGTAATGCATCCTCAAATAGTGGAGTGATGTGGACTCATGTCTCGTCAAATGACATAGTTTGAACAATACCAGTTTTAGTCTAACACACCGAGCAAAAATGACCAAAATACACTAAGTATAATCATCCAAATCCTAACAAGGGTATGACAATGTGGGGTTGACTAAACTAATTATTTTTTGAATATTCTATATGGATCAATTGCATAGGACTTTCATGTCCAATATGTCAAAAGAAACTCACGTCATTTGGGTCTATGTCATATGGCTTGTTGTAAAAAGGTCTTACCTTTTTTACAACCACTACATTCATCATTTACTCAATGTAGTATGATGTCCTACATGCTCAAACGTCCCGGGCTTATCTCCAACGCTAAGAGAAGGTTTAATTGCTTAAATCTCTGATCTTAGTGGGGTGATCCCAATTTATATACCCCCCATAGAGAGGTTTTGAAGACAATGCTAGGAGATAAAACCCCAAGTCAAAGCTTCCTTAAAGAACTCATGGGAAGTAATGAAGTCCCCCTCACAAGTCAAGATGTGATGAAAGTAAAAGACCAAGGAAAAGAGCTTTAAAGGTTATTTCTAGATCACCCAAGCCATGCAGGTCTTGGGGAGAGCCTTGACAACTTCTCTTTTATTTCTTTGGACTAAGGCACTTTGTAATGAAGTTGACACTTTTGATCTCAAAAGTTCCCTAAAGGGGACAAATGGGACAACATACACGCATAACTCCCTTTTTGTTAAACAAACAATCAACAAAAAACTTGCATGAAAATGAACTAGATAAAAAAATATGTAAATTAATATGATGTTAAGTTCATTTTAAGGCACCAAAATGAAATATGTTGTGAAGTTTGCCCCCTTGGCTTTGATTAGAATCTTGTAAAAACTTGAAAAAGCATATAAGGTATAAAAAATGAACTAAGTTCTTTTTAGATACCCAAAAGATTATGTAAGCTTAAAACAAGTTTAGACTTGATTAGGTTCTTTGTTATGCACCAACTGAAATGTTTGGTTTAATATTTATAACCAATTTGAAAGATCTTGCATAAACACAAACTAAGCAAAAAAAACACAATCATGTTCATTTAAAACACTTAAGTCCAAATGTGTAAGAGTTAGTAAATTCATTTTAGATCTAAATTAAAATATTTGAAATTTGATTAATTATTTTTAAAATCCCAAAATGAGATGTGTGATTAATTAAAAACGTACAAATTGTTTTTTAAGTCAACCCTTTAACCTATAAATGTTAGATTATACCCCCCTGCTTAGAAACATTTTTTCAAATAAAAGAAATAAACTTGAAAAGTATGCTATTGGGTTTGGATGACCTGTCGATCCGAAGGCAAAACCACAAAAGATAAATATGTTAGGTTAGGCAATGGTTAGAAAAAATATTAATAAAAAACTTAATAAATCTTAAAAAAAAATTAAACCTATGAAACATGCAAACAACAAGTTAGAAGGTTAAAACAAAGAAAACCGAACATATAAATCATACAAATCTATAGTTAGTATTTTAACCATAACTTTTAAAATATAACTTTTAAAAAATTCAAGTCAAAATAGTAAATAACAAAAAAATTATTAGCTCTGTACTAGCCATTTTTACCAGGAAATTAGAAAATAAAAAGTGACAACCACTAAAAGAGTCAAAACTTTTAAATTTCAAATCATATTTTAATAAAATTTTGAGAGAATTAGGATGAAACTAGTAAAAACAAACTATAAAAAATTAAAAAAATAAATAAACAGATTAAAAATAAGAGCTATTTTAACAGTCATTATTGTTCAAGGATGTGGAGTGTGCAATTGTGTCCCACCGAGCATGCCATTTGTGATCTAAAATTTAACTCAAAAAAGGAGGTTAGTATAGAGTTAGTCTCAAAAACATTGAAAAATGAATTCACTAACAATCTAACATCCTTTAGGTCTGATCATGGGGGAACATAATGAATAAACCAAATGAGAACTCAACAAAACATGAAAAGAAATGAGAAATATAAACATAAAAATATAAATCCCTTACCAAATCCTTGATAGCTCCAAATGGTAATTCGGTTGGCTTGCTTGGTTTATGCATAAGAAGTCTTCATCAATGACATATGATTAACGTCATCTCCTCTATGCACCATTGTTGAATGATTGGCTTGATTGATGGCTTGATGGCTTGATTGATTTAATGGCTTGATGGCTTTGGTCTCAATTTTGGTATTATAACACTAGGATTTTAACTTCATGAATCTATTCTTGCATTATAACCCTACTTTGATTGAGCTCTTTAAATGAAGGGCTCTAGTCTTGCTTTTATAAGCTTTCACATCTGTTAGAGTGAGTTAAATTTAACCATGGTTGAGTTTGACATATTCTTAAGATATATTCTTAAATATTTTCCAAAAGTGACAACTCACAAAGGTAATGAGTGTATTCTAGGATATTCTTTGATTTTTGAATATCTTTTATTGATAATTCAATTAATGACTCATGGGTGAATTCAATTAGGATTTGAAATTAATTTAACTTGCTAATTGATTTTGATTAAGATGTGCAAATCAATTAATTCTTTTTAGTCATATAGTGATTTGTTTGATTTTGATTAATTCAATGTGTGTATTTGCCTTGTTTAATTAATTTAATAGGACAAATTGATTTAATGCAAGGTTATAAAGCCAAATTCGAGACTAATAAAAATTCTTAGATTAAATGTTCGATGATTGGTAATAATTGGTCTAATACTCTGATGCAAATCTATTGATGGCCACATTTACATGTCTACAGGTTTGGCCATGGTAAGAAATAACAATTTATGTGAATGAATTAAAGATTATGGTAGAAACTTACTTATGCTTAAATATGTGCAAATCTTGATCTTGAGAAGCCTCTGCTAGCTCAAGATTTTAGAAAATATCTTGGAGGATCTTGATATTCAAAAATACAATATTTTACATGTTAACTTTCCATGAACATGATCATTTTTTCAAAAATTGTCCTAAAATCACTTGCTTAGATAAAAACTAGATGCACGTAGTGCTTCACAAGATAAACATAGAACTAACTCTTCCAGGTTATGGTAGACTGCATTTCTCTCTTCTGTTGTTGATATTTTGAGTGGAAATCTTTTCTCAAATTTGGAAAATGGAGATCAAACTTCAAACATGCCAACCTTGATGTAAGCTAAAGTGGATTTAGTTATTGATTTTGTCCTAAAGAAAATCTCATTTTGATTTGTAGGAACCTTTTACGATCTCTCAGGAGAATGAAGGAAATGCACATAGTTGAAAACAAGGAAAACTCAATTCCACTTAAGTTTCTAGATCCTCTATACACCACATTGATTGACATATATTTGTTTTATTGCATTTTTTTTATTTTTCTAATTTGACTATGCAATTACAAACTAAAATATATTGTGTTTGGTATATAATTGTTTCTTTTCAATTATAACCCAAAGCTCCACACTCACATTCTGGTAAGAAGCCATGATAATGGGGTATCTATTCCATCAAAATTACAAAGGAGTTAAACCTAGTCTCACATAGTGTTGTGACTACTGGGCACCTCTTTTAGATTGATTTGATTTTGAGTTGGCGGGTCTCATTGATCAAACAACCCATATTGGAGTTAGGATGTAGAGAAATTCTACAACATGGGATGTGTATTTGTTGTTAGAGTTGAGTAACCTTGATTATCAAGGGAAGGGTGAGGGGTGTTGCACCTATTTTGAGGAGGAATCACCCTAACTTGCAAAATAGTAAAATCCCATCAGTCTCACCCTTATGTACCTGGAAAATTGGTTTCCCTACTCACATTCCCCTAAGAAACCATGGAAAATGGGTATTTACTACACAATTACAATTCACCAATGACTTTTACCTACCACCTTATGGTGCAAGTGATGTTAGGGGACCCCATTGATATTGAAAGCTTAGTAGATCATCAACAAGCCTTCAAACTCACTAGAGAACTAGAACCCCATTGCTAGTTTTGAGTCTATTTTTTTTTCAAATAGTGAAATTTTACATGTCAATCAATAGTGAGATGGATGCCAATAAATTAGCTTGTATACAAAATAAATGCAATGAAAAGTAAAACAACGTGTTCTCAAAGCAGTATTGCAAATGGGAGAAGAACTTGCACAAGTATCAATATGAAGTTCTATTTGAGATGCATGCTTGTAAAATAAAACCCATCAAAAGATAAACTCATAATATAAACCCCTTAAAATATATAATTTTTGCTAGCTACAAGGAAATTGAAGTGGAGGCTTGGATTAATGGAGAAACCTAATACTTTTGGCATATAATGGTTGCACCTAGGGTATCCCAGTGTCATCAATCCCTTTTCTTTCTTCCTTTTGCCTCTGCTATGACCTTGGCAATGACATTGTTACAAGTCAACCTTGCACAAAACCCTCATGACGCTCCATATTCCCACAATCTCTTTCCTTGAACTCTCAAAATGAAGCCATCATGAAGGAAAGAAATGGGTGAAGTGTTCAAGTGAGAACAAAACCCAACACATCCACTTCCATGCAATACCCACGAATATAAAGCGTAGAGAAAAACTGAAACCTTAATGAAAATTAGAGATTCTTACCTTTCAAAACATGATTGAGCTAACTAAAATTATGTAATTTCCACCATATTATGTGAACTAATTCAAGAGGGCTTTGTGATTTAGAAAGAAGGTATAACTCCATTAAAGAAGAAGCCATATCTATAATTCTTCATAATTAAATCCAGAGATTTGTATATATAAATAGTATTCTCTCATTTCAAACTTGTGTCTACGTTGAGGAAGATGCACTTGAAGAATCGCAACAGTAGAAACAACGATGAACAATAACAAATGAATTGGAGAAGATTTTTGTAAACGGTAGTAAATTTATACTTTCAACTCTTCTATGTCGCAATTATCACTACAATATGTCATTCCCCTAAGAGAATGTCAAAACATGTTATAGATTAGTTTTCTAATCAAGATTTATAGTAGAAGAGATAGCATCAAAAAGGGGTGAATTTTTGCATGATCAGAAGGACAACTCTCATATCAAGAAATTATAGTAATACAAGACAATTCTATTACAACCCTTGATCCCATACACTACTCACTCTCGTAAACATTATTAAAGTTTTTCATTCTAGATTTCCAAACCTAATAACACGATGCCACCTTCCCCCTACCTCGAAAAAAAAAAAAAAATAACCATACAAACTAACATGTATAGAATTAATTTATGTTTAAGCAATCTGATAAAGAGGAATTACGAACTCCATGACATTTTTATCTTAAAAACATGAGTAAAACTCAACGTAATAATTATTTATTTATGATTTTAACCCAAACCACCAATAACTCGAATTTTTTAAGTAACATCTTTATATTATTTTTAAGGGAAAAAATAAAAATAAAAATAAAAAACGACAACCCTAAATAAAACCCCTTCCCTAATCCAACGGCGGAAATTTAACGCCCAATCCCTGCCGTCCAAATTAGGGCTTAATTAGCTGCATATAAAGATCTAGGGTTTATCGTAGTCATCCTTTTTCGTAGTAGGCCATACAGCTTTTCAAGCTTGGTGAAGATTTGCAGGATAGTCAGGGTTTTTCTTTTTTATATTTTTTTTCATCAGAGATTTAGGGTTTGAGAAAAAATGCCGCCCAAGTTCGATCCAGCCCAGGTTGTGGAGGTTTATGTCCGTGTGACAGGAGGAGAAGTTGGAGCGGCCTCTTCATTGGCCCCCAAAATTGGACCTTTGGGTCTTTCCCCGAAAAAAATCGGAGAAGACATTGCAAAGGAGACGGCAAAAGATTGGAAGGGTTTGAGGGTTACTGTAAAACTCACAGTGCAAAATCGTCAGGCAAAAGTTGCAGTTGTTCCTAGCGCAGCAGCACTTGTGATCAAAGCCCTGAAGGAACCTGAACGTGACAGAAAAAAGACGAAAAACATTAAACATAATGGCAACATCGCGCTGGATGATGTCATTGAAATTGCCAAGGTTATGAGGCCCCGATCCATGGCAAAACAACTAGCCGGAACTGTGAAGGAGATTCTGGGTACGTGTGTTTCTGTTGGGTGCACTGTTGATGGCAAGGATCCCAAGGATTTGCAATCGGAGATTGACGAAGGACAGGTCGAGATTCCGGAGGATTGATCAACAGGGAGCGATTTTGATTTGGGTATGTTTATTGGGTTTTTAATTCGCTCGGTATTTTTTTGTTTTTAGGCTTTGTTTAGGGAACAATGCCTTAAAAGATATGTGGGTATTTGATTGAATAAAAGGGAATCCCTTTGATCCGGGAGGTTTAATTGCTTATTTAATGTACTGCGTATTTTTTTGTTTTTAGGCTTTTATTAAGAAGCACTATCTTCTCCAAGCTTTTTGGGGTTCCGAATTTTTAATTTCAGGTCTGTGTCGAGATGGTTTTGTTATATTTGGCTGGACTATGCAAACAGCTTAAAGGGATTTCATAAACTAAAACAAGTTTCAGTAGTGAGGGGCACATTATGTTTGCTTTTTGAAGTAAAATTAAGTTGAGGTGATTATGTATGCATGTCACAGTGTAAAAAATCACAGCAACTTACAGAGTTTTTTTTTAATGGGAATCGTGTCATTTAATGTATTATGCTTGGAGGGTGTTCTGGTTTTTAAGGGTTTGATTAAGTACTACCATGATCTTTGTGCCATTTTGCTTTACTTTTTCAGGCCTTTGTCGTTGTTTGTTGATATGGTTTTGTTATTTAGGATGCACAATGTAAACAGATAAAATTAATTTCTCTTACTCATTAAGTTTTGATACTGGGACGTACATTACGTTAATTTTTTATTTGAAATAATTAAGTTGGAGAGTGAATGTATGCTTATTGCAAACAACAAAACGTTTTCAGTTCATGAGTAAAGGGTAAGCTCTCCGTAGTCAAATTTTGTTGTTGTAACTGTGTACTCGAACCCTCTATCTGTATCCATACCTTACCTGTACAAGGATCAGCTGCTAAGCATTTTTTTTCATGACGTAATTATTATGACAATAACGTAAATACTGTCATATTTTTAATTTTGGTCAGAGTTAAAAGAATTTAATGGAAAATTTACAGTTTTTTGTTATAATGAGAAACTTAAGTGATGGAAATGTTTACTGATGAGTACATTATCATTAAATAACAAATTACTAGATGACTATAGGGGATTAGTCACTTAATTAATTCATTTTTCTATAATTGGTCCTTGTGTTCAGCTTCCTTGAAACTGCCCTTGGCCTTCTTGGTTCCTCTACTGCCTCAGTCAATTTCTGCCCATAATGTTTGAGGAATGTTTGAGTAAACTTGGCGAGAGTCCATTGGGTCTGAAGAGTTTTCCTTGTTTAGGCAGGACAGGACTGCTTTGTCTTCTTCTTAACTGTATCTACCAAAAATTCACTTGATTTAAGGGCTGTAGGGGCACTCCTCAAAGCCACAATCACTATAGTTAATAGATAAGAAGATACAAGATAAAGCTCAAGCCAACATCATCACGTGCCATGGAGTTATCAGACTTTACAAGGATTCCTTTGCTCTTGCTGAATTTTCTAGACTGGAGTTGCTTGTCACTTATTTGAAACCGTTCCTGGGCCTTCTTGGTTCCTCTGCAGTTTTGGTTAATTTCTGCCCATAATTTTCCATGAATTTCTGGGTAAATCTGCTGGGAGTCCCTTGGGTCTGAAGCCTTGTCCTTGTTTAATCAAAACTGGGCTTGTTTGGCATTTTCTCAACTGTGTCCATAAAAAATTCATCATCCTCCCTAGTGAAGAAGAAATGTTTTGACAAATATTTCATTGCCTTGCAATCTGTCCTCACTGCCTTTCAGTAACAAATCACTAATGGAGAGAGCCTCTTTTGATATTATTAAGAGTCTGAGTTTTTCTCCCGTTGAGCCAGTATACTGTGTTATATGTTTATATGTCATTGAACTATCACTGATACGTGTAAAATATCCAGTTTGTTGACCCTTTTCAATTCACGCTTGTTGATATCTAAAGACCTCTTACACATAAATCCTGTTCAAATAGCTAATATTAGTTTGTCTGAGCTGAGGTTTCTAAGGAAAAATCTATGCCCTGTATGCCTTAGAAAAATATTTGCTAACATTTCTATGTTTCACTCCTTGATTTTAGTATTATATGATTTCCAGTTTTTCTGCAAGATGAAACATTTTTGAGCTTTCAACATGCAGATGTTTGTGCCACCACTGTTCCATTTTTTTCTACAGAGCTGGCAGCAGCCACGTTATCTCAAGTTTTTTTAATTTGTTGTTGTTCAAAAAATGATAAGGTGTCGGCTGCCATTTTAGTTTTTAAACTAGGATAGGCAGAATGTAGTTCGGTAAAGGCTTCCACAGGTCAGAGGCATTGTTGGTTGCACCTCTTGTCTTTACCCTAAAAATCTCTACCTTAAAAAGTATAGTTATTCCAAAAAAACATTGTAAGGTCTGGGATCATGTTTGAGCCACAAGAAAAGTATGAGTATACTTTTGATGGTTGTGAGCAATGTCAAACAGTATTAATCCATTCCTTTTGAACATTTGCAATGTTTATCAGAGAACCAAAACAGGTAGCCAGGAGTCATATCTCATTTAAAGTAATGTATTATTTAACATGATATATCCTGCTTTGGGTGATTTCTGATTCTCCTTTTATTTTTAAAGATATTGACAGGCTTACTAGTTGTTAGTGAGATATCATCACCAGAACTTGTTTATGGAATTCTTGGTTTTGCTATGAGCAAGTATGATTGTCCTGGGATTCTTCATGTTTTTCTTACTTGGGTATGCTGAATGACATTAATGCAGGTATTGTGCAGCGTGGAAAATGCTGCTTTCTTTTGAAGGATTCCAAGGCAAAGATAGGATTTCAAGGGTTGTTTTGTTTGATATGATATTCAGATGAACTTGAGGGTAAATGGTGAAAGCTATTTACCCTTATTTTTATCCCAAAAATATTTGTCAAGCTTCTATTTTTGTTATTTTAACAAGACCTCGGTTATTTAATGTCATTATTTTGTTACATTGCAGAATGAGAGAAATAGACGTATTGTTCTTTTCAAAATATGCATGGAATATTTAAGCCTGCGGGCCTTCTATCTTTCTGGGAGTTTTTCTGTGCATTGTAGTTTGAGTTTATTGGTCTTGGTGATCTGTTAATTAAGAGTGACATTTTTATAATATCTTGATTTTTTGTTATGACTAGATGGATTTGAACACCATGCATAGGTTACCAGCAGCTTTTAAAGCTGATATCTTGATTACAGAGGTTTTCAGAAATAAGTGGAGCAGACATTATAATCATATAGAACTGCACTACATCCGTCAGCTATTTATTTTATTCTGTTTTAAATTTTTGATTATTAGCAATACATTGAAAGCAGCAGAAGCTTTGGACATTTTGATGTGAAATGTATGGGGCACCGTTTAACTCTTTTTATACTCCCAAGTTTTAGTGGATATCTGATTTGAAAATGGTGAAAAATGAACTCAGGAAAGATCTGGTTTAGTATGGGATTGGAGTTGTGTAAAGAGAATCTAGTGAGCTTTGAAGTTTAACGAGTTTGAAATTGGTTGGGCTTGTGCTATTTACCAAGGAGATTTTAATGCATCTTATGACGCTCAATGTTAGAGCTGAGGTATTAATACAACCGTGCCTTGAAAGGGAAGGGCTGCAATTTTTAACTGCACAAGGATGATACCGAATAGATGGTTTCATGTCATTAAGATTTTTCACATCTAGCTTGAAGCATGCTACACACTCAACTGCCTAAAACATTATTGTATTTGTCAATTTTTATGCTTAATGGATTTTAAGCTCAAGTGACAAATTTTCTAAGATATTGAATTCTGTACTGGCTCAGATGTTACATCGGTGAAGAGTGCAGTCTTTTGATTTGTAGTATTTGTGTATATAATTGCAGGATTATTCAAGGCTATATGCGTTTATTTTCCTGTATATGCTATGTATATATTTGTAATGAGATTAAAAGCGTACTCTCTAATTATGCTTTTGATTAACAGCGTATTGCTTCTCTGTCACCACGTCACAATTACAAATTCATATCTGCTTCGGTAAAATGCGCACTATTGATGCAATTTTGTTTTATTTATACTTATCTTTGTTGTTAGTACAACTTCTATATTAATAGGCATCTTATAAAATTACAAGACAATAGACCCATGGAGTGGGGAAGATGGAATTTCGTAATGGATGTTGAGCAAATGCGGAGCCATTTGCAGGGAAATGTTTCCCCTATTGATCACATGCTTTAACAGGTCAAACTTTTACCTGTTAGGATACTTCTCTCTGGATATTAATTTAGGATACTTCTCTCTGGATATTAATTGGGTAAGTACCTATTTTAAAATAAAATGGGACTAATAGATGTTCAACTTATATTTAATAATTGTGTGTAAGAGTCTTACAACTTGGCACATAGGTTGCAAAGTTATTGAAACAATATTTACGTGTTTTAGTAGCATGTTATGTTTTAGTAAATCAATTCAAAATCTTTGTATTTAGCCAATTGAGCATGTCAAATGAAAAGGGTAGATTAATGAGCATGATTTTACTGGATGATCTTTACTGCAGTTGTATCGTGTAAACACGGTGTATATGGGTCCTCTTCCTTGGGCACTCGAAAAAAAATAAAAAATGAAATGCTGCTTTACTTCTAAAATAAAATGTTTTTGTTTGTTTCTATCTTATACCTTGGGGCTTATAAGGGTACCATCCCATGCGACGGCTTAGTAATTGCCTATTTTCAAATATCTACACGTTATTATAGATAGTTGTGGGAGTAATTTGTTATTCTTTTGAACCTTAATTGGACTTGGGATTCCTTTACAGGTAGGGTAAAGGAAAGCATTGTCCGCTAACATTATAAAGCTATTGCAATCTATTAGTTAAACGTGACTGATATTAAACGAGAACGATTTTTGAGTGCTTATTTTCATTTTTTTTTGGTATAGGTTTTTGATGATATGCCAGCAGTTCAATCCTTTTGCACCATACATGTCTACTTTTAAGCTTGATCGAGTAGAGCATGGCTTGATCGATTAGAGCATGTATCCCATTTACTGCTCTCTATCAAAATACACTTTACCGCAAATTTTGTTACAAGTCATATAAATGAAGGAGATTACTTGGTGCGAGTCTTATTTGCGAGTAGTTTGTGTTTTGTTTCAGTGCAGTCTAGTTTTGCAAGGATGTGGTTTAAGATGAGAGTTTTCTTGATTAGGATTAATGTGGTTGTCATTCAAGTAGCGGTGATTCCCAACTTTTGTCATTAAGTAGCGTTGATTCCTAACTTTTGTTTTCAGTAACTGGTTTTTAGTTTTAAGGATTATATACATTTTCCCTCTTTTGGGATTGACTTGGGGGCGATTTGTTGGTATTGGATGTTTCAATCAGGGATGGCAAATTATGCAAATTATGGCCTTAAAATTTGGCTACTTTTTCAATTATTGATGATGACTAATTTGTTGGGATTTTTATGCATTTTAAGCATTCTTGTGTTGAGTTACCGTGCCATGATTAATTCTTTCTATCATCAACATAAATTTTGACATGTTTGATAAGCATGGTTTGTATCTTAATCCACTAACCTTCGTAGCACGTTTGATGATGTTAATTTAAAAAACTTGGTTTTTTATTTGTCCTTTTGTTTGCCGAGCATTGTAATGCAAACGTTTCCTTCAAGCTATATTCTATTATTCACCATTCATTTATTGCACCAATTATTTAAGTCTTAATTGCCCTAAATTTTCTATGTTCTTTATATATTTGTCAGGGTTCACCACATATAACTGGCATTCTTCTATGATTTCATTATTTTTATGATCAGAAATCTGTTTAAAAAAATGGGCATTCTTTTATGATTTAAATCTAGTGGCTGAGTATTGATATTGACCCTCGTGACTTAAATATTTGAGAAATGGTTATTTGAAGTTTTAAAAAAGTTTATAATCATGTAGCATGGCATTGAATTGTATTGTGGGCTCTACCATGCACTACAGTGTATTGATGTATTATGTGGACCTGAGATCTTTAACTCATATGCTTTGTAAAAGTCACTCTCATTGACTTATGTCTGCTTGTTCTCATAGCACTACGACCTTCTCAATAAGTTGGGTTACGAGCTGCTTCTACCAACTCAATCACTTCAAATTCAGCCTTAAACAACACTCCCAAAATCACGAGCTTTGGTCCCTTTAAGGCTCCCATTGGTTGTAAGTGTGAGTTGTTGAACATGAAGAACACATTTGTCGAAGGCTACAGCCTAGGACTTTTCATCTTATGCCAAACATCATAGGTTAGTATGTTCCCTCTTTATCCTGTATCAATTAGAATGTTGCTTAGCTCCCAATCATTAATAGAAGTGCCAATTGTCAACTCTTGATCACATTGTTCATTCTTCACATAATGAACCTCCATTCATTCTCTGTTGGACTTGCTCATGCATATTCCCCATATTATGTGTGATTGAGGTCCTCAACAATGGAAACATAACTCTAATATTCAACAAAGCCAATATCTCTACCACTTCCTCCATGTCCTTCAAGTTGGGACACTTCTTCTGGATCTTTCTTATCTTTGTGTTTAGCTCTTTCATTGTTTGCAACTCTCCTTGGATATTTTACATTATCTCCCTTACTTCTGCCAGTAGTTACCTATCAACTCGCACATTTGAATGGGGACCATCACTACTGCTCCTTATGCAATATATTTCATTTTTGTGGAAGAGGGGCTTTCAATTTATGTGTGCCCACTCCACCCCTTGTGGTTATGTTTACCTTTGGACCTATACTTCCTTTATGCACATTCTTCTATGCTGCCCTATTTCCTCTATGTTGTACAACCCTGATCTTCCTTGCGCCCTTTGATGCCATCTCCTTTTCAAAAATCTTTTGACTAAGATAAAACACTCTTCAATCTTATGCCCTTGCCCATAACGAGTGCAGTTGGGAACTTCATACATTCCCTTTGATATTGATTAGTAACTCCATATTTGAAACATGAGCCTTGATACCTATTCCCACTTCTTCTGCCACCTCTTCGTCTATAGGATCTCCCACCATAACCTATCCCTTGCCGAGGTTGTCGAGATTGTGTTGAATTGTTTTGCTAGTTTTGTTTGAACCCCCTTCCTTGTGCACCACATATTTCATTAATGACTCGAGAATTTATTTTGTCATGCACATGTGTGTCATAAATCTTGCACCACATCACCTTTACTTCTCTGGCCTTCTAGACCAACACTCAATTTATTGTCACAATCTCCTTGACACACTTCACAACATGATAACTTGCACATTTCTATGTGTGTAGCTATTCTTGGTGTGTCATTTCAACTCACGATCCTATTTGGGACTATTGCACATTGTTTGTAAATAGATTCTACAATTGAGTTTCCATCTTTGAGATCTATGCCTCAAGAAACAGGTTTACACCCACATCGAAGTTTCTAGTAACTTCCATTTTGAGTGCATCATCCAACGTTTCTCATGCATCAACAAATGTTTTCATTGCTAGATGTCTTTTGAAAGTTGGCAACAATCCTCTAACAAACCACTGTGCATTTTGTAGTAGATGTCTATCATAAGAGAACTTTGACAACAATGTCTTTAACTGTGCATCATAAGTGCATACATTGTTCAAAGTATCATGCTTTATCTCTAAGTGCAAAAATGCTCAATTGCTCAAACTTAGGTGTATGAAATTCCCTCAAGAACACAATATTGAGATGGTCAAAACTTAACACAATTTAATTTTGATCAAACTTGCGGTATCACGTATGCGAACGATCTAGTAGTGTCATTACAAATTGGCTCACATTCCTCTCTCAAGACATCCTTCCCTTGGCTCTCCAGGGTATCTCACATTTGTGCACATGATTGACTGCATCCTCAATACTTCAATACTTTGACGACTTGGTTGACATCTCTTAAAATATTGTTCCTTGCTATGTAGGTTATAGTGCATGCGCACCACTCCCAAAAGCTACACTTCCACTTCAACCAACAGTTGTATGACCAACACTTCCTTGCACAACAACTGTTGGATTAACCACAAGAACACTTCCTCCTACCAATAAACCTTGCATCCCGACCACCTTGTCAGTATACTCATACATCAAAAACCTCAGAGATCTTCTTTACGACACACAAATCACTAGTGTGCAGAACTTTTTGTTCCACTACAACTTTTCACTTTCACAACAATTATCCAACTCCATTTTACCCAAAATTTTCCTTTTGAAAAGTGACGTGCACAAGAATCAACTATAGGTAAACTTAGATCTGAGATCTCTCTATAACTTGCCCATATTTTTACACCCTCATGTGGTTCCATGTCCATCTCTTCAAATGAACTCTCCTCAAGTAGATATCCTTCATTGCACATCAATTCTTCATTGGAACACCTTTCTTCTTCGCGCTGACTAATCACGTGCACCACATTTTGCATGGGTACTCACAACATCCAAATGACTTGGCTCCCCCTCACATGTGGGGTCCATAATTCGTAACATCTCTTCACTCTCCACAAAGTCTTCCATTGTTCCTTCTCTTGTACCAAGCCAATCTCATATCCATCTCACCCATGCTTAGCACTTGTGTGGTGAAAATATTGACCTACTATCACGAGGGTTTCAAATTCAAAATTTGATTTTATCCATGAAAATTTTTCACATTCCTTCCATTCATCTCCACACTCCTTTCAAATAGGGTCCTTACAATGGAACCAATGTTGTGATTTTTAAGTCTACTTTTACCATAGACCTACACATACCAAACTATGCATGACAAATAAAAATACTCACATCTCTGACATATTACCTTAGTCAGAGACTTAAGCACTCCCCTGAGGACAACAAGAGAACACTAAGAGCCCCATTATGAGAAGAAGATATAAGGATCAATAAGCACATAAACAAGTCATACATACCCTAACTTAAGCAATAACTTTAAGGAAGCTTAATCACTCAATACATATAACACATAGTTTGAACATCATTTCCATTAATCATATAAATCATCATTACAATTTTTACATCAATATTTATAAAGACTCCATGAATGTACAAAATAATGCATTCATGTTACAACTCATTACAATTACATACAACTTACTTGATCTAATAAAACCCTAACCTTGCTTGTCAAAAGCTCTTCAATTCACTAGGCCTTCAAAATGTCTATCATACCCAAGGTGTCCAAATGAGGTCAATGTGTCTATTTATAAGGTTCTAGGACCCCCTTGCCCTCTACAAGTTATAGCTAAATCATCCCACCTATCCATGTTTGCCAACTTTCCCCCCCCTGTCTTACTTATTAGTATATTCTTCATCATATTTTGATTGACCTTGACCGATCCCTTGCCATCCACATTTTTCATTTCTTGATGCTTGACATATGTCAGATCCTCCCTTTTTGGATCCTTGTGTGTTTCTTCCAATTTTTGTTTCTTTCAACCTATGCATTGAAACTTCATTATGTTTCTTTCAACCCATGCATTGTTGTTTCATTATGTTTCTTTCTAACTTGTGCATCATTTTCCTTCATGTGCTTGTTGACCATCCCCAAGTCTATTTTGTGCACTTGTAGAATACTATGCATGATTATGTGCGCCTCACACGCACATGATTGTACTTAGTCATATCTTGAGTAGTTAACTTTATGCCAAAATCTAGGGTCAACACCATTTTTTTGGCAAGCTTCTTGATTTTTTTTGATAAATATTTTTCTCCTTGATAAAGAATATTGTTTCTTCTCTATTTCCACATGTAAATGTTCTATAAGAGCTTTGAAGGATTCAACTACAAGAATGTTAGTCCATATTATTTTTCCTT
The DNA here is from genome assembly GCA_037957365.1 of Torreya grandis. NCBI lineage: Eukaryota > Viridiplantae > Streptophyta > Pinopsida > Cupressales > Taxaceae > Torreya > Torreya grandis. The sequence continues at coordinate 4,003,421 of JARHVA010000965.1, read as the reverse complement.
TGAATATTTTCAGATATTGTTATAGATGGTTGCATTTTAAGGCTTGAATCGTGTCACTTGCTAGCAAATGAACGTGAATTTGTAATTGTGTGGCAAATCTCTGATTTATTCAATCTTACATTTGGTTTTCACATGTACTAGACAATTTTCAGAGCAAGGTTGCAATATAAGATAATTTCTTTGTGTTGATGTTGGGGTGAACCATGTCATCTGACTTAGGAATCCTATTGGTTGAACCTTGAAAATTTTCTCTGCATATTGTTACAACATACCTACATAATGGATTTTAGGATTTTAACAATGGCTATGGGTGTATGTTTGGGAATTTGAAAATGTGGGTAGTGCTGGTTGGTTTTTAGACCAACTTGGGGTATTAGATTGATAAAACAATGCGAATGACACATATTTTATGATTCTGAGGACGGGGATGATGATGTATTTAAAATGGAGGAATTTGTTATGTGGTTTCAATTTAGTTAGTGGAGGAAGGGCTCAATCTGAGTCTTTGGATAAAGATGAGAAGGTTAAACTATGGTTGGGTGATGATGAGTGACTATGGAAGAAAGATGTTGAATGGCTACAGATGATTGAGCAAGGGTCATTAAAGAATAGTAGGGTGAAGAGTAGGGATTAGGGATAACTTCAATGACTTTTTATGGAAACATTGTGAATCTTCGGTGAATAAGAGTTTTATAGAAAATGGGGCGAACTTCTCAAAATTTGACTTGAATATGAAGAGTTATATGGGGAAAAGATCATTTCAGAGATGCTTTCCTTACTTTTTGCAAATCATATGCATAAGTTCAAAGTAAAATTTGGTTTGGAATGGAATAAACTTGTGCACAATCTTAAAATGGGCAATTCAAATAATTTGCTTGGTAGTCATATTGAAGGTTCAAAGTCTCTTCATTTTGAAGATGAATCTACTGCGCATGTTAAAGAAGCTTTATTAGGATTAATACATGACCCCAATTCATATCTCTTTGTTTTGTTGGAGGAGAACCTTATTTCCACTTCAAGAAATGAATCTTTAGAGGACTCTAGGTTACTTTTGATAGGGATCAAGAGGTGACATCTGACCTCTAGTTTTTTTTTTCAGAAGATTCTTCTAATGATTCTCCATATTTAGATTCTCAACTGGAATGTCTTATGGAATCTTCTTTGGAGGAGAAAAGACATCTTCAAAGAAGTTTGACCGGAAACAACTTGTTTATTCTGTTGCCACTTATCTCAACTCTGGAATCCCCTTTGTTAGTTATTTTTATGATCTAATTGTTTCCCCCTATTAAAAAGAGATTATTTTACAAGACAAATATTTGGAGAATTCAAGGCTTAAGTTGGCTTTCAAATATTTAATTGGAAAAGTGGTTGGTTAGTTTGGAAGGGTAGTCATTTTGAGAGTTGGATCAAGAAGCATTGGATAGTGGTATATATGAATACTTTATTATATCTTCCCAATGATTATTTCATGATTTATTTCTTTAGATATGAGGATAGGGATTAAATCCTCCTAAGTACTAGCAATTGAAATTCGGTCAAATTGAGGTGCAAGTTTGGGAAGACAATTTTAAGAGAGAGGTTAATGTCCAAGAATGTGAATATTGGGTGCAACTATATGAACTTCAAGTAAAATACTAGAATCTAAAACTTTTAGGTAGAATGGGGATTATTTGGATAAATTTTGTATAATGGATTCAAGATCGTCTAAGAGTAATTCCCTAAGGTTTGTAAGGATGAAGACAAATTTTAAATTGAATGATCCATTATTTCCATCTATTTCTCTTTTGTGAAATGTTAAGGTATTTATGCATATTTTCTAAGAAAGGTTGATTATAAAAAATGCTAGGTTTATTCTAAATCTTTACATCATGTGGCAAGGAAATCTAGAAAGATGAATATCAGTCCTGACAAGGAAACGGGTTATGCTTGGGTTTGGAATGCAAAAATAATGGTTACTAGGCTAGGTAATAATGAATCTTATAGGAGGAACTAAAATAAATTTTTACAAGAGAATAAGTGGGTCTCAAATAAGGATTTGATTGGAAAGGGGAATGGGATAGTCTTTGTGTTATTACTATATAATAGGATCAAAGGTTGAAGCACATTTTTTTTCAATAAGGTTATTTACAAGGAAAGAAAGGGAGCTATAATCATTCAATAGGCTACTAGTTTTACCTCTCACAACATTTTTTCTCATGATAGATAGCAGTATAATTTTAGTATTTCAGACGTGGCTAAAGTTGTGCCCAAGAAGGATCCTTTTAAAGGGGATTCATAAATATTCTTATGAAGAGGAATATAAAGAAACATATTGGTAATGGAGAAGACATTTTGAACCTTCAGATTAATGATGTTGTAGAAGAAGTTAATGGGCCGAGGAAGCCTAGCCATGTGTTTTTCATGTCTTCTAAAGAAGACTAGAAGGTTGTAAAAGGTATTAACCAGGTTACATGTCAGTTATTTTATACTTGGGAAGGATTCAGGTTTTGTCTTATCAAAATTTGGGGATGATAGGGTTATATATTGTGGTAAGTCTATCCTAGTGAAGGTAGCCCAAATTTCTCTTGTTAAAAAAGGGAGTGCTTTTAAAAAAATGAAATTTTTTGCAAGGATTTGTTGATATAATTTTATGACTAACCTAATAGGCTGATGGGTTTTCCCCTTTCATTTTAGGATCACCAAAGGTAACCCTTGGCATGAATAGTAGGCCATGACTCTCTTATGTAGTCTTGATAAAATAGCAAGGTCGAAGCAATGATAAGATTACCAATTTGGGAGAACCTCATTATGAGCAAACCTATTTGTATTGAAACTCAATGAAAATTTGAACCTAATATTGATGTTCATAGTGATGCTATTTAACAAAGTGAGTTTCTGATAAAAAAACATAAAAAATGAAAAGAGGGTAGGATACAAAAGAGAAGTTTCCCAGATTTCACATTAAAGATACTTTTGCTATGCCAAACAATTCATGAGATATAGTGCATGTATGCTAATGTTCATTAAGTTTAGTATTCACACAAACTTTCAAAAAACATAGGAGAGTCTAATAAGTTTTATTTGTGAATAAATCTCAATAGCATAACATTTGCAAGATCAACTACTATAGTCAATTTATTAACAACACATTCATCCACAACAATTAATTTAAACCAAGTTAGCTACCAAGATGATCAAATTAGTTAATTTAATCTATATACATAAAAGTTGTGAATCACTTGTGAAAAATACCAAAATCTCAAAACATCTATAGCATTTATCTGTAAATTGAGAAAGCAAAAACTTAACACTCACAAAACATCTCTAGATATTTCCAAAGCATGTTGAGTCTCAATAATTCTTCGTCCATAACAAAGTTTATAATGAATGTACTTGTAGAAAAGATGGGACCAATCATCTTGAAAAGTTAGTTTGCATGCACTTAAAATATCCTATTTATAAAACTAGAGTAAAACTAAAGCATGTAGAATAAAACTCTACTCAAAAAAGCAAATAGCTAAAAACATCTCTTGACTTTAAGGTGCTTTTCAAATTGTTCCTTGAGGAGTCAACTCTAACATGACTGCTTGTTATCCCCTTAGTCCCTAAGCAATAAAATGATAGTCTTTGTCTATTTTAGCCACATTAATTATTGGAATTATGAACAAAATTTCTCCATGAGTCAACAATGTTTTATGATTATCTAGATGGTTATTAATATGTATCTTGACTGCTTTGACCCTTTCTATCCTTATATCCTTTTAGTAACTTGTGTATTAGATCAATCACCTTCTGAATTCCTTCTCTATTCACTTTAGCCACTTTGATTTTGAATTAAATCATGAAATTCATAAAAAACTCACTAAATTCTGTAATATGTAATATTTAGATGATACAAATAATGCATATTTACTTCATTAACGTACTATACAATCTTTAGTTTAAAATCATCTAAAATTAAGACTACAGTTTTCATATCCTTTAAAGATTCTTTAAGTGAGGATCTCTTGTGAATTGCAAAACCCTGACACACATTAATATCATACATTATCATTATATTAAGCCAAGGGAATAAACCTTTATTGACCATGGGGGGAATGTTTCTTAGTTTGTTCTCCATACAAATGATTTATGCTAGGTAGTTTTAGAGTCTCTGATATTGCAGATCACTTTTGAACTTAACCTCATGAATTTCAATCAATGATTAAAAAAGTGATCTCAAGGCAGCTTATACCTTATCAACAATTATTTCTAAGAATGTGGTCTTAGCTTGAGTTTCTAACATTTTTACCTTATGTGTCATGCCTTTAACAACCCCTTCTGAAATTTGGTGATAAGATAATACTAATGACTTTGGGTCCTCTGCAAAATATTCTTCACCAGTTGAATTATTAATTTTTATTTTATTGGTTATCAAAAACAATTCCTCCTCTATCTTGCAAAGTATTGGGCTGCCATCTTGAGTAAACCTTGTCATTTTCATCCTCTTCAAATTTCCTGTAGAGTTATCAAATTTCAACTTGATTTCAAGCTCTAAATGAAGTATCATCTCAAGTATTTGTGCTTTAGACATTTGTAAGCTAGTTTTTGTTAGGGATGTGGGGGATACTAATATGGCCTGTGAAATGGATGGAGTGGGAGTTATCTCTGGTTGTGAATTAGAAATGAAAATGGGAATGGGATTATGTTAAGTGGAAGGAATGAGAGATGAAACTGGGATATTCATGGGAACTATTCGTGCACTTGTTGAATTGGATTAATTGGTTCAATGGAATAATGGGATCATTCTCTAAGGTGTGGGACATTGTGATCCTTGGGATGAACCTCCAAAAAAGGCTGACTTCCTTTTAATCTAAATGCATTTGATTTAGGATTAACATGTAGGCCTAAAAGAGCTAAATGGAAATTTACATCTAATCCTAAGTCTAATATCTTTTGTGGGAAAAAAAAGATAGGGGGATTGTTGAAAGGGGAATAATGGTGATGCAACAAGACTAGACAAAGCACCTCTACAAGCCTTGAAGAGCACACTACAAATCTTAAAGGATGAGAAAGTATCACACAAATTCCAAAATGAACATTCTAATTACATGAATATCTGGCATGGAGGTGCATGACACAATACAATGCCAAGAGGGATGACAAATGATCCACAAGTGGTGTCTGTATAGACCTATATGCACACAACTTATGACTTGCAAAAGAAAACCAAGTTTTGCATAGAGGTGCTAGGGAATGGATGCCAATGAAAGGGACAAAGATGATCCACAAGTAAAGATCATCAAACGATAGGATGCACACATAATGTAAGAATAAAGGAAAGAGGTGAACTCAATTCTCATTAAAGTGAAAGGCTCAAGAAGTAAAGGGGCTCATAGAGGTAAAATTTTAGCTGTATTATAGTGCTAAAAAAATGTCAACAAGGTGATAGAATCTGGCCCCATTCATCATGGAAGTGAGTAGAAATGGAGAGCATGTAGAAGACAAGTTGTAGGCTTGGGAGGACATGGCAGGTAGTTATGCAGACATGAATTTGGTAATCTTGAGGGGATCCCCACTGCATAGACCCCCTTGATCATCACCAAAATTGTAACCACTCTGATAGTGGGGAAGACCAAAAAGGGACTTGAACTCTGAATATTTTGCTGATAAAAACATACAAAATTATCATGGCAAGGGAACATCTTTTTAGCATAGAAATGCTATAAAAATTGTCCCATCCTTGATTCCTCTACTTGGATTTTATGCCTTTGATCGAATAATATAACTATTTTTACCCTCTCAGTGGCTCGCATTCTGTGTGTATCTTATGAATTGTTGATTCTCTCTTTGTGGTGAAGTGTTCTTTCCATTTGATCGTGTCTAATTCCAATTCACCTCTATGAAAATGAACTATGTTTTGTAGTTCATAATCTGTGTATCTCATAGTTTATGCATTGTTAGTTGTGGTGATGAATGATTCTCCTTCTAATGCTGCTATAGATCCTTGTACCTCTATATGAAACACTACTGCTAAGAAGTCCATGATTGAGTTGTGTATGTTATTAATTATTTTATGTCCATTGTGTATGATTAAGCAAGTAGAGGATGTCATAATATTCTTGTGTATCACCCCCTTTTTGCTTTTAGTTCCTTCATTTATGCTCTCTCTTTCCCTTTTCCTTGCAAGTTGCAATAGTGTAGTGTTAGCTTAGGTGATCCATCAAGGAAAGCTAGCCCTCTCTGGAGTTCAATCCAACCATAGGTGACCCAAAACCTTAGGGTTTTCCCATTGTGTTGATTGGGTGAGGAGGCCTAAAACACCTCCATAAAGGGTGCATCTCAAATGATATAATATTTTTGGCACGCCTAATGGGACCTCTACTCAAATCCATTGAGTTAAAAGGTTTCAACTGAGAATTTGGTGTTATTATTAATAAGCTTCAATGTTGAGGATACTAAATAAACCCCTGGTGACTTTGATATCCAACAAACCAGTACTCAAGGTACTTCATCCATTGAAGGATTGTTGGTGTTCTCCTTTAATATATCAACCTTTCGAGGCATTTATATAAGCATTAGTGGTGACTCCAAGTCTACTTCAACTAGTTTTAGCGGCCCAAACATCCTTTTCAGGTAAAACATTAAGTTGTTTTAGTATACTTGATGTTCTAAGAAATTTCCAATGTTAGAAATCCATGTGAAACCTCTTATATGGCTGGGTCTAGGGGAGATTCCAACTACTTTCCACCTCCTTATCATGAGTATAATCCACCCTTTCATTAACAGTTCCCTAATCAAGATTTGTAGCCTATTTATCAGCGAGTTGATGAGCCAAATTAATCCTATGTATCTCCATGTTCTCCAAGTTAGCTTCCTCATGTTCCTAACCTACCTTAGTATGTTGACATAATTTCAAGATCCAAGTGGTGTTTTCCTTGTAGGCAACCCCATGACTAGTCAACATGTGCATATGCAAGGAAAATAATGCTTACTAAAGTACACGAATCCAAGCTTAGGAACAAACTTTCAGTAACATGCCATCAAGATGAATCAACTTTTTAGATTTCACTTCCTCAAGCTTCTCAATCATGGCAGCCTTCCTAGACTAGACATCATGATTTCAAGATGCCATATCTAGGAAAATCCACTCTTGATCAAGAATAGAGAATGGTTGCAGAAGCTAAACCAACCAAATTTCTAAGTTTTAGAGGCTCCCATTATTTGAAAGAGTCTATGCTTGTGAAAAATCCATCCATCCTTCCTCAAGTCCCTCAAACTCCTCAACCAAGGAAGTTTCCAAGTTTCTCACCCACTTCTCATATGCCAATCCAAAATCAAGAGAGGGATAAGGTTGTAGAATCCAAACCAAGGAAGTTTCCAAGTTTCAAGAGTGCCTCTTCAACCCTAAAGCCAAATCAAGAACAAACCATAATTCCCTATACTCCTATTTATCCATTTGAACCTTCTTTCCCTCCCACCATCTCCCTTTTAAAAGGAGGATCCATTGTATAGAGAGTAAGTGAAGATCATCTAAGCGAAGAAGAAAGTGTTTCAAGTGAGTTTGATGATGAAATAATCATTGATAACCCTCTTTATATCACTAAATTAGAGAAATAAACCTTTTTGAAATAAGGGGATGAGTATGATCAATCAGAGCAACAGAACAATGAGCAAATGAACACAGATGGAGAGGAAGAAGATAGTTTTAATGAGGAGATGAAAAGTTTTTCTAGTCAAGGCTGCATTTAGAGGCAAAATGATGAAGTGCCTTCCTAGATGAATGAGCTTCCATTCATCATGGAAGAAGAAGAAGAAGATCAATCTGGTTGGCATGGGTCTGATATTGATGAAGAGGACATAGCCATGGAAGTGACACATGGCAAAGGCTAAGCCAATAACATCACTTCTCATGGCCAAGAAGAGTTAGAAGAATATCTTGAGTCAATCCAAAGGATCAAAATTCAAGATTTGGGAGACATTTCAGTCCTTCTTAATAAAACTCTAATGTAAAGTCAGTTCCAAGACAACCCAATCTAGCCTCTTGAGGAACACTTGATTTCTAATTTAGATTGGAGGCAAGAAATCAGCCTTGAAAAGAGCAAAGAAGAGTTAGAAGAAGACTAATTTTGGGATGAAGTTGAAGATTTTTTCTCAATCCTTGACATTAAACCAACATCCCTTTAAGAATAAACCCATCAACAAGATGAACAACAAGTGGAAGTATATGTGCTTCCAAGTCAATCACATGTGTTTTAAGAAGAACATCCTAATCAACAGGATAATAAAATAACTGAACACAATTATGAGAGCAACCTTGACTGCTCAAGATTTGTATTGATAAGAGGATGCCCTATCAAGTACCTAGCCTAGAAGGAGATTCCATCACAAGTTATGCTCAATCTAGAGCACAAAATTGAGCATCAAGAAGGCCAAAAGAAACTTGCCTATCCACTCTAAGACGGTTGCATTTCCAATCAACTTAAGTCGGTAGGTGAGTTTGTTTTTGTCCTTGAAGAAGTATATCACCAATACACTAAGAATCCAATCCTTCTCCACCTTTGATTGGCCGCCTTCAAACATGAACAACATTCTAAGTTGATAAGAAAGGGCAACTATTTTATAGAACTAATCAATGGCTTTGTTTAGACAACCTTTTGATTGGTTAATTTAGGGTAGTTTAGCTAATTTTCTTTCCTCCAAGTGCTACTGCACATTAGTTTAGTTGATTTTATTTCCTCCAAGTGCTACTACACATTATTTTAGTTGATTTTATTTCCTCCAAGTGCTACTGCACATTAGTTTAGTTGATTTTCTTTCCTCCAAGTGCTGCTGCACATTAGTTTAACTACTTTTCTTTCCTCCAAGTGATGTTGCACATTATTTTAGTTATTCTTCTTTCTTCGAAGTTCCTATGACACATTTGTTCTTATTCCCAACCTTATTTATTTTTTTGTGAGGTGAATTTCTATGGACGTTACTCTTTTTGTGAGGTGAATCTCAGAGTATCAGATGAGTGAGTTGATGCCACATGGTGAAATCTTGATTCATCACAGATATAATAGTCATCATTGCATTTGAAACCTCCATTGAGTAATAGAAGAACAAGGAGTCATGTGGAAGTGGTAGAACACATAGCCATAAAAGTGATACATGATAGAAGCCAAGCCAAGAGCATGATAAAGTAGGCTAGGGGCATGACATGAATAGTGACATGAATCCCATGACAAACAAGATAATGCCATGTGGCATCTAGATATGAACCCAAGTCAAGTCTATGAGTTAGAATAATCAAATGAGTGTTGAAAAGGGGCCCAAGGCAAATATACCCATAGAAGTAGAAAATTCCTTGATGAACTTGAAGTTGACACATGGTTGGATTCTATCACTGAGGAGTTTGTTGGCATCTACGTTGGCACTGACTAAGGCAAATTTGGTGGCTCATTTTGCTAGTTCAGATGTCAAATTCATGAGTAGATTGTGTAATTGCATTTGATTCTCAGAATCAATCTTGAAGTGGCTCAACATGCAAACCATGACATAATTTAATAGAAGTGTTATCAAAATGGTGAGAGGGTGATGGAATTTAGCCCCATTCATTATGGAAGTGAGTGAAAATGGAGAGCACATAGAAAAAAAGTTGTAGGTTTGGGGGGATGTGGTAGGTAGTTATGCAGGTGTGACTTTGGTAATATCGAAGGGATCCCCACTACCTTGACCCCCCCTTGATCTTCATCAAAATTTTAATCACCTTGATAGTGGGGAAGACCAAAAAGGGACCTGAGCTCTGAATATTTTGCTTATAAAAACAAGCAAAATTATCATGGCAAGGGGACCACTTTTTAGTACATAAATGCTACAAAAATTGGCCCATCCTTGATTCCACTACTTGGGTTTTATGCCTTTGAATGGATAATCAATTTTTTTTACCCTTTCAATGGCTCGCATTTTGTGTGTATCTTATGAATTGTTGATTCTCTCTTTGTGGTGAAGTGTTCTTTCCCTATGATTGTGTCCAATTACAATTCACATTTATGCAAGTGAACTCTTTTTATAGGTCACAATCTGTGTATCTCATGGTTTATGCATTGTTAGTTGTGGTAATGAATGCTTCTCCTTCTAATGCTACCATAAATCCTTGTACCTCTTTATGAAACATTGATGCTAAGAATTCCATGATTGAGTTGTGTATGCTATTAATTATTTTATGTCCATGGTGTATGCTTAAGCGAGTAGAGGATGTCATAATATTCTAGTGTATCACTCCCTTTTTTGCTTTCAATTCCTTTGTTTATTCTCTCCCTCTTCTTTTTCCCTGCAAGTTGCAGTAGTTTAGTGTTATCTTAGGTGATCCATTAGGGGAAGCCAACCCTATCCAGAGTTTCATTCCAACCATAGGTGACCCAAAACCTTGGGGTGTTCCCATTTTGTCAATTGGGTGAGGAGGCCTCAAACACCTCCCTAGAGGGTGCAACTCAAACAGGGAAATATGAACCTCTGTTGGTGAAGAGAAAAAGGGGGTGATATAAATGAATAAGATTATTTCTTGGACATATGGATGGATGCCTCGATAACACTATTTTTTTGGGATAATGCATTGAATGTGGTTGTAGGCCAAATGTTAAAACCAAATATAGAGGGAATTGAAACAAGTGACTAATGTGAACTCATTGTAGAAGTTGACATAGGTAAAGTCATTGGGACACTAGTCATAGGCTGCGTGAAAGTGATTATGCCTAATATCTTAGACACATGGTTAATTTACTTAGAAACTACACCCTCAACTTGAGCACTAGGGTTAGCGTGTGCCACTGTACCTTATCTATTGAAAACATAAGTGAATCCCCGAGGCCTTGATAAACTAGAAGAAGAAAAAATGGGTTAAAAGGACTCATTTTAGTGAAAAGAAGGGTATTCATAGGTGAGGGTGTTCTCAAAGGAGATGAACTAAAGGAAGTCCAACAATTGGACTAGTAAATGCCAAAAGAGGTGAGGGTGTTCTCAAAGGAGATGAAATAAAGGAAGTATAAATTGGACTAGTATATGCCAAAGGAGTGGGAGATGCACATGGAGATCTCATTACCTGATATGTCCTTGTGATATTGGATGAAGATGATGGTGATGCTGGTGGTGCACCCTCCAGATCTTTCATCTAAAGATTAGTGCCAATCCTTGGAGATTCATCAAAAGGTAAATGATTAACAAACCAAGCATCAAATATTTATTATATTCACTACCATGATTATGTTCTCTAGACTTGTGTTATCATTTGACCCACATATTCTAATTTTTCAATTACTTCTTCATCATTTTGAATATTTAGATAATGCCCATCATCATCATGATCATTATGATTGTATACCCTATTAAGCTTTGACCTTAATTCATGTATATGTCTTTTGAATCTTCCTTGTGGTCTCATCACCTAAGATCATGATCATGTAGGTTAAATGATGGCTTATGTGTAAATAGGCCCTGAATTAAAGACCAATTATTAAAATAATTTTTACCTATCCTAAAAGGTATGTTAGGGTATGAATTTTTTTACCTTCTTTTATCATCCCAATCCTTGGACAAATTGATAGGCTATCTCTTCTTCTGCCAAATTTTTTCGTGCATAATAATGTAGCTTGAATGAAGCCACAAGAATCCTATCAATTCTGATTACAACGAAATCCTTCTAGTACTACTATGACCCATTTTATAGGATATACACCCTTATTTCTTCAGATAGTCTAGGCATTCTTTCATCATTTATATCCATGTAAAGAGGTGGGTAGAAGAAATTTAAAAATTTCCGTAATATGTGATAAACACTTATGCTCATATAATTTTAAATTGTAAATGGATTGGATTCATAGAAGAGAGTGACCATATAGGAAAATAAAGGTGTGAAAAGGTCATGTTTACACAACATGTATCCACTAACACATCATGTAAAAGCTACGACCTTGTCTTATTCCCAATATTTGATGCTTCAAATTATAAGAGATAATTTATCCCAAAGCTGATTTTTGCCTATCATCAATGATCATAGCCAACAAAAGAACCCACAACTTGTTCACATGTACTATATCATATGCCCCATATAACTTGCTCATAAGGAACATTCCTACCCTAAAGCCTAGTCAGAATAATTTAATGGGATAGGAATCTATATCTACTCTATTAACCCAATTCTCATAGTCTTCAATCTAATCCCTCAATACCTTTATGAGGTTATCTAGCCATTATTGATCTACTATTTGACTATAAGGGATTGTAGGATATGGTAGGTTTTAGTCCTTATCGAAGGCTATCCCAAGTATCAAAGCTATCTTGTTTTTCTACTGGGATGAGTAAATTACATCATCTCGGCATGAAGACAAAGTGAATAAATTATGAAATAGGTTAATGCAGGGTAATATCTCAGGTTTTTCCACTACTTTGTGTAGTCCTATTATAAAATATGATTTATCCCAAAGTTGATTTATGCCTATCATCAATGATCATATCCAACAAAAGAACCCATAACTTTTTCACATGTACTATATCATATTCCCCATACAACTTGTTCATAGGGAACATTCCTACCCTAAAGCCTAATCTAAATAATTTAATGGGATAGGAATCTATATCTTCTCTATTAGCCTAATTCTCATAGTCTTCTATCCAATCACTTAATACCTTTATGAGGTCATGGGTATCTAGCCATTGTTGAGCTATTGTTTGGCTGCAAGGGAATGTAGGGTATGACAAGTTGTAGTCCTTATTGAAAGCTAACCCAACTATCAAATCTATCCTGTGAGTAAATTACATCATCTTAGCATGTATACTGAGTGAGTAACTTAAGGAATAGGTCAATTTAGGGGAATATCTTGGGTTTTGTCACTACTTTGTGTAGTATTGCCTTTTGAGTAACAACCACATCCTCATGATAAATTATCTCATCTGATGTAACATCCTCATTATCTAAAATTACGTGAGCCTCATTCACGGTGTTAAATACAACATTAAAGTGCTTGAAATCCATGACTCTAGGCATATAAGTGATATCTCTAAACTCTTGAGTAGGACCTATAGAAGAAGGAGACACTGCCATTATGAACACTTTAAGTTTGAACAAATTTGAGAAAAAAAGAGTAGTAATATGCCTATCAGAACTAATTCGTAGTCTCTCTAAATTATTTGATGCTTTGATATCCTTTTATGAATTGTAATAGAAATCATTTATGAAATAAATTGCTATATCAATTTGCAATCTTTTTATTTAAATCTTGGGACAATCTTATCATATTGCTTCGTGCAAATTAAATACAAGAAGATTTATTTTCATGAATTTATTTATTATATTTATCATTGTGATTTTGATTTTAACTGTAATTGTGCCTTTATCTCTAAGAGAAATATTGTCTATCCATGTTTCTGATCCTATGGTCTCAGAGTCTCAAAGTCCCGAGGCTCACAAAGAGGCCAAATGGATGAACCAAATTCTATGAGGTTGTGTAGGTCCACGAGACTTTAAATGAATATAGACATAAATCTATGATCACATATAAATACATTTTAATAAATTCCGTGGAAATAAAATTAGCTACATAATGAGCATGAAATAAAGATCATCCCAAATGAAAGAAATCATGGACCCCACGATTATGGAATTCTTGAAACTTGAGGTGAAAATACCAAAAATAAGAACAACTTTGTGATGCAGGAAATTTACTAAGTTAGTGAAAATAAAGTCTTTAAATATAATGCAATATTTGAACCTTAGAGAAAGGAAATAAACACAAGAATTCTTTAATGAATTTCACAAATTTTTTCATGAGTTTAAAACAATTTAGGGGTTTCCATTTCTTGAAAATAAATGGGGTTGTGTTGGTACAATACTCTTTAACTAAAAAGGGGGATTTTTACCCCCCTTTTCTACTTAGTTATATCTTTTTGGTCACAACCTCTTTAAAGGTTGATAGTTTCTTTAATAGTTAGGTTTTTGTAATGTGCTCTTATAATTTATTTTCATAGTTTTTTTTATGGGTTCATTGAAGTTTGTAGTTAATTATGAAAGGCTTTTAATCAAACTTATAAATACTAGATTATGGTGTGAGATTCTATTTGATAGATTTTGTGGGATTGGGACATAATGGTTTGATATGGGTGTCACCTTATTGATGGGACATGAAAAGACAATTAGGGGATGGTTTGGGTCATGATTTTGTTATGCCATGGATCCTTGCTGATGATCACAAACACCATTTTTCTGAGTTTCTTAATTTTTATGATATCTTAGATGGAAAATCATTATTTGATCATAAATTTTGAGATAGTAGGATCTCTTTGGTGAGCTGTTCAAATAGTCTATTTTTAACACTCATTTTTGAAGTTTCAAGTTTTTCTCCATCACTTATGGTTTTGGAAGAATAAGTAATCATTATCAAAGAGGACTGTGATGGGAGGGGGCATGAAAAGAAGTGAGTTTCACATTGTGATTTAAGAAACAATCAAGAATTTTATCAAAATTTAAAGGAAGCGGTAGTAAATATTTTTTGGACAAGCTTTGTAGGTTGAATGCCATTTTACTATTGGAAAAATTTGCTTTCGAAGACTAGAAAGGAAATATAAAAGCCTAAGCTCACTAGGGGTTGATTAAAATTTTATTTTTAGATGCATTTGGGAAAGTTTTCAGAATTTTTTTAATGAAATGATTGTTGTCAATGTTCATTGTCCCTTCCGTCAAGATTAGAAAGAGAAAAATGATCTTGAAGGATGAGAATAGCGAGGAAGAACCTAGTACAGATAAAGAAGCTCTACTCGATAAATAAGAAATGACATATCTTAAGGCTTCAAGCTCCTCTTCCTCTTTGAATTTATAACATGCTTTACATGTTATTCACTCTCAACAACAAGAAATTTTGGCCATAAAAAAGGCTTTGGTTGATGCAGGGTCTCCAGGTATTCTGAAGGTTGATGAGAAAAAGGGTGTTGGTGTTGATGAAAGTGAATTTAATAGGGTGATTGTTTAGAGTTTGAAATACTATATAATGCAATTAAGGGATGAAATTGGGAAGGTTAAAGATGAGGCATTATTAGTTACGTGAAGCTAAAAATAAGGAGATTTGTGATTTGAAGAATTCCCTTTTTGCAACTGTTAGTTTTGATTTTATGGTTTTTACTTATAGTTCCCCATCAAATATATAGGCCTAAATCTTGAAGGAGAAGATATACGCCTTGATATTGAGGGAGGGGTGGCTAGAATAGAAGTTTTAGAGAGATATTACTAACAAGAATCCTTATATTACTTCACCCAATCATTTTTTAGAGGCATTATGGATTGCTTTTGAACATAAAAAGAATTTTCTATTTGAAGCTTCTCTTCATAATTTGGTGTTAGCTTATTTTTCTTCTAGGAACTCAAATCCTATGATTGGTGATATTAATGTTAGAGCTCTCATGTATTATAATTAAAATAAGATCTTATCTGAGTAGGAAATACAAGTCTATTCTGATCTTTAGAAAGGATGTCCTCTTATGATTAGGGGGAACATCGCCACTATATGAAATTGTACTATCTCTAAAGAAGAATATGCATAACTCTTCCTTAAAATCCTCAACATTTATGGTTATAAGAGAAGTATTGGAGCCATTTTTAGGGTATGGCAAGGATTTATTATTCAAGGTCTATAAAATAAGATGTCAGATATGGGAGATTTTTTTTGCCATGGTAAAAATGAGAGAACCTCATTTTCCATTTAATTTATTGTATGCTTTTGCTTAGATGATATAACTCTATTTTGGAGGCTAGTAAGGATTGGGTTGGATTTAAATTCCAACCTCATCTTTTTTGGTTTCTAATTGCATATGGGTGGAGATTCTCTTTTGAATGAGGATCTTGAAGCTCATAAATGTAAAGGGGTGGATTTAGATAAAACATTTCATCTTCGCTTGGACTGTCCCAGTATTTTTCCTATGGATTTCAAAAAAATTGTGAGGAGAAGCTCATCAAACTTATTATGCCCAACTGTACCAAGCCTTAGAAATTTCTAAGGTGGAAACTGCTTATCCGTGAACTTTCACATGATGGAATAATATTTTTTAAGATAAAAAATATGTTTTTGGTCTGGTTTCTTCCTGTTACTTGTGGATGTATGTTCATCTTGTTTGTTAGAGGATTTATTCTTCTGCAACAAGTTTCTCAACATCTTATGCAACTTGCTTGTGATTTGCCTGAGGTGGGATTTGGTTACCTATAAACTTTGGCAAGCTGTGATGAATATTTTTGGAGTCTATAACTTTGTTTTTGGTTTGATATCTTCTTGATATTACTGGATGTATGTTCTTATTGTTGGTTTATTTTTTCTTTTCTTTTACAACTTTTATAACAATTTAAGTAGCAGGTTCTGTAGTAGCTTTTATAGCTTTTTGGATTTTTTTTTGGGTTTAAAAAAATTTGTTTTACTTTCAACCGTCTCGGTTTCCCAACTTATCTCTTATTAATTTGATCATATATTTTGGTGGTCTAATGACCAAAGACAATTTTTTGTAAAACCTTTTTTGGATATTAACGAAAAGGGTGAGGGACCATTTAACCTTATTTTAACGATTAAAAAATATACGTGAATAACACTTAACTACAGTTGTTATATTAAAATACAAAAGTTACAAATTATAAAATAAGCTTGATTGTCAATTGAAAGGATATTGTTTTTTCTGTTAGAAATGTTTAAAGGAAATTTAAATCCTTTTTTATTGTAAGATTTTAACGGGAGATACTCCCTATGAGTAGTGCAATCGCATAGTATTCCCATCTCCAAACCACTTTTACGAGATTCCTCATATGCCAAACCCAGTTCATTTTTTGAAAAATAAGAACAGTAAATTTTCCTTAAAAAATTATAGTACCAGTACCGTACTAATTCCAAATAAATATTCAAAACCACATTGGTTAAGTCCCAAAATTTGATCACTATACTTGTGATGTTATCTTACTATCATACTTGAACCCTGAATATCTTCTTGTCTTAGCTAAGCAGATAAAATAAATTTTAATATTCTTAAACTGTAAGCATGTTTTTTCTTATATGTTGTTAATTTTTGCCTCTACCCCTGTTTTTATAAGTCTGTCTTTACAGCCATTCTCCATCTTCATATTATAGTTTTTTAGATCCTCATAAATATTTTTCACCTTGAATATAATTTTAAAACTTTATGTGATATGTTAGTATAAATTCTTTTTGTTTGAATTATTTGATGATAAGATTCAAATGAAAAATTAACAAAGTTATTGAGCAGTTTGGAACAACAATACATATTAAATACAAGGTATTTAATGTTTTATTTATTTTTACTTTCATTTGAATTGCAATTTTTTTATTAATAACTCTATAAGAAAAAAATCTTATTTTTAATTGATGACTTTAATTTATTATAAATCTAAATCCATTTTGAACATACTTAATGTCTTTTAAATATTTACTAAGTCTATGAATTTTTTTCCTTGAATTTATTAGTACATTAAAAATCTCTACCAAATTGTGCATACATCATAAAATGGCTCTTTGTTGATTCTGCAGGGACAAAGAGGCATTTAAAAACATTAAGCGTTGATTCTATAAAAGCATTTCAAATAAAATCCTACTTTATTTTTACCATTGCATGCTTACCAAAAATAACATGTATACTTTTAATGATCATTTTTATATTGTACATGCAAACCTACTAAAAATAACATGCTTAATAAAAAGAACGTGCATAATAAAAAGAACATGCTTACCAATTTGTAGCCTATCATCCTATTCAAATTTACTTAAAATAACATGTGTGATTTACGCACAATCATGCTTTTATCATTCACTCAATTTTTTTTATCAAGTATGCATGATTTTACTTAGAACATAAAGACCCCTTTTTTCCCAAGTAAAAATTAAAATAAAAAACCATCAAATTCTTAGATAATATTTATTTTTTTGTTATTGAGTTTATTAAAATTATTTTAATTTTTTTAATATTATATTTTTTAGAAATTTAAAGTCGAAAGATATTAGGAAGGGTTCTTATATTTTAGTTTTCTCTTCATAAGTAGTTTGTGCACCTCTTTATGCATCATGATTTTGAATAACATTATCCACAAGCATCTCTAATTTATATACTTAAAGATTCTACAAATTATTTTAAAGGAATATTGGGTTGCTCTCCATCAAAGATTTTACAAATTATTTCAGAAGAATATTGGGTTGCTCTCCATCCTAAAATTCCTTTTTTAATTGCGAGGTACAACACAAATATGCTCCCCAGTGTCATCTTTTCACTAGGTGGTATTTTGTTTTTACTTTTATTGCACCACTAGAAAACCCTTATCAGAGGATACATAATTAATTTTTAACATTTTTTGAACTAGAGTATGTGTATGTGGGTACGAGACAACCAAATGACCATATTCAAAACATTGTTTGCATTTAGGAATTTGTTTGGATAGTTAAAGATGAGTAAAATTTTCAAGAGTTGAAGAGGAAGGTAATTAAGTAGCCACACTACCAAATCTCAACAAGGTATTTCAAGTGGACTATGACACAAGTGGCACAATTATTGGGGTCATTTTGAGCCAAGAATATAAACTTGTAGTTTACTTCATTGAGAAGTTGAACAATGAAAATAAAATATATTTAGTCTACGACCAAGAATTTTATGCTATTATACAAGCACTTAAGAAGTGAAGGCACTATGTGTTGCCCAAAGAGTGTGTGTTGTACACAAACCATTTTGAGCTATAAAAAACATTGTGTCCATGTGGTGTACTATAATTTAAATAACCACGTGATCATTGTTTAGAGAATTGGAACACCCTAAGGGAAAGCGACATTTAAATAAGATGGGCTAAAGTAGTAGTGACAATTGTTTAAAGATTTGAAACATCCTAAGGGAGAGAGACCTTCAAATAAAATGGGTTGACATAGTTTTGATCATTGTTTGAATAATTGAAACACCCTAAGAAAGAGAGACCTTCGAATAAGATGGTTTAAGGTAGTAGTGTTAAGACATATGAAAACATCCTAAAATTCAACATATTACATTTAATTGTCCAATCTTAACCGTGAATAAGGAAAAGAAATAAAAAATAAAACAAGATCAAGATGTGACCATGGTCGAAGAAATTTTACATGATCCTTTATTCAAAAATGATTAGAGAGTGTGCATGAAATATGACCAAAAAAGGCCTTTGAAACAAGATATTGAGCATTGTATAGAGAAGAAAGAATAATACATAGATAGAATGGGTCAAACTAGTGATATCCTAACTCCATAATTTTAATCCCAATCATTACAAATATATATTAATTGTTCATCATGTATTATGCCATAAAAAGAATACATAATCATTGCCTAGAAAATAAAACACCCTATTGGAGTGAAACATCCAAACAATATAGATTCAAGTAGTAGTAAGACTCATTAACACAACTCAGACATCCATCATTTTACCTTTAATTAATTTTCCCAACCTCAACCATTTATGTGGAGATATCATGAAAAAGAAATATGTTGGTGTATATTATTAATTACATCATTAGAGCTTAAATTTATTTCATTAATAAGAAAATTTCTTAGGATTTTCTATTTATCTATTTATAAAATAATGTATTTGAAAATATAAATTAGTCAAAGTTACATATCCACATGTTTATACTAAAGTCTTATTGGCACACCAAAGTGAACTTTAGCTCTCCACTTACAACCACATACATTTATGCAACCACATGTATTTAATACAACCCCCTGAATTTATGAGGGTATTCAAGTTCTATATAAAGAAGCCTCTCCACACCCATTTTAGCAATGCCAAGTATTATATAAATCTTTTTAAAGATTTAATATAAAAGAGAGCTCTGTTATTATGACAAATTTACTTTGAAGAATATTTTTTTGTCTCATTACAAAAGTGTGATCATGGAATGTATAAGCATTGAAATAACTTACATGTTGCCATTATCTCCTCTTTTTTGATATGGTATTAGAGTGCTACTTTTGAAAGAGTTATTGTGCTCATGATTCAAGGAAGAATCGATGTTTCACATCCTTGAGGTTGTATTCTTATTTTTTATTTTTATTTGAATCAACTCTCTTTCTTCTTCCTTTTTGATTTTATTTTTGTAGGTTTGTCATAAATTTTAGAATTTTTAGAACTTTTTAGAGGGTGCGCTTCAGGGTTATTTTGGGGTGATTTCCCTTGTGTCAATATGCTTAGAAGGTCATAAAGCTCATAAAACGATTATAAATTTGTATGAATTATTTTAAAAAAATACTCATTTAGCTTTTTTAATCTTTTAAAAAATTTCTAAAAAAAACTTTAAAAAATATTTAATTATTTGTGAGAAAGGATGATTTAAAAAAAAATTATTTGTTAAAAAAAATCTTGAGGATTTATATTTTTTTAATATCATTTAAATTAAAATATTTACATTTTTAAAAATAACGATAAACAAAAACTTTGGTTGATAGGTTGCCTACTGACGAACCCCCAACCTACCCCCATCTCACATCTCCCGCTACCGACCCTACATCAAACCTACATTGGCCACCCCTATGTGTCAGCCATTTACATTGCTTGTAATGTAACCTATGCAGTTGATTGACATCAGGTGCTTATGTGGCCTATGTTGTGCCTTGTGTAGTTGACTATTGTTGGGCATTTTTTAAAGTTATTTAAAAAAACACTTAAATTATTTTTTAAAACAAAACATAATTTTTCTCATGTTGTTTTTAAATTGTTTGCATGGCATATTGGCAATAAACATTTTACAAAAAACTTGTCATATAGAAGATCAAGGGTTCAAAACTCTTTGGGAGCATTTAATTTGCAAATGCCTTTTTATAAAAACTCATAAGGTACTTTATATATATATATAGTTATCATTTTTAATTGAGTGTACACATCTTTTGCAAGCACCATCTTTTACAAGGGACATTGTCGAAGATTGGAATGTGAGCTCGGTGTGACAAGAGGTCATACACCCACATATTTTTTTTCATTTGTCAATCTTCTTGATCAACTGATTACGACAAAAATTTATCTTGGCATATCTTTGTATCGAGAGTTCTTTTTTCAGAGATGTTTTTTTAAAGTGCTTATTTTCCCCCTAAATCCTAGATTTGCAATTGACATCTTCTCATTCTATACAAAAACTAATGTTTTTTAGTTTATCATTGTTATTTCACTTGTAAGAAGATGAATTTTGCTGTCTAATTACACAATTATAAGTAATTTGTAGAGCAATTTCTTATGACTGCATTAATTATAGAGTGATTTTTAGAGGGGTACTTGTATTTTTGGCACACTTAAGATTTGTGTCAAAACACTTTCTATATGTTATCTTTTTCATGTGAACAACATCAGGAATTCTTGTGGCTTTTATTTCTAATGCTTGTGTCTCTTGTTTTAGAATTTTCATATGCACACTATGGTTAATAATCCATCAATGTTCACTCCTTATAAATTTTATGCTTGGAGATAAAAAATGATTAAGATACTAAGAAGTACATGTTTATATAGAGTCACAATCGACACAAAATTATATCCTACCTAGGTCATTGAGAAGATCAAATGGTTTAGTCGGTGTGACAAGGTCTTTGGTCTCATATGTTTGTTTGTATCGCATGAGCTATTATTTCACATTTAATCTAGCACTTTTATAAATGTTATATGGATGAAGATAAAAAACTTGTATGAAAGGATTGATAAAATTAGGGGTCATCAACTAGACTTAGAGCTTATTGACCTCAATCAAAGTTGACTTTTATAAGGTCTATATTTCAAAAATTCACTATTTACAATTATATATTCAAGATTGTAATAACAAAAAAATATGAGCAAATTATCTATCAAATTTTGTTTAAATTAGATAAAAATACATAGTTTTTTGTATCTAAATTTCATTCTAAACAATATTATTATGGTGATTTTATTAAAATGCCCACATTTGGTGAGTTTTATGAAAGGTTGACTCGTGAGCAAGACAAGCTCATTTAGATGGGAATTATTTCTAAATATGTAAAATCACATGCTCTTTTTATAAAGCAAGAAAAATCACTAAATCACCTCCAAAAAAATATAATCAATGTCCAAAAACACAATCAAATAAACATAATTCTTCTTCATCATCTAATGCTTCTGAGAAAAATAATGCTCGTGTGAAAAAATGTAGCTTTTGTGAAGTAAATGGAAATCTTGAATCAATAATTTTTATGAAAATTGTTATTATTAATGAGGAAATGAATAATAAAAAACTCAATGTTCCATTTGCTTCTTCCTTTTCTAAAAAGGGGAAGACAAAATCCCTCTTTGCCATTGTTGTGGTTGTATCATTCGAACTTGAATGCGTACTTGACTCTAGAGCCACTCACCACATGATTAGATCTGTAAACTTGTTTTATTCTCTTGATACTTGTTTCAAATAACAGATCTTTGTAGATGAATCTTATTCTCTGAATATTTAAGGATAAGGGACTGTTGATATGACTAGTGGCATTTTTAAAAATTTATTTTTTATTCTTTATCTCTCAACAAATCTTATTTCTATTTATCGGATCACTCAGGGAGGCAAGACAATTGAGTTCACTCCTAATTCAACCATCACTCAAGAGAATAATTATCCTTCTCAAGTCTTTATAGTGGGAAAGATATATCATCATGTAAGATTTTATACATTTTTTCATTTTGTACTTGATTCTCCTTCCCATGTATTATTGGATCACATAGATAAATTGAGTAAATTATGGCATGAGAAATTATAAATTTGAACTACCGCTTATTCAAAATCTTCATCAGTACAATGTGGCCATTGGTCTTCCTTCCATTACATTTTCTAATGATGTATGTGTAGGATGTGTCCTTGGTAAACATATAGATGACGTTTAGGTGAAAGAGAAAGCATGGAAAGCATTTAAATTTAGTCAACTTCTTCACAATGATATTTTAGGTTCTTTCCAACACCTTATTTTGATTAGACCCATTATGTGATTACTTTTATTGATGACATTTTGAGGCATACTTGGCTCTATTTTTGAATAACGAGAGTTGGGTTTTTTCAACTTTTGTTGACTTCAAGACCTTTGTTAAAAAATAATTTGGAAAGTTCTTCAAGTGTATGTAGATGGACAATGGCATAAAATATATGAACTTTATGAAATTTTGTGCCACTCATGGTGTCTAGCTACAACATACAATACCATATAATCTAAAAAAAATGACATTGCTAAGAGAAAGAATCACACACTTAGAAATGTCTACTTGTATGATTTAGTCAAAGAATTTCTCTCCTTAATTTTAGGTTAAAGCTATTAGTTGTGCAAATTATCTCCAAAACCACACTTCACATAAAGAATTCAAGGGCATGACACATGAAGAAGCTTGGAGTAACAGGAAACATTTTGTGATGAACTCAAGAGTCTTTGGATGCACTGCATGGGTAAACATTCCTAAAACTAAAAGTAAGGCTTTGTAACCTCAAATCAATCATTGTCTCTTTGTGGGATATTTTGGTGATATCAAAGGAAATCAACTATTGCATACATATAAGCATAAGTTGATCATTTTTCATAATGTTCACTTTGATGAGCATCCTCCACATACAACATGATCTACTCCCACCTCTTCTTCACCTTTTTGATATGGCTTCTACTTCTATTAGTACTAATAAGAATGACACACTTCATGTTAACAAGGATCCTTCACCACCTATACTTGCTCTTACTACTCAATCTCTTCCTCGATGGGATTGAAATACATAATTATTTGGTTCTCTTTGTGGTGATCCTATTGATACTCAACACACCCAAGTTGATTGCAATGAATTCCCTCATGATTACATTTCAAAAACATTAGATCCTCAATCCTTCATTGAGGCTAATTGAAACTTAGAGGAGGACATAAACATGGAAGAAGATCATGGTTTTCTTATGAAAAATGACACTTTGGATTTAGTCCCTCTTTCTAAAGGAAGAAATATGGTTCATTATAGATGGATTTATCAAACCGAATATACAACATATGGTAGTATCGATAAATATAAAGCACTACTAGTCACACAAATTTCTTACAAAGTAGAAGGCATTGAATATTATGAGGCTTTTTCCCTAGTTGTTAAAGTGATCTCCATCCACCTTTTTATTTTTATAGCCACATCTCAGAGATGGATAGTACACCAGATGCATGTGAAGATCGTTTACTTCATGGTGACCTTCATGAGGATATCTTCATGGAATAACCTCTTGGTTTTATCCAAGATTCCTCCCTTGTATTTTGGTTAAATAAATTCATTTATGACCTTAATCAACCCCATGAGCATGGTACAAGAATATGGAATCCTTCTTTCTCTCATCAGGGTTCTCTCATTGCCATTTTGACCCCACAATCTACATTCAACAATATTGTAATGTGCTTCTCTTGATTTTTTTTTATGTGGATGGTCTTATTTTGATAGGAAGCTCATCTTCAATTCTTTGAGATTTAAAGTCTTCCCTTCATCAACAGTTTGAGTTGTAAGACTTGGTAATTGTACACTACTTTTTTGATTTAAAGATCACTCACTCTAACTCTAAGATATTTATTTCACATCCCAAGTGTTTAACCCTACATTTATATGTGGGGCCAACAAGATTAATAATATATAAATAGTTTAAACACAAGGGTGATAAACTAATCTATAACAAATTAATTAATTTGTAAACTCAAATAAAGGTATATTTTGAATTATAATACTGAGATATGATAAATATAGAAAGTAACAAATTTAAAAGATATTAAATTGATTTTAATACCAATGACAATTGATACTTAGTTGAATATACTGTGTGTAAGCATATCTGGGCTAGAAATAAGTGGGAATTATGGAGGCTCAATTGTTAGATTCTATAAATTATACTTATGTAGCCACATACAATATCATCGATACTAGTGTTTGGATATGATATAGGTGTCTAGTATGAAATAATAATTGGATGTTGATGTGACTAAATTCATTGTCATGGGTTTTTTATAGGCTTTCTAATGATATATTCATATCTAGGATACAAGCTGTCAATTTTTGATAACTAATCAAACCCTAGCTCTTCACCCTTAGAATGAGTTTGCTAAAAATGGGATAGTGGCATCATATTTTTGAGCTAACCTCAAAAACCCCTTTTTTAGTGAACACTACCTACATAAATAATATTCCAAGGAGGGCCTCATACTTGTGTAGTTCTTCCCTATGTTTAGGAATGTGTGTGCACAAGGGTGCAATATGCTATATGAAGATGTGTGCAATGATCTAGCTCATAAATTGAAAAATATCACTCACAGGCTACCCTTTGAATGCTTCAGACTTGTAATATGACTGATTCTATGCTTGATATAAAAATAGGAACAAATAGTGTAGAATAACTTGGTTGTGTGATTAATTAATTTGGATTTAATAGGTGTTTTTTTGGTATTTACTAAATGAACAATGAGAAGGCTTAGACTTGTATTTATATTGCACCTTTTAAAAATATCTCACTATAGGTTTCAATAAGAAAAATAAGTTGATCCATAGGTTTTAAAACATTTACAATTTGAATGAATTTTAGCTACTAGACACTAGATAAAGATCTAGACACTACCATCAATGATAATGTCCCTTTGTGGTTGGTAGTGTATAGAAGGCTAAAAAATATGTATAGATTTGAAATTGATAGTGAATGATGTTTATAAGGTTTTAATATTTATATACAATGTAGAGGACTTGTGTCATCATAATGATATGGATTAGACTAACAAATAAGCATTTAGGCACAATGAGATGGTGAATGCGATCCTTTTGATAATAGGGAGGTATATAAGTGAAAGGTAAAGCCTTGATTGATATTTTAAAAATATACAAGATTGAGATGCTATAAATATTCAATTTTAATATCTACATACCTCTCCCTTAATATAGTAATGCATAAGGATGAAATTATTAGTTCAAAGGAAATAAATACGTACTTGGGTGTGTACAACACACCTTGCCTTTGCTTGAGCCCACTTTAAGTGCTTTGCTAGTGTATGACCTATAACCAAGAGCATATTACAATATAAATCAGTGGATATAATTTGAAATTTTAAATAATTAAAATGATTAAAAAGAAAGAGAGAAAGGAAGGAGTATACCTCTGTGTTAATGCGACCATGTTACCTCTTGACACTTTGACTTAGTAAAGATGTTTCCTTATGAAGCATTAGAGCTAAAAGAGGTTCAAACTTGAACGTTAAAAATTTGAAGAGGGAGATTATAAGGTATTATTCCCCAAATCTAGTCTAATTATGAGTTGTTACATGACCATTACGATCATTTTGTTTCAATCACATAACTCAAGTATGAATATATATAATCTGGTGAGAGTGAATGATTTAATCAACTCATCCTCTAAATCTAGTGAGATTGGATGATTTAATCACTCCAACCTATAAATTATATGAGGTTAAATTATTTAATCACTTCAAACTATAAAATGAGCTAGCTGATGTAACAAAAAAGGCTTGATAAGAATACATCCTGGTGTAATTGGTGCATCTTGGTGAATATTATATACTATAAATTTTGTAATTTTTGGTGTAATAGCATGACATATGCACTTATAATATGTCTGATTTAGAGTATATGTGTCATAAATATAAAAAAGTCTATTTCAAATCTATGCAAAATAGATATGTATAAGATTCTAACCCAAGTGTATATTTGAATTTATGGAGCTGAATTAGAGATTGTGCAAGTGTGGAGGTCATGTCTGTTGTCACTAAATCCTTACACCCACTAAATTGGAAGAATTGGTTTAGTGTAATAATGGTAAAATACCCAAGGTTGTGGGACCCTTACGCTCTTTGAGATGAACCTCCGAATAAGGCCGACTTCCTTCTATTCTAGGTACACCAATTTAAGACTAGCACATAGACCTAAAGAGCAGAAAGGTAAATCTACCTCTAATCAAGACCTATGATTTTGAGGGAAAATGGATGAAGAAGGTAAGAGAGTGATAAAATAAATAAAGGGTGATGCACCAAGAATAGAGTGAGCACCCCTACTACCTTTAATGAACACACTATAATTTTCTAAGAATGAGATAATATCACATAGACTTCACTAGGGACACTCATAATACATAATTATTTTATATGGAGACATGAGAACACAATGAAACATTGAGAGGGATGAAGGTTATCCACAAACAAACCCTATACAAACTTGAGTGCACATAAAATATGACCTGAAAGTGATTTCCAAGTTCTGCATAGAGATGTTGGTAATGGACAATAATGAGGGGTGAACATTACCCACCAACAAAGATCAATAAACACAAATAGCATAAAAAATACAAGAAAAATGAAGGGAGGTGAACTAAATTTTCATTAAAGTGCAAGGTTCAACCAATGGAGGTGCTCTTGGAGGTAAAATTTTCTCAACATTTATGTGCTCAAAAATTCCTCCTTTACAATGATAAATATGCCTACTTATATAGGCAATTGGAGAGCTCATGATCATTACTCAACCTCAACCACTATTGGGGCAGTTACAATATTAAAATGATGATTGGAAGAGTGATTGAGATATTTTCTAAAAGTGAAGGTGTGTCCATGATCTACATTTGAGAAGTGATGTCTAATGTCAATAATCAACTTTGTATTGAATTCCATAGACTTGGGCTCAAATTATTACACTATTCTAACTGCAACATTAAACTATTTTCAATCCTACATTTCTCCAATTTTAAATTAATATCATTGTAAATAGAAAGGAATAAAATTTACAATGCAATAAGTGACATCAAATATGGATCTACGGATCAAAAGATATGACTAAAAAATTAACATGTAGTTATGTGCAGCTACATCAACACCTTCAAAACATTAAAAAATAGAAAATCGTAGAATAAGATATGAACAAAACCCATCATATCTTATATTTACAAAAAGATATTGAATATACACTTAAAAGGGTATTTTTATTTTTTTGAAATGATCAAACTAACCCTTGTGCACTACCCTCTATGTATTTTTAGGTGAAAAGTTGGCTAAGTGATAAATCTTCCCAGGAGGGTCATTTTGCACCATCATAAGTTTTCTCTGGAAGCTCCAATAGATGTGAAACCAAATACATTACTATCTCATCCCATCATGGTACTATCATATAAAGTTTCAAGAAATTTAGAATTCATTTGGTCTTGTGCAAATGGGTTGTAAAAGTGCTTACTAGGTAGATTTAGCAACTAGAAGATGCAAAAAATGACAAAGTAAAAACAAACAACACACAAGCTAATTTTGATCACTGTGCATTTTATAAATGATATTTAATATTTATGCAATGTAATTCTCATTACACTCTAATGAAATTTGGTTATTACCAAGAGGAATTTGGATAATATTTGACCTCATTTACCCCTACAAAAATGATATTAAAATGTGCACACTGGCTAGATCTAGAAATTGTAAACACAGAAAATTGATCAAGTAAAAATCAACTCAAAAGCTAATTCTTTATCCTACCCATTTTTCACGTGGGAGTGAATTTATAAAACTTTCTTGATCCACACATTTTTCCCACATTTGACTTCCATCACGATAAATTTTAAGGTGATTAGACTTCATTTGAGCCTGTGAAATTATGTTTGAAAAGTTCTGCATAGGTTGATTTGACAACTAGAAACACAAAAAAATGCCAAGTAAAAATCAATGCAGAAGCTAATTTTTACCTCTATGAATTTTAAACTTGGGGAAGGGATTTCCTATCATTATTTTCATATTTTCACTCTTCCCACATATGGATATCATCATGAAAGTTTTGGAGAGAAATGAACATGATTTGGCCCTATGAAATTGCTCCTAAAAGGCACCGCACAAGCTGATTTGGTATAGAGAGCTTGACATTTTCCATACGAGATCAAGGTGACTTAAAGATTCAACATTATGCTGACCTCTATGATCTGATTGATTTATAAGAATATATCTATTATCCCTAAACAATCCATTGGGCACGGAGTCGTAGAAGCATCTAAAACTTCTTACATTCTAAAAATGCAAGACAACTACAACCTACTTGGCCTATGCAGACCCAATCTTTTAAAACTAAAAGCACACCTCAACAAAACAAGAAAAGGAAATAACACAAACTATACCATAGGCACTTAGATGAAGATAAAATAATTAAAATTAATTACAATGTGCATGTAGACACTTAGGTAAAATAAAACATCTAACCTACCCTCAAATAGCCAATTAGAAAGCTATCTAAACAAATCTATTGACTGGTTTTGAAAAACAGATGCTCTTTCTTATCAACTTAGAATGTTTTTCATATTTTAGGGCAACCAACCAAATGTGGAGAAGGATTGGGTGCATGATGAGCTAGTTATATACTTATCTAAAGACAAAAATAAACTCACATACCCACGTAAGTTGATTGGAAATACAACTACCTTGAAGTGGATAGGCAGATTGATTCTGACCTTCTTGATGCTCACTTTTGTGCTCTGGATTAAGCATAACATGTGGTGAATTTTCCTTCTTGGCCTCCAATTGATTTGGGTATTTGATAGGGCATCCTTTTGACAAGAAAAAGTTTGAGCAATCAGGGTTGCCCTCGAACTTGTGCTCAATTACCCTATCATTCTACTAATTGGGATGTTCTTGCTCAAGTAATTGACTTAGAAACACATCCACTTTCTCCTCCTATTCCTGTTGCTCCTAGTTTTCCCATTTCAGAGATGATGGTTTGATGTCAAGGCTTGAATAAAATTCCTCTATCTCATCCCAAAATAAATCTTCTTCCAATTGCTCTTCACTCTTTTGTATGAAAGGCCTCATTACAACTTTGTGACTGACTTCCTCTTCCTCCATCCTGAATAGAAGATCATTTGTCCATGAGAGTACCTCATCATCTCATCCTTGAATATAATCTTTACTATAGGAAAATGGCCTCTCGTCATCAAGACTATATTCTTCGTCTCCATCATCATCCATTTGTTCATTACCTTGCTGCTCTAGTTGATCATACTTATCTTTTTCCTATAGTAGGTCTAAATTTTCTATTTTGGTGGCACAAAGAGGGTTGCCAATAGTTATTTCCTTTTTATATTCACTTGAAACATCCTCCCCCTCATATAAATGATCTTCGCTTACTCTCCATACAATGGGTCCTCTTTTGAAAATGGAGATGGTGGGAGGGCTAGAGGTTTCAACTAGTGAAGTAGGAGTGGCCTTAGCAAGGTTAGGTATAATGAAATCAAAATGCTTGGTCTAAGAAGGCTAACATAGTTGATTTTGAGGTTCCTAGGTAAGAATAGGATTTTGAGAGGGCTGATCTTTAGGAATAGTAGGCTGGGTTTGCATAAGAACAAGCTCCTTCAAAGGATGGAGACTTTTAAAGCTTGGGATTTTAAAACCAAGAGGTTTACATAGAAGTTCAAGGGATTTACCTTGCTTGAATCTCAATATTCCTAATTTATAAGCTTCCCTTTTCATTTATTGGTCTATTATTGTAGGATATGCTAATTTAAAATCAGGGATAAAAAAGACTATTTGGGATTCAATTTCGTATGGTTGCAAAAATAATTGACGCATCTACTCTTCCTTAGTTACAATTTACCTAGCCAAGCATTTTTCATCATACCTTTTCTACACATTTACCTCTTGTTGATGAATGTAAGATTGATAAGCAAGCTCTTCCTATTGCTTTCCATTCTCTTGTTGTCTTTCAATCTCCATCAATTACCTTTGAAAATTAAGTTGTATATCATTTATAATTTTTGGGGGTTGATTACGAGGATAACCATGATACCAATTTAGAGCAACATGGCCTTCAAGGGGATGATTACAAGTATGAGGAGGTTTATACGAAGTATGGACATGGGTGGGAGGGAGGTAAGCACTATGAGAATGAATGTATCCTATTGTGATAGTTCTATTTGGGATAAAAACAACATTTTCAATTTGATATGGATGATAGGAGGGCATAGAAAATGCATATTGACTAGGAGGAGGGGAAAAGACATATTTTTTGTGATAGTTTGACATATGAGAGCATCAAACAAGCTATATATTCATTAGGATATCATTTAAAATGAACAATCAGGTATGTTTCCTAAAGAATGGATACATACCAATAGAGTCACCGAGTGATTATATTATTTCAAAAGAATGGGAATGATCAAGAATATCACCTAAATTAAATGACCTTTGATAATCTTTAAGCGCTTGGGCTACTTAAACTAGTAGATTTGATCTTTGGAGTCACCATGGTGTTGAATAAACTACCCTGAATGACAAGATGCACTAAAGAACACATCAAAAGCCTTCAATGGATGATGTAAGGATCATCAAACTAATCCCACTGGGTGTGCCAAAAACTGTTGCCACTCAAACCTTACACCCATTGAATTAGAAGAATTGGTTTAGTAAAATAATAGGAATATACCCAATGTTGTGGGACCCTTGTGCTCCTTGGGATGAACCTATAGAGAAGGCCATCTTCCTTTAATTCTAAGCACACCAGTTTAATACCAATGTATAGACCTAAAGATCAAAAAGATATCTATCACTAATCTAAACCTAAGATTTTGAAGGAAAAGGGAGGGAGAAGGTAAGAGAGTATTAAAATAAATAAAGGGTGATGCACCAAGAATAGAGTGAGCACCCCTACTACCTTAATGAACACACTATAATCTTCTGAGAATGAGGCAATATCACACAAACTCCACTAGGGACACTCCAAAAGTATAAGTATTTTGTATAGAGGTGTGAGAACACATCACAGCATTGAGAGGGATGAAGGTTATCCATAGAAAAGGCCTACATAGATCCAAGTGTGCACATAATACAATTTACAAGTGATTTTCAAGTTATGCACAAATCTGCTCAGAATGAACATCAATGAGAGGGGCAAACATTACCCATAGACAAAGATCAACAAACACAAATTGCACACAAAATACAAGAAGAATGAAGGGAGTTGAACTCAATTTTCATTAAAGTGCAAGGTTCATCCAATAGAGGTGGTCCTAAGGGACAAATTTTTGTAACATTTTTGTGCTAAAAAATTCCTCCTTTACAATGATAAATCTTCTTGCTTATATGGGCAATTGGAGAGCTCATGGTCATTTCTCAACCTCACCCACTATTGGGGTAGTTAAAATATTAAAATGATGATTGGAAGAGTGGTTGAGATATTTTTTAGGAGTGAAGGTGTGTCCATGCTCTGCATTTGAGAAGTGATGCTTGATTTCAGTAGCTGGCTTTGCATTGAAGTCTATAAACTTAGGCTCAAATTAATACATTATTCTAGCTGTAACATTGACTGATTTCAATCCTGTACATTTATCTAATTTTAAGTTAATATCATTGTAAAGAGGGAGGAATTAAATTTATAATGCAATAAATGACATAAAAAATGAAGCTACAGATTAAAATATATGTTTAAAAACCAACATGCAATCATGCACATTCGCATCAACACCTTTAGAACATGGAACAATAGAAAATCACAAAGCAAGATATGAGCAAAACCCATCATATCTTATATTTATAAAAATATCTTGAAAATACGCTCAAAAGGATATTTTTAGTTTTTTAAAATGATTAATTTAACCCCTATGCACTACCCTCTAAGTGTTTTTTGGTGAAAAGTTGGCTAAGTGATAAATCTTCCCTGGAGGGTCATTTTGCACCATCATAGCTTTTCACTGGAAAATCCAATAGATATGAAACTAAAGGCATTACTTTCTCATGCCATTAGGTTACTATCATAAAAATCTTTTAGAAATTTATAATTCATTTGGTCCTACACAAATGGGTTACAAAATTGATTATTGGGTAGATTTAACAACGAGAAGATGCAAAAAATGATTAAGTAAAAAAAATATTGCAGAAGCTAATTTTGATGGTTTCACATTTCATACATGATATTGAATATTTGTGCACCATCTTTTCCATTTCACTATAATGGAATTTAGTTATTACCATGAGTAATTTGAATAGAATTTAACCTCACTTACCCCTACGAAATGACATTGAAATGTGTGCACTGGTTAGATCTGGAAACTAGAAACATAGAATAGTGACCAAATAAAAATCAACTTAGAAGCTAATTTTTGATCCTACACATTTCGTACCTGGGAGTGAATTTTATATGAATTTATTGACTTGCACATTTTCCCCACATTTTCTTACCATCATGAGAAATTTGAACGTGATTGGACTTCATTTGGGCCTATGAAATTATGTTTGAAAATTATTGTGCAAGCTGATTTAGTAACTGAAAACACAAAAAATGCCTAAGTAAAATTTAGTGCAAAAGCCAATTTTTACCTCTATGTATTTTCCACTTGTGGAAGGTATTTATTATGATTATCTTCATATTTTCACTCTTCCCACATATGGCTATCATCATGAAAGTTTTAGAGAGAAATGAGTATGATTTGGCCCTGCAAAATTGCTCCCAAAAATCACTACGTAGTCTAATTTGGTGTAGAGATATTAACATTTTTCATAGGAGATCAAGGTGACTTGAAGATTCAATAATTTATTTATAACATGCCTCCATTGAAATCTATAAACTATGAAAAATGTGTAGGTCATGCTTCTATGACATGCCCCCTCTTTTGAGGTGAGGGAAATAAAATCTGGTAGGTACCTGACCTCAAAAGGATAAGAGAACTATATAATATATGTATGAATCATTTAACATATATGTATAACATGTTCAAGTATATATATCAATGAATATTGTAGTATGTGATCACATCAAGTTCTAATATGCATGATTCAAATCATAGCAATGTATAGAGAGTAACAATACAAGCTCAAAAAATAATCAAGGACACACACAAGAACACTCAATGTATTATAAAATAATGATCCAAGGATACCTCACATAAGATGCATGTTCAAATGCCACACAATCAAAAGGGATGACATATATAAATGCTTAATCAATATATAATGACATTAAAACTTCTAAACATACAATGGTACAAGGGTCAACAAGCAAGGATCAAGACAATAGAAAGTAAGGGAATAAACTTAAAGAAGTGAAAAACATATGAACCATAAGCAACCAACATAAACATATCATACTAATCCCTGCATATATGTGCTATCATAAAATATTATGTAAGATAACATATCGAGTACATTGTGAAAAATATGAATATGGATACAACCATGCATAAATGTTAATATATAAGCACAAACATGATAATGTAAATTTGATAATAAAAGATGTGTAACCTATATCAATAATGATCAAAGAAGCATATGCCCCTCAGATACTATATGACGTGGGTAGAGGAGAGGTCCAATGTTTGTAAGTGCTTGAATCATGTGTCCGGGTATGCTTGTATCACACTCAAATATGCATGAAATATATGTGTATATATAAATTAAATGATATGTTATCTAATAGCATAGATGTCAAAGAACTAATAAGCATGGGAATGCTGAATATTTTTATATTTTTGAATTATTTGAATGTTTTTGTATTTTCTTGAATATTTTATTTTTTTACATTTTTGGAATATTTGTAAAGAAAAGGCTATCCATGATCCCATTCAAGGGATGCTCATAGGTAGCTCAAAACTCAAAATATGGTATATCAAACTTGTGCTATTGTCAAGGAAGATGAATAGGTGTCATATATGGATATGTAAAATCGATGGTACTCTGTCTATGTATAATAGGACTATGTGGTCATAAATAAATAATAGGAGTAGGGGTTCATGGAACCCATTGTGTAGTCCTCTGTGGTTTTTTTTGGAGAGTTAGAATTAGAACATGTTTAGTTGTTGTAGGTAACTGAGTATGATGTGTAGGAATAGATGAAGATTATGTGGAATCCATTGTATATATATGGTGCAAAATACTCTCAAGTATGGGTCACCTAAAAAGGGGGATTGTTTGTTGCTTACCCTTTTGTGGAAGATTAACCTTAGTAGGTTTGATAATTAGTTGTCTTGGAATAAACTTCTCTTGTTCAAGTGTATGTTCATATGAAATTCCAAAAAATGTGGCTACCTTGTTGGCATGAATGTATTGAATGCACCCATCCACGATGGAAGGTATTGTGTAGAGTTCAAGTATCCAAGGTCATCCCAATAACACATCAAAGAGTCATATATGTGGTATCATGTGTGATACCAACGTGTAAAGGTAAATCAATCTCACCAATACCATGCTATGATGTCCCATCGAATGTTTTGACCATTTTGGTCAAAGAATATAAATCATTAAGTGTATATCTAAAATGTGTAAGTAATTTAATGGTACACACATTCTCACTATCACCATTATTAATCATAACACTATGTATAGGCTAATGGTCAAGGCACTCTCAAATAAATAATGAATAAATATATGAGCCATCACCCAATATTTTACTATCATCAAATTATAGAGGGTATCTAAACCATATGAGATATTGTGCATGCATATGTGCCAATAATCCAATATAATTGGTGCCCATAATGTGAT
The DNA here is from genome assembly GCA_037957365.1 of Torreya grandis. Taxonomy (NCBI): domain Eukaryota; kingdom Viridiplantae; phylum Streptophyta; class Pinopsida; order Cupressales; family Taxaceae; genus Torreya; species Torreya grandis. Next base: position 3,967,978 of record JARHVA010000965.1, on the reverse strand, counting down.
GGAGGAGGATGTGCATTGTATGCCATTTTCACTTCTAGATATTTCTTAGAATGATCTTACAAGTAATTGTTAAATATTTTCTAATTTTGGTGATCACCAGGTTGTGAACCTGAATCTTTTGTAGGATCATCAAAGGTAATATTTTGGTCATCAATAATATATTATATCTTATGCTTCAAGGTATAACATATATTTGTAGAATGCCCAGGGCCTTGGTGATAGTCATAATATGCATTATCATCATATCTTTTGGGTATAGGTCGACTCATATCAACATTTATGGGAGGAGGGAGAGATATGAGATGACACTCCATAAGCTTTTGAACTAAAGAAGAAAAAAACTTGAGTAATTGTGTAAACTGTCTCTTAGTTGCATTGGATAAGATGTACCAATTAGGTTGATGTGACACTATGTTAACTATTGTAGTTGTTTCCTTTTTATGTTCTGTAGGTTTCACCTTGTAGCTTCATTTGATATGAAATTTGGTATTATATGTAGTTAGTGTATTTTCTACATACAAAAAATTATTTAAGGAAATAAGCTTCATTTCATAGTATTGAACAATATGGCATAAGTCATCAAAAGATTTGAATTTTTTGAAAACAATGGACTCATGTAATGGGGCAAGTAAACTTTGATTGAAGATGTATTGAAGTTATTTATCTACCATTGGATTTGTTATTTTTTCTAGTAATGTTTTATATCTGAAAACATTTCATTAATAGGTTCAGTGGTTCCTTGTTTGATCTTTGAAATTTGAGCATATGACATCTTTTTAGTGACATTGATGGAAAAATGTCCTGTAAATTGATATGATAGAGGTCTAAATGCTCTTATTGATTGGATTGGTAAATCATAAAACCATCATAAAGCACAATTCTTTAGGCTCCTTGAAAATAATTTGGTCAAAATTTTATCATTGGAAGCATAATCAAGACATGTCACATAGAAATATCAGAGATGTTGTTCAAGATCACCCTTGCCATCATAAAATGTGAACTTGAATGCAAAAAACTAGTTAGAAAAGGGTGAAAATATATTTCAAGTGCAAGAGGATTATGTAACACATCTTGTGAATCAATAGCATAATGTTATTTTATAGAATTTTTCTCAATGTTGGTAACCTTAGCTTACAAAAGTTTTATAGTTTGTACAAGATCTTTTACATTTTGATTACTAAGGTTTGAAGTTTGATAAGTCACTAAAGGGGATACAAACATGGTTTGAGTTGATATAAGTATTGAAACTGGTAATTACGTTAAAGTGCTAATGGTTCCCATGGAGGATGTAGTAATAGTTGGATTTATTTTGGGGAACAATGTTGTAAACACATAAATCGTGCCCCACTAGATGTAGGAATTGATGATGTACTCAAAAGGAAAGAAAAAAGAAGGTGAGAATGTCCATAGCTCTAATAACATGATCAATAGATGTACATGGTTTTTCATCTATGTTTTTTAATGTTTTAGTTTTTAATATAGTTTTGACGACCTCATTAAAATCCTAAAGATTTTGATGAATACACTGTCGAAACATAGAAATAGTTTGTACTTTCACTTGTTCTTGATCTATTTGTTCATATTCATTATTTACATTAGATTCATTATTTTCATAATCAAAATCAACTTCTATGATAACCTATTTAGTATTTTGTTCATTTTTATTATTGGCACTCTCATTAGGCATAGGATATGGCATTTCATTGGTTTGATCCATCTTAGGTGGTAAAATAGGTATCTCCAAGAGTTCAATAGAAACATCACCTAATCTAGGTCTATGCTTAGGTTGCATACATATATTATAATAGATCTATAAAAATAAAATAAAAATATCAAGAGGTTGAATACCCTAGGGCAAAATAGGATTTACATAAAGAGAATGAGAGTCGGGCTCACAAATGTTTAACCCTAAATTTAGATGTGGGGGGAGTAGGGTTAAGAATATAAAAACACTTCAAGCATAGGGGTGATAAACTAAGCTATAATAGGCCAATTGATTTTCAAACTTAGATAAATGACTATTCTAAATTATAATACTGAGATATGCTAATATAGAAAGTACCAAATTTGAAAGATATTCAATTGTTTGAAATACCAAAGAGAAATGATACTTAGTTGGGTTTATTGTGTGCAAGTAGATCTTGACTAGAAAAATGTGGGAAATATTCAATATAAGTATTATTTATCAGTCATTACATTCTATAAATTATACTCTTGTAGTTGCAGACACTATCATTGATGATAATGTCTAGCTATGATGTAGGTGTCTAATATAGAATAATGATTGGATATCGTGTGATTGCCTTCAATGTTTTGGGTATTATGTCACCTTTCTACTGATATATTCACATTTGGGACACACATTATCACTCTTTGTTAATTGATCAAATGTTAATTCTTTACCCTTCTTCACACTTAGAATGAGTTTTCTAAAAATGGTTTAGTGGGCTCACGGTGTCAAGTTGATATTAAAGACCCCTAAGTCAGTGATCACTACCTACGTAGCCATTAATCTAAGGAGGGCATAAAACTAATATAGTTCTCCCCTATATGTGGAATGTGTGTGCACAATGGTGCAATAAATTATATGAAGATGCATGCAGTGATTTAACTTGTAACTTGAAAAATATCATTCACTGGTTGCTCTTTAAATGATTCAAACCTATAAAATGACTAATCCTATGCTTGATATGCAAATAGGGAAAAATAGGGTAGAATAGCTTGGTTGTGTAGTTGATTGATTTAACTTTAGTAGGTGTTTGCTTGGTATTATTTAGATGAACAATGAGAAGGCTTAGACTTGTATTTATACCACACATTTTAAAAATATCTCATAGTAGGATTCAATAATACAAATACATTGATCTATAGGTTTTGAATATTTATAATTTGGATGAATTTTTGAAACTGGACAATAGATAAGGATTTGGACACTTTTATTGAATATAGTGTCCCTTTGTGGCCGGTAGTGTCTAGAAGGCTAGAAAACATGTATGGATCTGAAATTGATAGTGAATGATGTTTATAAGGTTTTAAGTTTTTTGTGTAGTGTAGGGGACCTGGGTCACTAGAATGATATGGATCAAACTAAGAGATAAACATTTAGGCACAATGAGATGGAAAATGTGAGCCTTTCAGAATAGGGAGGTCTAGAAATGAAGAGTAGGGCCTTGATTGATATTTGTCAAATGTACAAGACTAAGATGCTATAAATGTTTGATTTTAGTATCTACACCAAATATTTCTTAAATACTTTTGAAAGATTTCATATGCCTAATTGTAAACCTGTATTCATGTTATTTATTTTAGATTCAAGCTTTCAAACAAGTGTTCTACGTCTATGGTTGATGTTACCATGAATAGGCAACTAGTTGGTAGCCTTATTTACTTGACTCACAGTCACCTTGTTATCTCTTTTATCATTGGATTAGTTTATCGCTTCATGAAATTGCCTCATGAGCTTCATTAGAAAGTTTATAATCATAATCTTTGATATATGAAAGGCACTCATAGACATGGAATTAATTATTCAACAGGTTCTTCTATAATGTTAGTAGGCTACACTCACTTCGATTAGGCAGCCAATCTTGATGAGTATAAATATACTTCAAATTAGGCTTTCATCTTGACCTAAGCCCTATTGCTTGGTCAAAAAAGAAGCAACATCCTATATCCATTTATTGCACAAAGGTAGAGTATCGATGAGATGTAAATGCTGCCATAAAGACTATTTAGATCTGTTAGATCTAGTCAGGATTCAACATTGAACAACATCAATATACTATCATCTAGTGCAACAAACAGAGTGATATTTACATTTCCATAAATCCTTTGGAGCATCAACATGCCAAACTTATTGAGGTCCACATGCATTATATTTAGCATCTGATTCATGCACATATCATTGATGTTCAATTTTGTTGCATAGAGTTGCAGGTGATAAACATCTATGCTAAACACTTTACTGAGTTCAAGTATGTTCATATTTGAGCATTGTTATGGGTGAACAAAGTTGTCTATGAGTTGGGTAGTCTAAGTCATCCTTACTTCTTATGCATATTTTACATGGGTACCTTATTAGGCCTTGTTTTCAGGACTCATATCAGAGGTTGAGCCTCAAGTTTTTTGTAGCCTCCCTAAGTTTCATAAGGGAATATGTTGGTGTATATTTTTACTATACCATAGGACTTAACTTTACTTAGCAAGAAAATTTCTTAAGATTTTATATTTTTCTATTTAATAAATAATATATTCGGAAATGTAGCTTAGTCAAAATTGCACAACCTCATGTCTAAGTACACTAAAGTCCAATTGGCATACCAAAGTGAAATTTATGCCACCACTTACAATCACTCATATTTATGCAACCATCTACATTAATCTGACCATCTATATTTATGAGTTTCTTCAGATTCTATATAAAGAAGTCTCTCCTCACCCATTTTAACAATGGAAAGTATTACATAAATAATTTTTAAGATTTAAATATAAAAAAATTCATTAAATATCTGACAATTTTCCTTTGAAAAATATTATCTATATAATTCATTACAAAACATGATCTTACAATCTAAAAACATAGAAATAGATTAGATGATGTTAATATCTTCTCTCCTCTAATAAAAACATGGCCAAAAGGTGACCATAGTCAAATAAATATTACATGATACTTTGTTAAAGAATGATTAAATAGAGTGACTCTATAACCTATGCCAAGATATGCATTTAACATAAAAAGAGTGAGAAACATGTGGGAAAGAAGGATCAATAAGGATAATAAACAGGGCATATTATGGTGTGCCACCAAATATGTGAACAAAAAAATAGCAACATGTTTATACTACCATTTACTAGCAAATTTTACTCAATTTCATACAACACACAACTATAAAGTACAAATATCAACTGTGGAATATAAAATTAGTACATCATTCGACTCGCACGTGGATCATATGAGTTATGACAAATTACATCTGTCTTTCTCGTAGGAATTACAGTTCTTGAAATAAATGAAGATCCAAACCAAATGGTGAACAAAATTCTTACCCATCCCAACTCAATCAATGGTAGGTGAAAAAGCTATTCCATGGGACAATGGGCATTCAACAAGCAATACAAAACAAATAAACCATATGATAAATGACTATGTATTCACACATGAATCCTTTCAACATGATGTGTGATAATAACCATATGATAAATGAATACATCATTTCTTAATACGAATCACAACATGGTAATTAATACAAATATATATATTTTTTCAACAAGAAACCCCCGAGAGTGACCTGTAATCAAACACAAACCTGCTCCCTGCAACCTTAGCTCTGATACCACTTGTCAGGATTTAGGAAGCACAATTGATTACCATGTACAAGCAACTAAATGTAGAATTTAACCAGAAGTAACAAGTAACTAGAATTTGGAAACAACACAGAATATGAGAGATAATACCCAATTGTATTAATACTCTTCCAGAAAGAAATTACAATGAAGAGATGCCACACTCTTCCACACCTTACAGGCTTCCCACACCAAGTGTACAGTAATTCACTTTTAAGAGTTCACTCTCTCAATTATGGTCCCAACACACAACTCAAACACAAAGTTGGTGTTCACCTCCAACCAATCAGTATCACTACTACCAGTACACAAGTACTCCACGTACTCCATGACTAAGTACACACCGTACTCCAAGTAGATCTCCCCTGATCTTGCTACCTATTGTGTTGCTGATCTCCCTAATCTTGATGCCACCTGCAAATCAACTTGGTTTTGCAACACCTACAAACCTAGACCATGCACACACACACACACACCTGCAAATCAATGATCTTACTTACCATGTAGATCTCTCTACACCCTGAAGAACCCTTGTCCTTACCTCACCAAGTCCTTATGATTCTCCAAACCAATACCCTGGTGGATCGTCTACCAGATCTTGCAACAACCTGCGAATCTATCTGATCATACACACTCGGCACCCCTGTGGAACTAAGAGGAGCTACCCTTGCTCTCTTCACACTGAAGGAGTTAACCAAGCTCTCTAAACTAGCACACTTGATAATACAGCCCATGAGTCTATTATATAGATCCCATGCAAACAATAATTAGACATCCAATTATAATAATTAGATCCGCAGCTCCAAGACTAAAATTAGCCTTTAACATAAAAACAACCGATTCGTTAACAAATTATCCGTGAAACTCGCAGTTCCAAACCGTACAAGCAATCGACATCGGTCCCTGTCTGTCTGGGGATGACCGATGTCGGCCGATCCCTGACCGATGTCGGCAGCTTCTTGTCTCCACTTGACCGACGTCGGTTGGCCTGATCGATGCTGGTGACTGTGACACTCAACAACCTCCTCCAATGTCTACATCAGTGAAGCTTTTAGCTCCACAACCTAACAATAATCATTAACATATGAACCCAATTCATATTTCTAGATGATTAATGATTATTCCAATTATTTTCCCATCAATATTTTTCTTAAAGGTATTGTTTCCTTCCGGGGGCTTCAATTCATATTAATGCTAGTAGTAAAACATGATTATAAAATCATAAATTATAATTTTATGACACACATGCAACTTGTATTATTATGTATTATATATATATATATATATATATATATATATATATATATTTGTATGTATTTGATATTTAAATGTATATCAAGATTTTTCACAATGTAGAACCTCCTTTTTTTGTTTGTAGTGAAATGTTGGAATATGAAGTGACAGAGTCTTGTAAGCTCTATATACAACACTCACTTGTATTGTAAAAGGATCCAAAATATAGAGATCAATATAGAGATTTGATAATAGTTCTTCTTTATATTTACACATGCTCCTTGCATAATTGCATGCCATTTTCCTAAATAATTTGTTAATCATTTGAAATACTAAATGTTTTGGATAAACTAAAACTATTAATAATGTTGATTACTTTATAATCATGGCCCTGGTTTCACTTTAATTTGATGTCCTAACTTATTTGAGCATATTTTGTATTATGTTTCATATAAATAATCTAAATTATCATGTTCTAATGGGTTTTTCAGGAACCTCTATTAGTAATGGTGCAGTGGGTGTGGAACATTGAAACATGTTGAGATGGTTACATGGACAAGGAGATTTAAAGTGATGCCTGGATCATATAATTCATAATTTTGTAGAAGAGGAGGAAAAAAGGATAGGACATTATGTGAGAGAAGTCATAAATGGCTATATACATGGTGAGATATACTAAATCTTTTGGTGCAAATTGCCTGGGTTGTTAGTTGCACGGTTGTTGAGAATTGAGAACTATTACTTCAAGCTGAGTGAAACAAAGCACTTTGTTTGGCCTGAGAAAACTATAGAAAAATTGTGAAATATAGACATCAATTAGACACACATAATAGATCATTGGATAAAGAATATCATTGATATATACTACTCAGTTTGCCATGTACGAGTATATTGCATTCAAAGTTGTGAAAGAGGTATTCAAGATATTTTTTTAGCAACTATCTATCATACTACAAATGTTGGTCATGGAAAAGGCCATCATGCCTATTCCAACTAGCATGGAGTAGTGACTTTAGGTGTTATGGGGATGTGTGTGATAATGAAGTGAATGATGAAGAAATGAAAAAATAAACTTGAATCTGAACCTAGAAGATGGAGGAAACATAGAAGCAAAATGAAAAAATAAATGATAGGATTAGAGTGAGACCCGAGACAACATAAAAGTTGGAATAAATATAATAATCCTAATGTAGTTGTGAGTAGGAGTAGAGTAGATAGTTTAGAATATAAATAAGAAATGAGAGCTCAAGGAAGAGATATAAAATATGAAGAGGATGAACATGAGGAAATGAGAGTGGAGAAATGGAGAAAGATTGGAAAAAGGATGCAGGAGAGATGGAATAGAGTGGGAAGAGAGAATATGAACGATTAGATCAATTAAAACATAGTTTTAGATAAAATTTACAAGGGAGGATATTGTTTGTAGAAGAGAAAGAACAATCTTTTAAAGAAGTTATGTTAAGTCGCATGATTAAAGAAAGTTCAAGTTCAAATGAATCAAAAGTCATAAACTTGGATCATTCATTTCAAAGGTACACATCCCCTATGTCTAATTTATCAACAAAAAGAAGAAGAAAAAGTGCATAAACTATTAAATGTAATACATGGTTTGACTATTTTACAAATAAATTTGGAAAATATAGTGAAGACACCAAAAAAGTGTTGGATAAGAAGAAATTGATTGAGGCTAGATTTACGGTTACAACAAATCTTAAGACATTGGTAAAGTCTAGTCCATAACAATCACTTGTTTCAATTATGAATATGAGAAGCATGACTCTCAATATAGGAGTTTTTGCCACTTTGACACCATATGACGAGTTTACTGACCCTGAGAAGTATCTGTTAACCTATCAAATGAAATGGCAAATAAAAAATGTAACTATAGATGATGTGAAGAAGTGCAAGCTCATAAGTGCCTTAATAGGAATAACTCTAAAGTTCATATACAAAAGAGATGCTTCCAAAATGAGTTTTTAGGATGTCAAAGATAAACTAATAAGAGAATTGAAAATGAATAAATGTACAAGTTAAAGAATAAAAGATTAAAAAAAAAATCATTACAAAATTGGAGAATCAGTATGGGACTATGATCGCAGGTTCTCTGATGTAATAAACAAAGTAGATTTTATATTTCAAGATAAAATTAAGGTCACATGGTTTATGACCTTGGATTAGATTTGATATTGCTCAAACATAGTTCACTTACAAGTTCAATGCTAGAGTAGATGCACTCTATATGGAATATATAGAAGACTATGGGGAAAGTGTGTAGTCTACCATGAAAGCTATCACAATGTTAGATGTTGTTTTGTGCAAGATGGATGAGCTGCATGAAAGTAACAAGCCCAAGTTAGGATTGTGGTGTATAGAGTTTAGGAAAGAGGGGAACCATTGGAATGACTACCCAAAAGTCAAAATATAATTATGTTGGATCTATGGGGTAATAGGATATTTGACTGTAAAATGTCATTTATTACATAGTATGCCTAAAAATCTCAGAGCATATATTACAATTTTGTACAAGTCACACAATAATAATGATATAAAGTGCAAATCTCTCCAAAAATTAAAGGAAGACATCACCAAAAATGTCTTCGCAGTAACTACATAGCATATGCTTGAGGGGAAAACTAATATTCCAAGCCCATATGTAGAAATGACCATTATGACTCTATATTAGCCTTATGGTTTAGTAGGCTAGACATTACATTCTCCATAATACTAGACAATATGGAGTCTGCCATCTCCTCAATATTAGTAGTCATGGAAAACTACATCACCTCAATAAAAATCGATGAGATGGACCCCATCTTATCCCCAAGGGTCATATAGGGGATATGAGAGTCAATAGCAACATGGTGGGGTTCACAACAGTGACAAGGAAGATATAATGGTCAACAACAACAAGGTTACAATTTTTAGTAGAGACAAGGAAAGTATAGAGTAGGCTATCAAGGTAGATACCAAGGAGGTAATCACAGAAAAGATAAATGATATGGGTGTCAACCGATTGTATACTATTTGTGTGGGGAATACAACCACTTTGCATCAAATTTCCCAACTAATCCTTAGAGGCAGATATATTGCATTTATTGTAGAGTTATAGGACAACACAAAACATAATATTGTCTAGTATTAGAAAAATAAAGAAAAACATATGCAAAATATAAATATAATGAATTCACACCCAATGGATCTTGCATACATATAAGTATTCACTCGATGCCAACATTTAGAACAAGGATTACCACCATTAAAGATGCTATAAGATTAAAAATTTAGAAGGGTATAATAAGATAAATATCCTAATATAAGGGTCTGACATATTAAACAACCTAGATAATATAAAATATACATCAAACTACATCTGAGAATGATGCTGCAATAATTGATGCACTGATGTATGGTCAAATCGTGCGCATTATGAGGTAGGATAGAGTGGTTATTGCTTTAACATATCTACTCAATTTAGTAAGCACTCTACAAAATGAGGATATCTCATAGAACATCATAAATCTCTTGCATTATTTATTAGAATGTGCATAGAGGGGTCGACGACGTACATACAAAGTAGTTTGGTATGTGAAGACTAAGAAGCCTTGAGATGTTTAATCCTACATGGATATTGAATTGGTAGGATACAAGGTCCCAAATGTTGTATTTGATTTTAGAAGCACAACCAATATGATACCTAGATCCACATTAGAAATTATTGCAAGGCTGAATATCAATTATAGTGTAGTAACGCTAAGTCTCACAGACTATGGGAGGGTATAACCTATTGGTTGGTTGGAGGATGTGGTAATAAAAGTTACTGACCTAAGTTTTTGAGGATATTTTGAAGTAATTGACATAAATATTGATGAAACACACTACCACGTGTTGATTGGTAAGAAGTGGGATTATGATGGTCAAATTACCATTAGTATAGTGCACAATCAGATAGAGGTGCACCTTTGGGATAAAATTGTCATTATACCCCTGTACAAAGCTGAGAGAAAGCCATACATAATACCCAAAGAGATAGATTCACCATATGAATACAAAGATAATATTTGATTCAAAGTGGGTACAAAATCTAAGCATAACACACATCGAGTTGTAGAGTATCACTTTTTCTATCTAGTAACAAAGCCTTAACAATAACTACAATAAAAATAACAAATTTTATCCAGACCTATGCTAACAAAGTCACAAGTTCCACAGTTCTAGAAGGAGAGTGTAAGTCACCTTCTGTGTGATTGCCAACAAGGTCTGAAATAGATTTGATATATAAAGTAGGTGTGATAGACATGGATTACACCAAACCCACGCAAGGAGGTGTTTACCATGGGTAGCTACATCTTCAGTGAGAAAGGATTCAAATAATCATATGTTGAATTGGGTAAGAGGAGATTATGAGGTGAAACCAATGCGAATGGTTTTCTTTATAGAGGAACAATTACCTCAATATTTTATAACCAAGGATTTGGGCCAATTTATTTCTAGATTAGAACATGTTCCAAATATACATCAACAAGTCAGTGCATTGAATTATGTTTTGAAGGGTAATTTTATGACATGGTGGGTAGTACACAAGTCAAAGCAATTACATTAGGAACATTCTTGTGAATTACTATGAGTTTGATTTCAAATACCACATACGATCATGAATCAATGGTCATTTTTATCAGAAGGACAATGTCCCAAAATACATATTCATAAATGTGTAGATGTGTGGTTTTCAAAGGGTTTTGAACCTATATATTGGGTGCATGTATTCAACCATACTTTATCACCTATTCTAACAATGTGGTACATGCATCAAGAATGTAAAAAAGAGACTAAAATTAGCCATAGGTCCAACATGAATTTAGTCAAACTTTTATCATTGAAAATGACAACCCCTTGGTATACCAAGCACTTTAGAAGCTAAAGATATTATTATTTCATGGTTGAGTGGATGATCTTAGTGATACACAAGATTTTTCCTCACAGAAGAAAGTAACTGAGGACTTGAGCACAACTCTACAAAAATATAAGGAGAGTAAATAAAAATATCAATTTTTGTTAAAACCTTGCAATAAAATCATAAATAATGGGGACTACGCTAAATCTAATGACAATGATGAGGGCTTGTATTTGAATGGATTTTTTAAGCGTGAGGGAGAAATAGAAGAGCCTAGAGCCAAGATTGTAGATCAAACTGAAGATCAATTACTGTGAAATTTTAATATTTGGGAGCAAGAAGGACAAAGAACATTGTAAGACTCGACTACAAGTGACTCCAAAAAATACACTAGGATCCATTTAAGAAAATGGTAGAGAATATTAGTACAAATTCTATGCTAAAATTTATGACTTTTGGAAACTATTGGATGCAAAATGAGATTTCATATGGATTGCATCTGCTTTGAGATTATCAGGATGTATTTCTAATAAAGCTCACAGAAGTAAAAGGTGTAGACCCTTCATCAGTGGAGATGCACATATAGATAAAGGAGTGTGCACAATGTGTTAAAAAAAACCCATACAGATTAAACACTAACATGAAATTGAAGGTAAAGGCTAAACTGGATTGGATGCAAAAATCAGACATTATTTATCTAATGGAAAAAATAGGCTAGGTGAGCTCAATGGTGGTACAACCTAAAAAGTCCCTAGAAATAAAAGTATGTGGGGACTACTATGTGCTAAATGATGCTTGAATTAATGATCCATTCCCAATCCCATTAACAAATGAAGTATTGGAGTTAGTCACAGGACATGAAGTGTATTCCTTTACAGAGGGTTCAATGGCTACAATCAAATACCAATCATAGCATAAGATTAACATAAAACAATGTTTGTTATAGAATGGGGCTCTTTTGCATACAAGGTAATGCCTTTTGGTTTGAATAATGTTCTTACTATGTTCTCTAGGGCTGTGGTCACCAAATTTAAATAATTCATCCATGATTTTTTAGGAGTCTATCTAGATGATTGGGATGTTTTTCTTTATTCAAGGAGCACCTATCCAAACTGAAACTAATGTTGGAATATTATCAAGCTCTGAATATTACGTTGAACTTGAAGAAGTGTTATTATTTACACCTTTTATTGTCCTTTTGGGTTATATTTTATGCAATAATGGGATTTTGGTTAACCAAGCCAAAATCATAGTTAATATGGGTATGCCACCTCCTAAAATCTCTACAGAGGTGTAATAATTCTTGGGTTATAAAAGATACCATAATAAATTCATAAAAGGTTATGCATATATATCTACTCCTATGGAAAATATATCGTGCAGAGACACAAGGTTCAAATAGACAAACAAGTGCCAAACAACATTTGTGGATATAAGGCAAAGGCTAGTAACAACTCCCAAATTAATCTTTCTCGACCGGAAAAATCCATTTTTGTTCATATAGATGCCTCATAAATTGTGGTAGGTGTGGTTATATCATAACCAAGGTATGAAGGATTGGACCATCATACTCATTTTTCTAGCCAAAAAATCTCAGCTCTAGAAAAAATTACACAACTACAAATTAAGAAACTATAGAAATGGTGTTCACACTCTAGAAGTTTAGACAATTTTTTCTAGAAATGCCATTTTATTTCTTTTACTAATCCTCAAGATCTATAATATCTAGTAAATAAGCCCATTTTCAGATGGAGGATATCTAGGTCATTGACGTTGTTTTAATAATTTCAATTCATAATCAATATGAAGCTTGGGAGAGAAATTGTGGGGCCAGACCATTTGATCAGAATACACAATGGAGAGGGACCTAAATAAATCAAAGATGAATCAATAGATGCCTATTTATTTGGAGTTTCTACAATCCCATAAAACATAGAAGACAACCAATTTCCTTGAACAAGAATTTTTTCCTACACACTGTGGAAAGAGATAAAAAATAGTTGATCACAAGAGCCATTCCATTCAACATCATTAATGTATTTTTGTAGAGAATAAGCAAAGACGACATATTTTACATACTAGCTTTAGGGCATGAGCAACTACAACTTATTGAAGAGGCAAATCATAGAATCATAGGTGGACATTTCATAGGAGAATTCACTATGAGCAAGATACTACAAAGTGACCTGCTTTATTTCAAGATGTGCATTGAGTAGAAATACATTATGACATATGTCAATGGATGGGAAGGTCTAATCATAGAGATGAAATGTCATTAAACCCCATGTTAGCTACACAACCATTTGAATAGTGGGGAATTGAATTTGTACGACCAATAAATTTATTCAATAAACACAATCATACAAGGTACATAATTAATGCAACAAATTATTTCACTTAATGGGTAAAATTTGTCGTGACACCAAGCTACATCGCTAAAGATGCAACCAAATTTCTATATGAGAATATTTTAACCGAATATGGATGTCTTTTGAAGTTGGTTAATGACATAAGAACACATTTCCTTAATAATTTCATCAAGACTCTGATGGAGGAATTTATGATATCACACCATAAAATCACAATATTTCACATGCAAACCAATGGGTAGGCAAAAATATCAAACAAGTCCTAGGAAATATGCTCACATAAATATGCAATGTATAAAGAGATGATTGGGAGGATCGAATTCATCTTATCCTATGGGTATATAGGAAAAACTATAAGCGTGCAACAAGTTTCACTCCATTTCAACTGGTTTATGTATTAGAAATAACCATGCCAATGGAATACATAGTTCGTAGTCTGTGAATTACAATGATCATGAGACTAGGAGATCAAGACTCTCTTCAGGCAATATTAATGGATTTAACTTGGATAGAAGAAACAAAGCTACGTGCATAATGGACACATGAAGTCATCAAATAAAGTCAAAAAAGTGTGGCATGATCACAATCCGTGATCCAGATAATTTTACCCAAAACAAGTAATATTACTATATGATAGCAAAATTTAGGCATTTCCATAAAAATTATGTATCCAATGGAAATGACCTTATATCATCCATGAAACATCACAACAAGGAAAAAAAGGAAGAATTGTGTTATGGGTCCTTTAAGGAACCATTATTACATGACATGTAAATGGTTGTTGGCTTAAGCCTTACCATCAATAATCTCTATAATATCTCATAGAAAAATGAGAGAGGGTGCTGAGTAACACCATGTAGACTAAGATTTTTATTTAATGTACTATTTTTTTATTTTCTTTTTTAGGTCTATAGTGTAGCTATATAGTGCGTTCTCTATATCACAATATATCAAAACCAAGTTGTAAAATTCAAAGTCATAGAGTGTGAGAAGAAAAACAACCCAACACAAAAGGAACAACATCATGCAAATTCAACATGAGGGTCATCAATTAAGTCTGATACTACGCATTAGGCTTTGTAGATTACTCGCTCCATGCCAGATTATAAACATTAACTCAATAACACATTAAATGAGGTAAGTTTTTTAGCTCACTAAGGCTGACAAAACTAAGACAATATTGGCAGATCAAATGACTATACCTTATTCAATAAATTTGATGTTGAAGGGGTGTTTGAAATTAAAAGACATAATGGTGGCCAAGATGACCAGTTGGAAAAATGACATGATGCACAATAAATTTAGAGGAATCCAAACATAACGACACATAGATATATTGGAGAATCTCACATTAGATATCCAATGTAAAGTGTCACAGATTAAGGTTCATAGATATTCAGAACTTAATGCAACATCAAGTTCCTCTATGCACTATAATTTAATCAGTGCATGAAGCTCTTAGTGATTAGAATATGTTTAAGCAAGACTTGTGCCACTTGGATAGTTTTATTTATGAAATCATCACAAATCTATAGTTTGTCTTACCTAGCTAGATCCAATAAGAACTTTAGACAAGGAAAGACACTCAATTTGCACAACTAGCTATTCAACATCAACAAACACTATTGACATTTGTGACTAGAACTGTAACCTTTTTAGAAATAATTCTAGCACATACAACATCATCTTTTTCTTAAACACCTGAAACTGCTCTAGCCATAACTTCCACATCAAAACCTCCTTTACGTTCTTCTCAGTTTATGCCTCCGGCCTCCACATAGGTATGGTGCATACCAATTTTGAAATTTTTTGCAAGCTACTCATTTTAGTATAAGGGAAGGCTTTAAACATTAGAAATGGGGCTAGGAGGGTTGAAAATTGCAAGGGTGGTAGATTAGTATGCTACTTATTTGAAAACCTGAAAGGGCAGCTAAGTAGTGTGCAAGAGGTGAAAATTGATCAATGACACCTTAAGCGATTATCAAATGTAATGTTTTTAGTCCAACCCTTATTTTTAAGTACCTCCATCAGCTCTAACATTCAACACACTTCCTACAACTTTGTCTTGGGATGAGATAATGATTTTAGTCTGAGAAAGTGTTAAAAGTAGAACATAGATATAAAATATCATAGTATAATTATATGACATGTGTGTGACTCACAAGTTTTTTACACTTTGTATATCATTTTTTATGTATTAAATACCTAAATGCATGTCAAGAGTTTATAGAATGTGAAGAGACCATCTTTTGTTTGTAGCGAAAGGCTAGAATATGAAGTGATAAAGCCTTGTAATTTCAATATATAACACTCACTAGTATTGTAAAAGGGTTCTGAAATATAGAGATTCAATAATGGTTTTTCTTTATATCTATACATGTTCCTTGTATAGTTACCTACTATTTTCTTCTAGTTTGTTAATCATTCAAAACATTGGATGTTTTGGGTAAATTAAAATAATGAATGATGTTAATTCCTTTACAATCTTGCGCTTGGTTTAACTTTAATTTTTTGTCATAGCTTCCTTGAGTCTCTTTTATATTACCCTTTACAAAAACAATCCAAATTAACATGTTCTACTAGATTTTATAACAACCTCTACTAACAACTAAGGTAACAACATATGTTTAAGTAACATGTTATTTTATTGTACATGTACCAAAATTTACATTTGTACTATATAGTGTTCTTTACCTTAGAAATGGAAACCTTAATATCTACACTATAGACTTTAGCAATACATGACATTTTTTGTTCATAACTTTCTCTTTTAAGTTCTTTCTTAAGAGTGTGATAGATGGCATCCACTAAGGTTAGCATGTTTACCATTAACATTGTGGCTATTGATCTTATCCATATAGGTAATTGTCAAATGTAGTTTTGTTGATGCCTCTATATTGCACTACCATATTATTAAGTTGTATAAGTCTAATGACATAATGGCATGCCTCTATCTATGGTTCCACATCCACAAGGTTCACATGTTTACCCTTAACATGATGATAACATAACTTGTGCATATAGATAACTGGTCGTATGTAGTGTTTTCATATACTTGATCTAGGTCCACTTTATAATTTTCTAACACTAAGGTTTAAATGTTGGTAAAAAACTTGCTACATTTATTAGCTTCTGATAATGTCACATATTGGTCTTATAATAGCTAACTCTACTAACTTATCCAAGGTATACCCAAAAAATATTGGCACTACTTAATTACTTATATAATATGCAAGCATATTGGATTTATTACAAAGCACTATTCCCTACCTACTCCTTAAGGAGACATGCTCTTTGGTGTAATTGCTCTTCACAAAGGTTTACTATTTACTTGGTATTAGATATACATATCAGTTAACTAGGTCATATGTCGTACATGTTGACTTACATCAAGGAAAATATTTTATTATCAGTTATGAGTTATTAGCTCAATGTATGCCCCTAACATTTTTGCATGGGCATAGGCACCTCAATGAGTATTATTTTGATTATTATGTGGAGAAATTTGGATGTATTTCTACACAATCTATGATATTGAATTATGTAAATAAGGTTATATATTTAACATTGATGAAATTTACAATCTACATGCTATGTATGTCATGCACATACAGGGATGGACAAGCTGCACAATAAAAGTTATGTACTTTGCATTTTTAAAAATCAACAATTTATATTTTTTACAATATTGTGTAATGCAAAGTGTAAGTCAATGCATGCACTTTTGACAACCCCAAAGTACTCTAATCCAAATATAATTCTTTGAAATATATGCAATGTTTATTAAAACTTTTTAAAAGAATAAGGACATAGGATTGGTTAATAGAATGCATTTGTGAGGTGATAAATTTGAATAATGGATTTTGATTGTGCAATTATATCTAAAAGGCCCAAATTACCAATCTGCAAGTAAAATTTAGAGCCAATTAAGATTACAATGCAAAGACAAATGAAACATTTATACCAGAATTACATCCTAAAATCTAAGTGGGTATGTGCACAGACTTGGGGGACAATTCCATGGACATAACCCATAATGTGTATGTGTTATAACATAATGCATACATGTTATTGTTATAACATGTGCACATTATGGCTCAGGATTCTTGAGCTATAATGTGTATGCATTATAACAATAATGTATATGTGTTATAAGAATGCGTACACGTTTCTATAAGTTTCAATAATGCATACGCATTATTGAAACTATAAAACAAAACAAAAAACCTCGTCCTCTTCATTCTTCCAATTCATATTTTATCGAGTCCTATTCGCATTTTGACCTGAAGCTCACATTTTTGCCTACAAGATTCATGTTTTACCCTCTATTCACTAGATCGATAATGCCACTATGAAGAAGAGGTATGTTTTTTGTAAATTAAATCAAATTTTTTGATGTTTTTGTGAATATGAATTGCATCTAGTTTATTTTTTCATTTTTCTCCAACATGTTGACATGCTCCACCTAACCCTCCACCTAATCCTCTGCCTAACCTTCCACCCAACCCTCCTAACCCCCTAACCCTCCACCTAACCCTCCTTTAGTTCCCCTAGATCCCCCAGGCAGCCAGGAGGATATAGTTGCTCGTTGTTTTACTATTTTTGGGAAACTAAGGGTTTAATTTCCTAATTAGTAAAGAGGTATGGATTAATCTATAAAATATGTGAATATAATATGCTTAAATTAACCTACTAATTTGATAAATTTGGATTTGATCAATTAATTACTAAAAATAGCAAACAAGGGGATAGAGAGTGAACTTAACTGATTTCTAGATTGAGACAGAGGATTATAGAACTACAAAATGCTGAGTTGAGTGGGTAGACTATCAAAAATAGGACCTAGAAGTCTATTTTTTGCCTGAATAATAGCACCAAAAACTAGACACTTGGAGGTCCAACATTATAGTCCTATTTTTGGTGCTATAGTCCCTTTGATCTGCTTCTTCTAAGCTTTATGGGTTATATTTTGATACTTTAGAAGGCTTTGTGTCCAGAATCTCAAGTCTCAATCATCCATGAAGCTCTGTGTGCAACTGATTCTATCCTCTATGGTCATAGTTCTTCCTTAGGCTTGACAAATGGCCTTTAATTAGTTGTAAAAAGGGGTTAATGTGTATTATGTACTAAATGTACTATCACACCCCATGTGTGGGCACCCTACCTATATACCAATACTTCGAGGAGGGATCAAGCCGAATGTAGTTCTCCCAAATTGAATGTGTATTGTGTAGTCCTGTGTATGCAATGAAAATATTATATGAATCTAGGCAAGCTTGAAATGACTCATGACTTGTGCAAGAACTTGAGTAGGCTGTAAATAATAGTGGTTTGTTGTATGCAGAGAACAGGAAGATTTACTTGAGTGTCATTAGTGTATTTCTAGCTCATGCCTTTTGAATGATTACCAACCAACCCTTCTAAATGACCCTTGAATAGGATTTTATAGGGAAATTGATTATCCTGGGTTAGATGACTTTGTGTTAGGTTGATAGGTAAAAATATAAGGATCCAAGGAAATCTGACCTTTTGAGCCTAAGAGTGACTTGGACAATAGCACTAGAAAGTGGACACCCTAGGGTCTAACACTATAGTCTAACTTATGGTGCTATTGTCCAAGGGGTAGGGACCTTAGGGGATAGGTATGTGTCTAGGAAAGGAGTTTTGGGTAGATAGGGCTGATTCAAGAAGGCTTTGAGTGATTGGGAAGTAGTGAAAACATGCCTAGTGGGTTGTGCAAGCAAGCAAGAAAGACCTATAGGGTTTGGATGCCGCAAGTCATGCTCAAGTTGTACAAATTGTATTTGTATGTGATTACATTCCCCCCCTTTATTATAAGTATGCAACTAAGAAAAATACTAGGATAAAAGAGAAAAATGGAAGCATACCTGAACTTACTTGTGAGGCTAAGCCCAAGAAGTTGTGTGATGTTGGATTTATGTGTGGTGAGAGCACATTATACTGTGTGAATTTATAAATAAGGAAAGTTAAAGTAGATCAATTCTTCCTAGATACATTATATCTAAAATAGGAATATAAAAAACTGGGTAAAGAGAGAAAGGAACAAATACACCTCATCAAGTACATGAATCAATACAAACCCTGTTATGCTACGGGGTTGTGTTGAGTGATGCTAGATAAATATTGAACCAAGAGTTATATCGATGGATGAGTTGAGTACTTAATCCCCTAGAAGGTGGATCAATAATGCAAAGGTAGGCCATTTGGATCCATCTTTGACAACTATGAATCATGCAAGTGCTAATCGATGTCTAGACTGTGTGTCCAATCCCTTTAAATAGGTGGCTCAAGAATACAAAGGTTAGCTAAACCTTTGGCTCCATCATTGTTACATGATGTGAAGCTGAATAGAAAGATACCTATATAATCTAAATTTCATATGAGATGGCTCATGAAGCCCATAAACGTTTTATAATTTGACAATGTTGGCATGGATAGCCATGTAATTGGAAACTAGGCCAATGTTGGCCACTTTGAAAGATGGAGATTGAAACTCAAAAAAAACCCCTCCAAAATTGGAATCAACTCAAGAACTTGGGTACTCAGGAAGCAAAATTGTATGAAATTTTAATTGAAAGTGATGCCAACCACCTATAGATGGATTAAGGCACGCAACTATTGGGAACATGCAATAAAATGTACTGAACTTGGAAAAGAGAACTCCCATGTGTCATGCACATTACCCCCAATAACTAGTTTTTGGAACATGGATTTTGAACTAAAAATTGTATCAACTACCATGTTTAAACTGTAAGTGGAAACCCTCATGCCATGCATGATGCCTCATGTATCTAGATTATCTGAGCAAAAAAGTGCTAAAAACTATTGGATTCTAGACTATATCGTTATGGCAAAATCATGACTGAACTCACCCCTCTGCTTGATTCTAGAAAAACTAGAAATTTTGTTGTTGAAAACTAGCACAAAAAATTGGAAACTTTGGGGTCCATCGATATAGTCCCATTTTTGGTGTAATTCCCCAGAGCCAAAACTAAAAATTGGACTGTGTTCTCTATTGTCTGCTTGATTTGGCCTGCCTATATTAAATTTTGAAATCTAGACTAAATTGATCTGAAATTGCATTTTTCTTTACCAGTAGATTCTTTGATCTCTATGACAAAACCCCTATTTTTTGCCCCCTCTTCTAAGGGTAGGAATGAAGACCCCTGCAAGTGTGTTAAGCTACGAAATTTTTTGATATAGCATTTGATATTTATGATCTCAAGATATAACAAAAGTTATAAAAAGAGATTGCTAGATCTACAGGGGTATCCCTAGACAGATATAACAATGTAATAGCATGTGTATAAGAGAAATTTGGAATACAAGATGTTAGTTTTTAGTTGTTAGTAGCATGGAGGGATGGAGCATGTTGTCCATCATAGCATCCAAGAAGCAAAGTAAATGCATGATTGGAATCATGGAATTACACATAAAGAGAAATGATCAAGCAAACAAGCATACAAAGCAAGAAACAAGAAACACATAAGGGTTTACAAGGGGCTAAATAAGCATGCAAGGTATATAAGGCATGTTCAAATACCACATATACACATAAAAGGAACAATCAAATATTGGCACAAGGGCCACAAGCACATAGAAAGGCACACACAAAGGACATTGGCAAATGTCCAAAGGCACACACATATAGACAAGAGCAAAGGACATTTGGCAAATGTCTTAAAATGAAAATAAGAAGCGAACAGAAACTAGAAAATGCAAACACATCTAGCTAATCAAAGTAAAGAGTAGAAGCATGCAAAGTACTGGAAGAAGTAAATATGCATCTAACTATAAAAAGCGAGAAGAAAGAGCATACAAGATATGTAATACAAGACGAATATATAGATGCTATGAATTATAGAAGTGTGATAAATGCCAATGGATGCTAATGTAATGTGTAAGCAAGTAAGGAACATACTACGACAAGATGTTTAAAGTGTGTAGTGTAAGAATGATAGAACCTGGATGGTGTAGTCATGTAGAGTGTGCCCCTAATGGGTATATATATTGATATGTAGCTAGAATGTAGACATAAGATGCCCCCTTGATGGGTGGAGTAAAGCAACCAAAGATCTGGATGCACTGCACACACTTAAAATAAGATCAAGTGAAGCCTAGTAATATAAATAAATTGATAAACAAGTAGCATAGAAAAGTGTAATATAAGTCTAGCACAATGTTTTAGTAATGTAAGAACATAGATGATGCATACAATTGACATATTTATTTTTATTTTTTTTAAGTTTGTATTGTTTTTGTATTTTTTGAATAAGCTATGTACAATCATGCAAAAGAGACTATGTATAGGAAATGCGAGAAAGGAAAGTATGTACAAACATAACATCATAATATATTAGATACTAGGCTGGGGGTGGGAAATGATCCCGAGACAGAGGTTACTGGGGATAAAAATGGAGGAACATATTACAGCCATTACAGATTGCATCGAGATCATCATCATTAGTATCATCATATTATAGAAATGCTATGTTCATGTTGTCATCAACTCAAAGATGAACTGAAGGTTACTTTGGTGGAGGAGATTATGCTGCTATTCTTGGTCATTTAGCCCTGTTGGTAAGTGATTTCATTGGAAGTGGTACTGGTGCTACTCGTAGAGCTATGATTTGAATAATGCCTCAATTTTGTAGTTTATCTAATCACTTTTGTAAAGTTGTACATGCGTTGGTATCATGGCTGGTGATGTTGTGAAAAAGGCAAAATGGCTTACCTTCTTTTTATGATAATCTGCTAGTAGATCTGTGTCATACTGCAAGAAGCTTGATTAATTTATGATCAAGTAACATCTGTAGCAAAATCTATGGTCGATGTTGTGTACTACCTACCTGGATCTGAATGACTATCCTTTTCATTGTAGAAGTGACCATGTTAACTATAGGATGCTTAATAAGTGCTCTAGAATCATCTCAATATTCTCCTAGGCCAACTAGTGTAAAGTTTAATCCACATAGATAATCATATGTGAGTGTGGGTGTTGTATCATCATCATCTAAGATAGCCTAGGAATCTGTATCAACATCATGCACGTAAGAGAACTTTGAATTTACCACAAGGGGTAATTATGATATATAAGTCTCAATAACTGTAGTAGGAGAAGGTGATGATACTGGGAGAGTAGTTGTATTAGTTTGAGGGGTTGTATCCATGGGAGCAATTGGCATTGCTAGAACTGCTGTTGGTGATGGCGTACATGTAATAGGTGTTTTTACTGTGACTGATGGAGTGACTAGAGTTGTTATAATTGGCTAAGAAGCTAGAGTTTGTGAAACATGAGATGTGTTGGTTTCTCCCACCTCATATGTATGTATTTTATCTAGAGGAAAACGATGAGGTGGTGACTGCATAGTAAGAGAAGGTGTCCCATCAGGAAAAATAGTCAAAGATGACTCTGTAACTTGGTAATATCTAAATGGTTGATTATTTTTTGGGCATGTGTAGAGATATCCATCATCTAAGTAAAATATTATAATGGAGAGGACCAGGCATAACCTGAAACTGGGTGATAAGGGTTGTTGGCCCTACTATGATATCCAATGCAATGGTGCCCAATGTTTGTTGTGGTATATCATCAAACCCTTTAATGGTCTTACATGATTTTTGCATGGATACCATATCTACACCCATAGCCTGTAAGAATGTGATATTGCATATAGTTATTTTGGTACCACTATCAACTAGAACTCTCTTTACTTCACTAGTTTTAATTTGAATTTGTATGAATAGTGGTAAATTTTGATCAATAACTATGTGAGATGATGTGCCATATTTATTGAAAGAAATGGCATCTTTGATAGTTTTTAGTGTATTAACCACATATGCAAAATAAGTAGGCTCAGAGTTAGCTAGCATGAAAGTTTGAGTGAACACATAATAAAGAATGCCCTTAAACACATTAACTTTTTGGAGAAATTATAACATTAAATTTTTTTATAGAGTATTGCGCAATTGATCCACAATATCATATGTCTTAGTTGCATCTGATTATGTAATAATCCCAAGTCAGGGATGAGATGGAACAGGTGGATTGTGGAGTTCTTGGGTGGGTGGAGGAGGGATAACAACACATTGAATAACAACTCTAATCACATTATCTATTATCCATATAGGATTAGTAGTGTGTGCAGGAGGAGAGTGTATATAATTGATAGGGTAGGGAAGTGGGATAATGGTAGGTTGAGTAACAGCTCTAACCACATTATCCACTAGCTATATAGGATTAGTAGTGTGTGAGAGAGAAGAGTGTAGATAATCGATAGGGCGGGGAGGTGGAGGGATGAAGGGTGCCAACTGGGATCTCTAGTGATGGGTAGTAACCTGTGGGATGGTGAAATCAACAATGCAATATTAGTCATTATGGAAGATGGGTTCCACGGGAGATGGGGCAAGAAGTGTCTTAACATATGTAACAATTGTTTGTTGAATATCATTCCATACTACAAAAAGTAAACATGCAAAGCAAAGAATGAAACTTTGTACTAGCATGTGACAAACATCATCATTCATGTACATGATAGGGCCTATTATAGTTTCTTTATTATTTTCAATAAATGTAAGAAACATGTGTAAATAAGTGAAATCTATTGTTATTTTATGTAAGTTTAAAGTTTATATGTAAGGTCATAGCTTAGGAAGAAATAGGACCTAGTGTATGCACATACAAATTTTTTAGGAATATTATTTGCACAATATTATGAACTTTTGAATTTGAAAAATGATTTTTTGATTTTAATATTCAATCAAAATTTGCAGAAAATAAGAGGAATATTCTAGAAAATTATTGGAAATTAAGCGATGTAACTAGGGTTTGAAATGATTTTTTTCAAAAGTAATGCAATAATTTGAAAATTTTATTGAGAATTAGTAGATTTGACTTGAAATATATTAGGAAAAATCTGAAAATATTTCTAAAATTAGCAAAATATTTTCCTAGTGGTTTCAAAGTGGTTTTGTGCAAAAAAGACCTAGTACGTGGAAACTAGGGTTTTAGTGAATTATTAAAAATATTACACTTAAATTTGTAGTTTACTGATTTTTAATTTCTAGAAAAGTTGAAAAAATATGGCAAAAAACTAGAAATAAATAGCCCTAGGGTTTTTAGGGTTTTTGTGCAAAGATTTGAGTAAGTTGGGTTCACCAAATGTTTTACTATTTTTGGGAAACTAAGGGTTTAATTTCTTAATTAGTAAAGAGGTCTAGATTAATCTGGAAAATATGTGAATACAATATGCCTAAATTAACCTACTGATTTGCTAAATCTAGATTTGATCAATTAATTACTAAAAATAGCAAACAAGGGGATAGAGAGTGAACTTAGCTAATTTTTGGACTGAGATGAAGGATTCTGGAATTGCAAATTACTGAGCTGACTAGGTAAACTGTCAGAAATAAGACCCAAAAGTCTATTTTTTCCCTGGATAGTAGCCCCAAAAATTGGACACTTGGAGGTCTAGCACTATAGTCCTATTTTTGGTGCTATAGTCCCTCTAATTTGCTTCTTTTGAGCTTTCTAAGTTCTATTTTGATACCTCAAGAGGCTCTATGTCTGGAATCTAAAGTCTCGATCATCCATAAAGCTCTGTGTGCAACTGATTCTACTCTCTAGAGTCTTAGTTCCTCTTTAGGCTCGACAAGTGGTCTTGAAATAGCTAGAAAATGGGGTTAGTATGTATTATGCACTAAACATACTATCACACCCCATGTGTGGGCACACTACCTATATACCAATACTCTAAGGAGGGATCAAGGCCAATGTAGTTCTCCTAAATTGAATGTGTATTGTGCAGTCCTATGTATGCAATGCAAGTATTATATGAATCTGGGTAAGTTTGAGATGACTTGTGACTTGTGTGGGAGCTTGAGTAGGCTAGAAATAGCAGTGGTTGGCTGTATGCAGAGAATAAGAAGATTTGCTTGAGTGTGCTTAGTGTATTTTTAGCTTATGCCTTTTGAATGATTACCAACCAACCATTATAAATGACCCTTGAATAGGATATTATAGGGAAACTGATGATCTTGGGTTAGATGACTTCATGTTAGGCTGATAGGGAAAAAGATAAGGATCCCAAGAAATCTGATCATTTGAGGCTAAGAGTGACTTAGACAATAGTGTTGGAAAGTGGACACCCTAGGGTCCAGTGCTATAGTCCAACTTATGGTGCTATTTTCCAAGGGTACAGGGACCTTAGGGGATAGGTCTATTCTTGGGAGAGAAATTTGAGGTAGTTGGGGCTGATTCAAGAAGGCTTCGAGTGACTGATAAGTAGTGAAAACATACCTAGTGGGTTGTGCAAGCAATCAAGAAAGACCTATGGTTTGGATGTCACAAGTCATGCTCAAGTTATAAAAAATGCATTCTTATGTGATTACACTCGCATAGTAGAAAATAAAATTGAAATTGAGAAAATAATTAGGAGAATGAGAGAGCCCACTTCCACAAACACTCACCGCACTTATTTGGCTAATAACCTAGAGTTAGTATTAGGTCAAGTTGACTCAATAACGAGTCAAATTGATAGATGGAGTCATATAGGGATAGTTGTAAGGATTAATATGCGAATAAATTGTTATCATTTGAGGTGAAGAACAAATATATAACAAAATATCAATTTTTTCCCTTATTTATCAACCCAACCACCAATGCCCCTTTTTTCATAATGACCAAACATTTCCAAATCCACTGATGCCAACATGATTTGATTAAGGCCAATTTTTAGGAGTGATGGTGGATGTTGTTTGACTATCCCCCTTGTGATAACCATGAGGTCCCTTTTTACTTTTTTAGGAAAATCTATTACAAGTTTGTCCTCAATAAAATTCCAAACTACTTTGACTATGGTGAGTTTCAGGGATGAGGGAAAGGCTCCATGCAGGATTGACCAACTGCACATTATACACCTAATCAACCTACAAGGATCCCTACCCAAAAGCCACTTCATCTAGGGATTCCCTCTGTTGTGATAGAGGTTGTGGAGATAGACACTTTGCATGCACTTAAAGCACTTACTGATACACTCATTCATCATACGAGTAGACTTTTAGAGATAGATGCTCATGATACTCCAACTAGTGGTCGTACCTGACCCAACCCATAAAGGTGTTGTGTTATATACACTGGACCTTTAGATGATGATGGTGGTGCTTCAAGGGGATTGGAGGATATGGTCTTGACTAATGATTTGTTGGTACACACATTTGGTTTGGATACGTTGGGAGTATCTACACACATGAAGGTATCTTTTATATAAATTTAATGTTAAAATTTTAAGCTATATTTACATTTAAGTAAAAAGGTAAAAATTAATTTACACGTTTAAATTGAATAATAAATATGTATTTTTTTGTGTTCCAAGAGGAAACGTTGCCTTCAACATCACAAATGGGTAGTGGGCCAACCCAGGCTACTACATCTATGCGTGTTAGTATGACACCATATACATTTACAGAGGTAAAATTTCAAGTGAATCTTATATACTCTATATGTACATTCATAAACCTTAATTGCATCCTTGGTATATTTTGTGTAAAAAATATAAAATACCTAATTTATAATTTTGTTGGGATTTTTATTGTTTAATGTATAATATGGATTGGCGTAACTTGTTAGAAACTCATCCTCCATCTCAACTATGTTTTCAATAACCAAAATAACGAGTTGAACATTTGATTAATATCCCATTATATGTAGTTTCCATAGTGGGTCAATCCCAATCAGTAGGATTGGATGTACATATATATATAGAATTCATTTGATAAAAGTTATTTGGTACAATACATTTATATCAATTTCCTAATCGAGCATAACATGTCATCATCAATATACACACCACTCCTTTTTGTTAAATACTGGCCTCATCGCCAAACACTTTATTCTTTGTTTTCTTAATTTCATATAAAATTTCAATTTCTATGATCAATATCCAAAATGGTCATAGCTAGCAATTCAATTCCCATCTTGATTCCATCTGAGCATAATAATTTCATCTCTATCTATGGAGTTATAAATTTAGATGGCATAGCCTCTTGATAACATTGTACCTAGTCAATTCCATTGGTTTGTTGGGAGAGTGTCCATTAGATCCCATTTGTTTATTGAGAGAGCATCACCTATAAACTATAGCCTATATGTATATGGTATAGGCCTTGTGACCATATACAAATAGGTGACCTCAACCCCGTATAGATAGATCGGGTTGAGTAGTTTGTTACCACCACCTACTTAGGGATCCTAAAGACCTACTATATTTATTTTAGGGAGAGGTCCTATCTATATACATTGATGCAGAGTTATATCAAAATTTATACCAAACTCTACCTATATCCCTTCCTTTCAAGGTTTTCCTTCATCCATTTATAACTCATTCCCTTAGTCCTTTGGTCATTCAAATAACAATGATAATATTAGTCAAATAAATCCTTCTATCTTCTTATCACACTCTCTTTACATCGTTGGTCATGTCACTAACTCAAACCCTCTATCTACTTACCCCTCACATACACCTTTCTAGCTTTACCTTCTACTAACCCTGTTTTTGGGTAAAGCTCCTTGTCTAGGCCTTAACCCTTCTCCCTTAACCCTTCTCTAAGCCTAACACTAGATCACAGACTCATTTATGTACTTTTCCATACCTGACAAGAATAAAACCACCTCCATTAGTGATAAGACATAAAATAATGTAAGATTACAAGTTTTTGGAAATTTTCAACCGTCAAATCTCAGTTTATACACTAAACCCTAGAATTAGGGTTTCTAGACCATTACCAGGGTTAAGAGTACACTAAAGGTGATGAATTTTATTTTAGTGGATTTAAAAACCCCAAACATTTTTCATTGGGTCTGTACTGACCCTATACAACTTTCTCATTTAGACATCAAGTTCTGAAAGCCCACAATCAATTACAAACTTAAAACTCTTCGTTTACAACCTTGCTTATGCACATAAGAAAATAGGGTACATGGTTAATATTCCTTTCCTTAAACATCCAATATCTTCAAAATCTACTATGGGAATCTATAAACTTCTATTGAATATATTATACCCTTTACAATCTCAATGGAATCCTAAACTAGTTTCAACATAATATAACTCAGTCCTTTAATAGTATACTGCCCTTTAGCAAACAGGGTACTCAGGGATTGTTTCCTCTTTCAATGTCAAAACACTATAAACCTATATCAAGATGATCTCCCCTTTTATATGATTATTCAACATCCTTCTTTAAACTTTTTAGGATCCAACATTTGAGTTATCAATTACACACCAACTAGACTAACTTAGACCCAGGGAAAACCTATTTGAACTCAAATTTAAATTTGAACATTTTTAAGACACATTTCAGACCTTGTATTGGCATTCCAAGATGCCCCTGCATTAAATGAATTAATTTCAAAAAATCCACTCAAAAATCCTCCCTCGTTGGCTTGTCATTCTCCCTCATGAAATTGGGATTTTTTGCCTTCAGTGTGGTGTTACAAGTCACATCTTACACATATTCACTTGTCACATTCATGCTTCCCGTGACCTCAATATATTTTTTCATATCTTATGCAAGACTAAGTTTGTTAGCAACTTGTTTAATCATGAATTTACCAAGTTCTTAATTATTAGGTTGTTTGTTTAGCTGATGACTAGGGTGGACACTCTTCCATCATTGTGAGTCGAGACAGACTCGGACATTATTGCTGTAATGTCATCTGTACAAGCACTCACCGATGTATGTATATTCACTTGTAATTTTGAATTGTAATTTATTTCTTTTGTTTTAATAATTTTACTATATAATTTGGCAAATATAACTTATATGCATGAATGTGTTGTGTATGCAGGGCTATCATATGACATTTGATAGTCTGATTTAGCAACTACTGTGATAGCTCCTCATGTTTCTTCATCATTTTACATGTTTGTTCATGTACCTTAACTTGGTAGTGACCTAGTGGAGCATCAATATAAAATTGAGGAGGACCATGAGATTGTGATAAGTGAATGTTTAAATGATTTTTTTATTATATTTTAAAACATGAGTTTCTTAACTTGGTTTCATGTATACTTGTTAATTTTAAAATATTTTTTGTGTTTGAACAGGTTTGACTGCAAGTGAGCTATGAGTGTAGTACCTGCAGTCAAACCTTGGAGCAATCCAAGGCATTTAAGATATTTCTATCTATAAGCAGGGAATCCCAAGGAGAGTCTTCTTTGAAGAAGGCAAAGAGAGGGAGACTATTTGATGATTAGGATGTTGTAGATGATGTACTTTTTTGTATGCCTATATGGCAATATATGGATTTTTGGCATTGTACATGTGTCTATGATGTATTCACTCGACATTAGATACTATGTTGTTAGACATGATTTAATTTTTTGTATGTCTATATGACAATGTATGCATTATTGACATTGTATGCCTATATATGACATTCGTACATGGATTTCTTATTTTGTACATGAATATTTAAGAAAACCAATGAAGTAAATCTTGTTTGAATCACTTGTGTTCAGAGTATTATAAATGATTGGTTTTAAAGTATTCTTAAAGATTACAAATATTATCAAATTGAGAATAACTTGTTAGAATAATGTTGCAAATCAGACCCTTATAAGAAATTAAGAATAATTTTATGATTACTCAAGAGATTATAAGGGCATTGATAGGTACACTCTATTATTTTTCATGTATATGTCAAATTTCATAGCCCAACAACACCTCTAACTATCACTTCCTTCATTAGCCTACCCTCATTTAGGCATAATTAGCCCTATTCCAAACCCTCAATCCTAGAATCCATATACATATGTACAATATCAAGTTAAAAACTTTTGATTCACCTTGTACATGTATAGGGGAGCAAGATTACAAAGTTTCATTAAATTCACATGGTTAAATCTCTTAGAAATGCCCAAAGCTTGCTAATCTAGGGTTTCCCATGCCTTGTACAAAATCTCCAGAGGACCAATTTGACCTTCTCACTGATCTTATTTTATTTAAAACATACTCATGACATCTAAAACATCTCATAACACCTTTCCAATGATCAAAAAACCAACTTTGCCTTTATGCCTTTGAGACTACCTGTGGGGATTTGAGCTTGCCTATGGGGATTTCATGAAGTTTGGAGTGTGAACACCTTTGAAAGGTGTTTAATAGGTTTAAAACCATCTTACCATACTTCTCAAATACTTCTCTAAGCTTAGAACCCTCAAACACACCTTAAAACTCCAAAAATTATGCCTGCATGAATAAAGATAATTATGAAACATGGAGGGGCTTGTGATAAAATAAAGAGAACATAAACTTATCATATGACCTTACCAATATGATATATGTGTAGAGTAGGCCATGAAGACCAATCGTACCAAGTTTCAAGTCATTTGAATATGTACTTTGTCCTGTAGACCCTTTTTACCTCCAACTATCAACTAGTAACTTTGCCTCTAAGACTGGCAGGTGCAAATCCACCACTTCAAATGCATATATATAGGAAAATTACATGTTTTAAAATTACCATGACACTCACTTCCACCTGTAAGTGCATTTTTGCTACTGTTCTGGAGCATGGAAACACTGACAACAAATGTTGTCAAGGTTGAAGCCACGGTCTGAGAACTCAAATTTTGGTGCTTGTTGGTTGAAAACTGACACTACCAACACATCTGAAGGGGTGAATAAAATCTAGGACCAGGTTATTAGGCTCCTATCTAGCTTGGAAGATAAACGCACCACCCATTCTGGGCTCAAGAATGCCCTTCCCAATACAAGAAAGATGTTGCTTTTTAGACTAACTTCAGGCTTGCATAAAATGAAAATTGTAAGTCATATAGAAGAACCGTAAGATCTCTCATGTGAAATGTAAAGTCCTATAATTTCACCCCAAATCTAGTTTGAAATACCTCTAAGATAAATTTGTGGTATAAGTTACAGTAAAGGGTTCTAAAATGCAAAATTTTTATAGTGAAGAGACAACTTTTTGACCTTCAACTAACAACTTTGCCTCCGAGACCGATAGGTGCAAACCCACTACTTAAAATTCATCTATATAGACAAATTACATGTTTTCCAAGCACCATGACACCCACTTCCACCCACAAGTGAATTTTCACTATTGTTTTGGAGTACGG
Organism: Torreya grandis; assembly: GCA_037957365.1. Lineage (NCBI taxonomy): Eukaryota > Viridiplantae > Streptophyta > Pinopsida > Cupressales > Taxaceae > Torreya > Torreya grandis. The sequence goes on along the minus strand of JARHVA010000965.1, from coordinate 3,935,984 downwards.
AAACATTGACAACAAATGTTGTCAAGGTTGAAGCTACGGTTTGGGAACTCAGTTGTTGGTGCTTGTTGGCTAAAAACTATAACTACCAACACATTTGAAGGGGTGAATAACATATAGGACTAGGTTCTTGGCCTTTCATCTGTCTCAGATGACAAACCCGCCACCCATTTTAGACTCAAGAATGCCCTTCCCAATACAAGAAAGATGTTGATTTTTAGCCTAACTTTAGGCATGCATAAAATGAAAATTGCAAGTCATATGGCTGAATCATAAGATCCTTTGTGTGTATGGAAAAGTCCTATAATTTCATCCTTAATCTAGTTTGAATCACCTCTAAGATTAATCCATTAATATAAGTTGCAGTAAAGTGTCCTAAAATGCAAATTTTTGGCAGTGAAGAGACAACTTCTTGACCTCCAACTAACAACTTTGCCTCCAAGATTGGTAGGTGGAAATCCACTATTTTAAACACATATATATAGGAAAATTACATATTTTTCAACTAATGTGACACCCACTTCCACTTGAAAGTGCATTTTCACTACTGTTTTGGAGAATGGAAACACTGACAATAAATGTTGTTAAGGTTGAAGCTACGGTCCAAGAACTCAATTTTAGGTGCTTATTGGCTGAAAAATGGCACTACCAACACATCTAAATGATGAGTAACATCCAAGACCAGGTTCTTGGCCTCCCATCTGGCCCAAATGACAAACCGACCACCCATTTTGGGCTCCAAAATGCCCTTCCCAATATAAGAAAGATGTTGATTTTTAGCCTAACTTCAGGTATGCATAAAATGAAAACTGTAAGTCATGTGGAGAAACCATAAGATCCCTCATGTGCATGGAAAAGTTCTCTAATTTTACTTTGAATCTAGTTTGAATCACCTCTAAGAGCCATCTGTGGTAGAAGTTGTAGTAAAAGGTCTTAAATTGCAAATTTTTGGTAGTGAAGAGACAATTTCTTGACCTCCAACTAGCAACTTTATCTTCAGGACTGACAAGTGCAAATCCACTACTTTAAACACATCTATATAGGCAAATTACATGTGTTCTAACCACTATGACATCCACTTCCACCCGTAAGTGCATTTTCACTATTATTCTGGAGCATGGAACACTGACAACAAATGTGTTTGGAAGGTTACAAGGAGAAATAAAATTGTCATGAGTAATTGTTCAGGAGTGAAAAAACACAAAGTATTTTTAGTAAGCTTCTCTTAGCTTCAATAATATGAAATTATTTACTAACAGTGCCAACCACATGAAGGTGGAAGCTGATTTGACACTACTAACCTACAAAAAAATGTTAGTAATTAAAGATAAAATTTATGCACATACTACCTATAAAATCAAAAACATTTGGTAAAATTGATTACATCTATATTTTACAAGTCAACATACCTATGCATTTTAATCCAATGAACCACTTGGATCTTCTTTAATCTTGATAGTATCAAGAATAGCTTCATGGTCTGACTTACTAACTTTCCATATATTCTTGTTTTTTGCCCTCCCATGATATTTTTGCAATTGAATATTCTTTGCAAGAACCAAATTTCAATAGTGTAGAATATTCATGTGAGTTTCAAAGTCTTCAAACAACCATATATTTGATTTTTTTATAGGATACCATCGAAGCCAAGTTCTAGTGACTACCACAGACCCAATGGGATAATCAATGTTTTCTCCATCTACAACTAGGGATTTTAATTTTTTATTTCCATCTACACACTGACATTAGTAGTAATATATTCCCTCTTCATTGTTCTCATCTACAATAACTGAAAAAACAAGGCCTACATCATAAAAAACAATTTTTAATGACATTATGCAGATAGATTATGAGAGTAAATAGTACATAAAGATTAATCTTCTACCTAGCTATACTAGATCAGATATATGGTCAAAGTCATGTGACGATGACATGTCAGTAAGTTGTAATTCTGGTGGAACCTGATATGTGTTGATTGGAATTATAGGTTTGGAACTCCCGTCATCCACCCACTCTTATGACTCACACTCATTCCAAACAAAGTCCATGTATGTAGAACAAAAGCATGCCAAGTGTCACGTATGAATAGTCCAAGAACCTGCATTTGAGCTATGAAATGAGTGGAGCTCACTTGAACCTGTTAGAGTCATACAATCCTCATAGTTTTCCAAGTCTTTTTCCTCCATTAACCAAAAATGTCTACGAACAATAGAATTTACTTAATCACCATGACATATGTTCTCATTACACCAGTCAACCACAATTTTTTTATCAATCAAATAAGCCACATTGTCATATCTTAACTCCTCCCTTGTAATGGCTCTTTTTATACATGCTCTAGCACCATCATGTTCCCTTTTTCCATGGCCAGCCTCAGTGAAATTCCAAATATGTTCTACGCCAGTGGTAATGTGCATCCTGTTTAACCAATAAAACATTCATGCATTCTTGAATTGTGATGTGCAATTGTTTGACCAAATGTATTGTCATTTGAAATTAATATTCCTCTGAGTTAATTGTCTATAAAACTTACCAAAATAACCTTTCACATACTCGGTACAATGTGATTAGTCATCACTGATATAGAAATGGTACTCCCTTAATATTTTTTGATCTTCCTTTGTACTATTAGGTGCATGCATGAATGTTATATGTATGAATATGGTAATTTGTGTTGAGTTGTAATACTGTGATTGAACTTTCATTTTTGGTTTGAATATGTAATTTTATACAAAGTTGACTACTAAAACAGTATAATCAAGTGGGAATGTGTCTTTGCTTAGCTTGAAATGTTCATCCAACCATTTATCCCTATGTGTGTGCCTTTCATAGTCATAAACAATTTTCTCCATGAATTCAACCATAAACTCTGAAATAGGTATCTCTTTCGTAACAAGCTCACACCTTTTAGATTCTTTGTCATCTTTTACTTGATAAGTCACAAATTTGTATTTGGTCAAATCAACTAATTTATGTCCAATTGCACTTGTACACTCTTCATGGATACATTTTTTTAATTTTGGCAATCCACCATAAATGCTGCAATTTCCATCCAAACATGTTTTCTTATAAAAGAAGTGTCCATCTAGTCTTTCACAAAAAATATTTGAAATAAATTCCCTAGCTAATTTTGGGGGAACTTCTATGCCACACTCTTGTAAAATGTTAGTAGTATGCAAAGTACAATGAATATGGCGAAAAACATCATAGTGCATTGAAAATTCAACACATTGCCTACAACAACAACTGGTGTGTGTGTGTGTGTGATTTATTTTTATATAAAAATGTTTGGCCATCTTAAAAAGTCTAACTAATAACAATTTGTGGATGTTTTTCCAAAAACATAGAGTACAATTATGTTTGAGTCATATCCAAGAAATGTTTCAGATGCGGTTCATGATTATGAGAACCAAATCTTCTTTTCACTACATCTCTTGCATTGGGTGAAACTCTTATATTATCTTTCCAAAATTGTGCAAGTAAGTCTTTCAAAACATCGGATATAGCCTTATCCTTTCATGGAAGTCTACTAGAGAATGCCTAGAGCTATTTCATATTGAGTTCATTAAGTCTTTCACATCTTGCATTTGCTTTCATTAAAGTTTTTCTATTTATATCAAGTTTTTTACTTGTTTTTGAAATCAATCATTTCCCCCCTATTTTAGCACATACTGCACAAGTTGTCATTATATGTCGGGTAGCATTATAATCTTTATTACATGATTTCAGGCCTACAATATGATATGAATCATGTAGATTTTCAATAATTTCATCATTTTCATTATCCATGTTAGATGTTCTTAGTCGTAATGTGTACATTATAGGTCTCATCTTAAGTAATTTCATCAACGAAACAAATAATTGACATCTTTGACTATCATACTCCAAATTATGAAAAAAACTATTCCAAATTTATTGAGCCAATCTTTTTGAATGGTGGTCAGACATTTGTTATGCATTAGTTTCAAAATATTTTCATCAACTTAAATTTATTACTTGCCTTTTCTACGCAAAATTCTTAGAGGTATTTTTATTGGTGGAATTTGTTTAAAGGGTGTTTCAAAATCATTATATGTTTCCATGAAATTTTCTTCATTGTTTGTTTCTTCATTATATGTTTTCATGAAATTTTCTTCATTATTAATTTCATCATTATTTGAGTCTATTAAATTTTCTTCATTGTTTGTGGGTAAAGTATCATGCATAGGATCTTCATCAACATAATAAAAAACTTTAAACTTTGAATGTGAATTTTCAACATTATCTAATTTTCTATTGTCAATTTCATCATAATTTAATTCATTATTGTGAATTCCATCATAATTCAATTCATTATTATAAATTTCATCATTATTCAACTGATTATTGTCAATTGCCTCATTATCTAAGGCATTTGGCTCATCAGGGTTAGTGTTTGTACCTTATATGGAATGAATTGCTTGCATTCATACCTTATTTTTTCTCTCAACTCTTCTAATTGCTTCGATGTTTTTTTATTCAAATTATTCCTCCCTAAATGCAAACCAAAGCCCATTTTGACAAAATCAACCAAGAAAGTTCTACAAATGTGGGGTCTAAAAAAAAACTGCAACCAAAAAAGTATGTAGAGTACACAAGGAAAGTCTGTGGGGACAACAATCTTGATTAGGGATAAAAATAAATGTTGAACAGTGACTTTTTATTTGTACTCTAAAGAACACATACACATTATGTGAACGTGTACATGTTACTATAACGTTTACACATTCTTATAACGTGTACGCATTCCTTGAAGTATAGCCATATACTATACTAACAAGCAAAAAGGCTCATATTCAAGCATTTTTTCCATTATAATACTATAATATGATGCAATAACACTCAATAAGACTATAATACGATGCATAAATCCCTAATATGATGTAATAAGACTATCAAATGTTGCAATAATGCTATCATATCATGCAATAAGGCTCAATATGATGTAATAAGACTATCATATGATGCAATAAGACTATTATGCGATGCAATAAGACTATCATGTGATGCAATAAGACTATCATATGATGTAATAAATCTCTAATATGATGTAGTTAGGCTATCATATGATGCAATAAGGCTCAATATGATGCAATTAGGCTATCATATGATGCAATAAGGCTCAATATGATGCATAAATCCCCAATATGATGCATAAATCTCCAATACATGATGCAATAAGACTCTTGATAAGAATATGAAGCAAAAAGACTAATGAATGATGCAATAAGGCTCAATATGTTAGACGTAATGAACTAATTTTGCCCATAATCCCATCATAAGTCCTTACAAAACTAGGTGAATAATAGGTTCACAAATTGGCACTAATCACATTCATGAATTTATGCATTTATGATGAAATCAAGGAACTTAGGGGTTGTGTTTGTTATAAAATTTGGATTTAGGGTTAGGGTTTTAGTGTAATGGGTTTGTACATGTGTATATGTCATGAAATTAGGGTTTAGGGGAATTGCACATGTTCAAGTGATAAAATTAGGGTTTATGATCAAAATGTCACAAAACGTGACCTAATTTAGCCCTTTCAATCACATCATAGACTCCAATTTAGGTTTAATGGGTTGAAATTGGCCACATTTACATTAATATTTATATTTTTGATTAAATTAGGGTCAGTTAAGTCATACATGTTGCATCTATATTATACAATTGATTGGGCCATAAATTTGGTTTAGGGGCTCAATTTTGCCCAAATCACATCCCTAATTAAACCAATCGACTAATTAGTTCAATTCATGATAGATAGAATCATACTTAATTTTATCCTAAATCATGTATATATCATGATCTTATAACTATGTTAAGAAGGGGTTCAAATTGGCCTCCCATGCCTCCTTGATTGAATTACCCCTATAATTTAACCTTGTTGTGCCACGTGTGTACCTCATACACCCGAAAGTGTTAAAGCTATCAGAGATGCATCAAGTCTTGGAAGTTTTAGAGTTAACAAAGCCCTAGGATGACAAATCCAATTACATATCACCATGTGTACCTTGTACATTCTTGGAAGTGTCAACACTGTTAGAGGTGTTAGGTCCTAGAAGTGTTAAAAAGCTTTATTAGATCCCTGTGAGGCCCGATCCAATTAAATATACATATGCATGTGTGTATCTTGTATAGACATATATTTGTGTTAGAAATCTAAATATCACTTGTCTTAGAAGCATCATATTTGTCAAAGCCTCAGAACGCCTAATCCAATCAAATATTTCCACATGTGTAGGTCTAGAACACCTGGAGAAGGGTTAGAGTTATCAGATATGCACATATTTGATACTTAGATATGTTCCATCACTGAGCCAACCAATCCAACTAAGGCCTATTCACAAATTTATCATACATACATACATATAAGCCAATAATATTTAAAGATTGACATCGATCCAATCAACTCATGTCTATTAAATAATTCATAGGGTACGAGCCTCTGACTTACCATTATTGTACAAAAAATTTCATGTAAAGCCCTTTAAGGTCCCATCTAAATTGAGCAAGCACCAAATGTTATCAATTTTCTACATTTATGTATTCAAATTATTTATATCCCTCTGCCTTGAATTACCTAGATAGAGATCCTAAAATTTACATTCATATTAAGTCCTACATGCAAGAGAGAACACAATTCAGTAACATGGACGACCTTAGATCCTAAGCTGAAGCAAGAATTCTGAGACACATGTACTACTTTCTTGTAATCCACATCATAATATTTAAGATCATTGCAATGAAATATGAACAAGATGATTGAAGATATATGTACAATCAATATATATATATATATATATAATCTTGAAACCTTCAGCGAGGGGGTGCACACTAGTATTCAATTTTGATCAACCATCTATATGAGGTGAGCAGTTTATCATCCACATGAATAATTATTGGGTCTCTTTGCTCAGCATCATCCTTGAGGGGAAGCAAGTCTTAGATTTAGGGGACATTATCAAAGGTTTAATGTATATCTTGAGTAAGTTCGATAGAGTTTGAGTTGGGGTAACTTATACATATGTTGTACTTGGTCAATGTCAGGTCTATGCCATACTTTAATGGTTTGAACAAAGTCCCTAGTTCATTTAGATATTTTCTAAGCTATACATTCATCACTACAAGTATGACATCTTAAAACCACATCTTAAAAATACATCATCACTAATGGATATATGTGACCATTTAAAGTTTATTGAGCTCAAAACCACGTTTTATACAAAATAAAATGCATACCCAACTTGACCAAAATATTTAAGGATTTAACATGTACATAAATTGTAGGTCCATCATCCTACTTTTGTATCTTACCATCCCAATTACATAGTAAGGTATAAAACTCTATCTAGTATTGATAAGCATCAAGTGTTATCTAGCTTATTTTTGACATTGTAATTATTGCATCCATGGTGTGGCTAGGACTAGTCCCATGTCAAAGACACACTCTCCAGATGATGTGGGAATGGATGGAGTGGTTGATGGTTGTCCCATGTGTGATGGAGGGGTAGATGAAGGAGGTGCATGGAGTGGAGGATTAACCATATTTTCACAAGAGATCTTAATTTTAGGCAAAATTTTAATAACGTATTTGAATACATTAGGGGAATCAAACTTTAATAATTGTTACAATAGAAGACTCTTGTTAGAGTTTCAATTGGGACCTCAAAATGCATCTATTAAATTAGACGCACTAAGCGACCTTGGAGGAAACTTAAGCGATTTTATTCAACACATTTTAGGAAGGTTTTTGTGACAATCCAAGGCATGATTCATAGGTATTGGGATCCATTAGATATAATTATTGAAATAGATATCAAAGAGATGCACTGTTACACCAAGGGCTCAATTCTTATTTCTACTTACACAAGATTATCTATATTACATAGTCCAATTCAACGGGTTTGCCACTCAAACAAATTATTTCAAAATTTATAAATAAAGGAGACGGTCAAAGATATCAAAGAAACAACAAAACAATAAGATAGGATTTTAGGCAAGTAGGATAATATCAATAAGAAATGTACAAATTTAAAGGCAAGTAGGCTTTTAGGCAAGTAAGGTGGTAAGGTATATCCTTGCCCTATTAGGGGAAAGATCCCAATAGCTGTGTATGTTTCAATTGTCGAACAAGGCTTTTGTTTACATATGTTCTATTAACGAAACATATTGGTGTATATAAATATTAAAGTGCACTAGAAGTTGAACATGTAATATGCAATACTTGTTCAACATTTATTCTATAAAATTAAAAGTAACCAATCATCTTGACAAGTAAGAGTCAAGTATTGATACTCTAATGCACAACGATTAGTACACTAAGGTTAAGTTTTGATCCTAGGTTTTAAAAATGCATTTTATGAGCTCTCGTGATAAAATTAGTTATATTGTCAAAATGTATAATGTGTTAGACCTTGAAACCTTAGTTATAAGTAGTTAAGATGACATATTGAAATGGGCAAATTTTTTAAAGTTTGATGCGATGTTAATTCACTATCCAAAGCTAATGGGACCTTTCCCCTATAAGAAACATGAACTTTGACATTTCCCCTATAAGGATGCACGGCTAATGGGACCTTTCCCCCATAACAAACATGAAATTTAATTGTTTGGTTTTATGTCAAAGAAACGTGTACCCGTTCTTTGTTACGTCAAATATCGCATACACATTATTTGAATTTAAATTTAAAATTGAGCCTTTAGGCTCAGAAATGGCTTGGATTGTTTAGTCAAAGGCTTGGGATTGTGCATTTATAGCTGAGACCGAGAGTTTTAAGAAAAACTAATAAATTTCAACTTCAATCACCAAATACGGCTATGCATTTCAACATCAAAAGTCAAAAAATTATTTGTAGAATGATCTCTAGAGATCTAGGCCTCGCTTGTATCCCAAAGCGATTTTTAACTCGAGGGAAATGCTGAGCCTTTTACCCTAATTTTTAAAAACGTGAAAAAACAATTCTAATAAAAAACATTATTTTATTTCATTGATTTTGAAACCTCATATTTTTTAATATATTGTTTTTAAAGTGGAGACAAATACAGCTGGAATTTACTATATTGTCTTTAAAGTGGAGACAAATACAGCTGGAAGGAGGCATATTCGAAAACCATACATGCACGTGGCAAAATATGTCAAACTCGTTGCATGTGACACATTGATGTCTTTTATGTAATGTGATTGCGGCTTTTGTTAATTCCAATTGGACAAAACATGGCGTCTGGTCGGGCGTCGGATAAGGTTCCAGAACAATGTTAATGACGTGGCAGTTGTTAAAAATATAATTTCCATAACCCTTTTTTTTAATTTATTTTCGGTGCTCTGCGGTTGGTGGCCTTAGCGTTTCTTGTTTATTGTCCACGCGCTTTGCTTCCCTGACAACCAATCCAACGTTATGGACAAAAATAAATGGGCATATTCCATGGATTATACCTTCCTTCCATATTTCGCATATTCCAACACTCCCTTCCTCGAATATGCCCAGTATTATCCAAAACCCATTCTAGAATATTAAAACAGCATCTCCTCTTATCCGAATATGCCACAGCTTATTCCTTGCCCCCCACGCGTTAAATTATGTATAAAAGTACAAAATTTTAACCTCCGTCCCATAGAGACACAATCAAAACTGCTCTGATAATCGTTCCGTATAATCTCGTTCGATTTGTTCAAGCTCGCAGAAATGGCACTCAAAGCTTGTAATGTCTGATCTCTTCATGTCTTTCCCAGCGTTTTCTTTCTTTGTGCTTTGTGTTTGCAATTTCAATGGCTAATTTCGTTTCGTAATTTAATGACGATACTAACCTTTTAAGTTATGGTGGTTCTTTGAATGCCGCAGTGTATGTTTCAGATGTCCCTGTGACAGAGCCCGGTGGAATAAACTATACCGCCGATCACACCGCCACATTGATTAACCAGTTGTGGGATGGTAAGCATTCTTCAGACCAAATTTAGAGAATATATATATATAGAGAGAGAGAGAGGGAAGCTGAAGAACCTGACATATTCGTCGGCGGTTTTGCAGGTGAAGAGAAACATGATGGAAATCCATGGCGGCCTTCTTCTGAATTTATGGTGATAGGGCACCGTGGCAGCGGGATGAATAAGGTGTTTTCCCCTGATAAACGGATGCAGGCAATCATGGAAAACACTATAATGTCATTCAATGAAGCTGCTAGGAGCGGCGTTAGATTCGTGGAGTTCGACGTACAGGTAATTGCAAATGTAAATCTGTCCCAACTATCTGGAAAGATAAGATGCAAAATAAAAATAAACCAGATTCTTGTCGATTTTCAGATCAAATGACATGTATTTTAAGATTTTCATTGAAGGGAAAAAGCTAGAAAGAAATTTAAACCAGAAATTTATCGATTTTCAGATCCAATGTAAGATTTCCTAGGAACTGAAGGGGAAAAACAGAGATTTAAATCCAGAATGCGGTTTTGCAGGTTACAAGGGACGGCCGTGCAGTTATCTTTCACGACGATTTCATCGTCACAAAAGAAAATGTAAAGATTCCGTTTCAGCTCTGTATTGGTGCGTAAGTTTCAGAATATTATAACCTTGATATTGTTGAAACTTAGCAGTATTTATTTGTCTGTTTTAACAGGAAACGATTGTACAAAAGCGTATCAATGACTTGAGCCTTGAAGAATTCTTATCCTACGGCTGCCAAGGATTCGGCCACACGGTAAATACGTCGCTTCAAATTTTACGAATTTTCTTTTCCAAGCGTCAAACTTGTCATCTAGATTTGTCTCCTACATCACGGGTTCGATTCCCCGCGATCAGGTGTATTGGTCAACAAATTTACAGTTTAGACACGCGCTAGTCGATAAAGTAAAGCTTTATTTGGTTTTGAACCTCCAACGTAAATTAGTTTTGGATATGAACAAAATTGGCTAGGGTTTGAACCACCGACCTAGGTTTTGAACTACCGACCTAATGTAGCAAAATCGTCAATGTTGACAGGCCGGAAAGCCGTTGCTTAGAAAAGCCCCCGACGGCAGGTTCCTCGAGTGGAAAGTGTCGATGGACGATTCTCTTTGCACTCTACAGGACGCCTTCCAGAAAGTAAACCCTTCCCTTGGCTTTAACATCGAGTTAAAGTTTGACGATGAAATCGAATATACTGAAGATCAACTGCGTCATGATTTAGAAATTATTCTTGCGGTAAGAAATCATTCAAGTTTTCTGTTTCTTCAGCTGATTTCTGCCAAATTAAATGTAACCGAACTGATCAATACCTTGTTTGTTTGTTGATATTTATGCAGGATGTGCACGAAAATACCAAGGAAAGACCAGTATTTTTCTCCAGTTTTCACCCCGATGCGGCGCTACTGGTCCGCAAGATGCAAAATATGCATCCTGTAAGTCTGTCAAATAATTTAGAAAAGAATTTGGACGCAGAATAAATATCCGATTTATTTTTTTTAATGTGAGAGAGCTGACGTAGATCTTTATTTGCAGGTGTTATTTTTAACAAATGGAGGCTGCAAAACTTACAAAGATTTCCGAAGGAATTCGCTCGAAGCCGCGGTACAAGTATGCATTTCAGGTAATTACGAAGATTCCAACCCTGAGCAAGATTTAAGTTCTCTCTGAGCTAATATCTTTTGTTAAAAAAGAACAATAAATCATATGGTGACCATGGCAGGCGGACTGCAAGGCATTGTCTCAGAAGTCAAAGCTGTTCTTCAAAATCCTGGAGTAGTTTCAAAGATTAAGGAGTCAAATCTTCGCCTGCTCACCTACGGCCAGCTAAAGTGCGTAAATGTTTTGTTCAAATGCATTCAAAACTCTTCGATTGTTCTATCTTGCGAAAATATTGATGAACTTTTAGGCTGTGTTTTTTATATTTCTCAAAATTCAAAGATTTTGACATTGTATATGAATTATTTTTCTCGCAGCAATGTGAGAGAGGCTGTATACCTTGAGCATCTCATGGGCGTTGACGGAGCAATCGTGGATTTTGTTCAAGAAATTGCCGAAGCAGTTGAAGAGTTTACCGGCATTAACAGCAATTTAAACAGTATTGTCAGCATGCAAAATGATAGGCAACAAATTACATCGACGGATTCCCATGAAAACCAAATTAGATCCTCACTAAACACTCCTCCAAGATTTTCTGCTCAGGAATTGTCGTTTATATTGAAGTTAATACCGCAGTTGATTCAAAATTGACCGTACAATAAGATATTGTATGAAAGGTTGTAAATATTTTATTCTTTATTTTTTAAATGAGAGCCTGTTTAAATCATTTCAATATCAGTACTCTGGGTATATATTGTTGATTATGGTAAATAATTTTTAGGAAAGTTTTTCCATGGGTATTTTTTCACATATTTAAGTCTCAATCATTATGCATATGTAAGATGAGGTATTAATAATATTGTTTAAATAAAAGTGAATGGATGTTATTTTCATTTTTATTATAAAAAGTTAAATTAAATAATTAATAATAAAATGATAATATATAAGTTAATATTAAATATGTGATTTAACTTTTAAATAATGGTTTATTTTAAAATTAAGTGATTTTTAAAATAATTCATCTAAAAATTATTTGATTCAAATATTTTTAAAAAGTGTATACCACATAATTTAAATGTTCAAAATAAAATTAATGATTTAAATATTCATAATTTTTTAAAGAATGATTTTTAATAATTATATATTTAAATAATCATAAAATTTTAAAGAGTGTTTTTTTAATAAATGTGTTGTTTACAATGACTATATACATCTTTAACTTTTAAAAATAATCATAAAAAATCTAGATTAATGGCATTCTATCTTTATACCTTTTAATCCAATACACATACAAATGTGCCCTTACCCTTCTTCACAATAACCCAAAATTATATATAAAGTGGAGAAATATAAATAATTTATATTAAGAATGGAACAAAAATAATAATTACCATCCAATATATGGTAAAAATAATAATTACCCTTCAATATATGATGATTGCCCCCTCTTTCTTATAAGATCCATCATTTTAATGATGGTTTAAAAAAAAACTCTAATTAAAAAAGGCCTTTCAATAAATAAAGTGAATGTCATGTCGAAAAGAACAATCATAAAAAGTTTAGACTAATACTTCAATCCAATACATTATACAAATGTGCTCTCGTCCTTCATCCCTCAATGACCTAAAATTGTATATGAGGTGGAGAAATGTAAATAATTTGTACAAAAATGAAACAAAAATAATAATTACCATTCAATATATCGTAATTATATACATACTCCATTTTTTTAATTTTGTAAATCCTAAAATTGAGTTATATTTTTGTATCAATTGGATCATCCTGATGGTAAAATATAAATTATAAATTATAAAAAATATAAAATCTCACATTTATTTTAAAATGTTATTTAAAGGAATATTTGCTTTATAAAAATAGATATAATAAAATAAAGATATATATAGACGTATATTTATATAAATTATTTATGAAAATTTATGATGATTTTTGATAGACATATATTATATATTAGAAGTTTTGAAGTGAAATTATATTTTCTATACATTTTCAAAATCCAATTTTATTGACATTCAAAATGACCCTCGGGACCAGTTTTATTGACACTTAAAATGACCCTCGATGATGTATTTGTTGATTATTGATTCAGAATAGATGTTACTAGTGTTAGATATTAATTCAAAATAAATAATAGTAGTGTGTTTTATTGACTTCTAACATTAGCTCCTCTTTCAACCTCTTTTAAATCTTATTTTATCTCTCTTATATAATTCTCCTTGATTGGATCCCTTTGTTTGAAGAGTCCAAACATTTTTTCGAATGACTCCTTTTGTCTTAAATTCCTTCATCCCTTTTTCTTACCTTTTCTACTTTTTAATTTTTGGAGGTCAGTTTGGATGTAAATAGGGTCTTAATTTAGATTTTAATTAATCTATATGTACACAAGCATGTTAGTTCATTTAGTAGTTATTTGAATAAAATTAAGAGAATTCATTATTCACAGGTATTCATTGAATAATTACAAGAATGCTAGATAAGAGAAAGCACTTGGTAGAGCATTTTAGAGAAGAATAAACATTCATTAAAATATTATGTTCATATTAGAGATATTGTGTGACACAAGTTTGCATGTTTGAGAAGAGCAACCATTCATTGAAGTATTAAGTTCATGTTATAGATAATGTGGTATACAAGTTTGTATGTTTGAGAAGGGAAAGCATTCATTAAAGCATTAAGTTCGTGTTAGAGATATTGTGCGACACAAGATTATATGTTTGAGAAGTGAAAGCACTCATTGAAGTATTAAGTTCATGTTAGAGATAGTGTGTGACACAAGTTTGTATATTTGAATTGTTGTAATAATTAAGATTTGTTATTTTCGATATTATTATCGTTGAGTGCACTGACAAATGTGAATATAGTTTTGAAAATTATTTAATATGGTGTAAGGCCTATTACACATTTTATTTTCCTTACACTTTTATAGATATTGTTACCCAATTAGGGCAAGAAAAATAATTTTTGATTTGTAGGTGATCGGAGTAAAGGCATAAAATTTTGAGCAAGATTTTTAAAGCCCTGATTCATATAAATTTAGTTATCGAAAAAGTTTGGACTTATTTGTAATTTTATCTAGAACATCTATACATTTCAAAAACTATGTATAATATACAAAATGTTGATATGATCCAAATATTGTCTAAAGTAATTATAAAATACAAACAATATTTTCTATTCAACATAATTTTTTTGAATTAATTATATTTTACTTGTGAATGGTATTTTCATTATGGAACTATGACAAATGATCTTAGATTTTATGATACTAGAAATAAATCTATAAATCTTACATACTTCTTTTTTCTCTTTAATTTTAAAATTAATTAAGAGAGACATGTATTTAACCTATTCCTTTTTTTTTTAATAACCCGGAGGTATCCTCAATCTCAATTGGGAAATTGTAACTCTATTCAATGATTTTCATTGGGGCGAGTGGAGGTAGGACTAATCCTCTGGGGGTTGCTGATGGGGCCCACATGCACCAAACAAGTTTGAAAATCTGGATCATAAGAATCGACCTTGAAACTTATATGGAATAAATCCAAAGCCCTTAACCAACTACACCACCTCTGTGGACTAGTATGTATTTAACCTACTTAAATCGAAGTATTTGTATTGAATATATTTATCATACTGAAATAATAATAAACTTTTTTATTACAATTTGATTCTCAGAGTCATAAAAAGATGATGATTATCATCATCATAATATTTTACATAATTTAAATGAATTATTTTTGAAATATACATGGGAGACGAATATGTGAAGAAGTCATATTTGATAAATAAGGCCCATGCATGTGCCTTGTCATGAAATCTGTCAAACATATTGTACGTGATAAATTGACGTCTTACCCTCTAGAGAAAACACGTCCCCCTTTTGAATGACAGTCAACGGTCAAGAATAAAAAAGCGTATGGGTTAACAACCCCATAGACATTGGAATTGTCTTTTTTCACTAGAAACCTAGGAAGCTCAACTAATGTGTTGGGAAAAGTAACATTTAAATAAAGCCATGATATGTTTAAATAAAGCCATGATATATGGATTTAAAAATTTACTATTTGATACTAGTTATAATATATTATAGAAAAATATATTTTAAATAAAAATTTGTAAGAGGAAAAGGGAATAAAATATAAAAGTTAAATTGTGGAGATATTTTTTCATAATTTATAATTATTGATTAGAATAGTGACTCTATTGATATCTCTAAAATTGTGATTGCACTTTCAAAATTGAGGTTGCATAAAAGAATTTAAAGTTAAACTATGAAATAAAGAGTCGTATTTATGGTTGTATAAAAGAGTCTAAAATTAAACAATGAAATAAAGAGTTGTGTTCACGATTCTTAAAGGAAGTTAATTTTATATTGAGTCATCTTTTGATAAATAAAGTTACATATCTTGGATCCTTATAATGAATAAGATCTCATAAATAGCCTTAATATCCTTTAAATAAATAATAAAATTTGTCATGCATCTCATAATCTATTAAACACACAAATACAAAATACTTTTTTAAATTTTAATTTATTATTATAAAGTTTATATATACGTTGATACAGAAAGTGCTCCGAATTCATACAACACTGATGAGAGCATAATTACAATTGACCTCAAAAAAATTTAAATCAAAATTGTTCCCAGTGTACCTAGTAGAAACAATATATCTATCTTCAATTTGAAGATAATGCTAAAAATAATTATATATTTTTGTTCAAAGTTGTTTCGATAATTCTCTCCAAATAAATTTTATGTAAAATTTGTAGATATCATCTTTGATGCCTCTTTGAATAATTTTTTTCAATAAAAAATTGATATCAATATCAATTTTATGTAGACAAAACGTATATATAATTAATCATACCAAAAAAATTTGATCCCTATTCGCACAACTTTAAAAATAATTGAAAAACCTAAATAAATATCTATTATGTCAAATTTTTCTATCTATCCACATGGTACGAATGTAAGGAATTGTTCCATGCACTTTGCTTTCCATATAATTAGGACGCCACCAACACAATATTTTATTACTACAATATAACTTAGTATAATATTATTATAGAGAATAAATAATCAACATATTTTATAAATTATAGATTTTTTATGTCTCCTATTACAATATTCATCATATTCCTAAGCCCCTCTTGTTAAAATATGCCAAACATTATCTCAAACCTATTGCGATATTCACCATATTCCTAAAATATGCCGAGGATTATCCAAAGTATCATCCAAAACCCATTATAGAATATCATATGAATATGCCACAGCTAGAATATGCATAAAAGCATTAAAAAAAAAAAACAAATCATATAATTGAGTCCAATGTTGTGGGGAATAAGTAATCGGCATATTCTATGGTTTATACCTTTCTTATGTCTCCCATTGCCATATTCACCATATTCCTAAGCCCCCGTTCTTTGAATATGCCTAGTATTATCCAAAACCCATTATAGAATATCATACGAATATACCACAGCTTTTTCCGTTCTCCCGATGCGTTAATTTATGTATAAAATCATTAAAAAATTAAGCCTCATCCCATACACAGCCAAGAAAAACTGGTAAGAGAAATCGTTCTGTATAATCTCGTTCGATTTGTTCAAGCTCGCAGAAATGGCACTAAAAGCTTGTAATGTCTTTTTCCCAGCGCTTTCTTGTTTTTTGTTGCGTGTTTGCAATTTAAATGGGAATTTTGTGTTTATTAATTTAATGACGATACTAACTTTTAAGTTATGGTGCTTGTTTGAATGAAACAGTATATGTTTCAGATGTCCCTGTAGCAAAGCCTGGTGGAACAAACTATACCGCTGAACACAGTGCCACATCGATTAACCAGTTGTGGGATGGTATGCATACTTCAGAACGAATTTAGATAATATATTTATAGAGGGAGGGGTTGAAGAACTTGAGTTCTTGCTCGCCGGTTTTGCAGGTGCAGAAAAGCCTTTAGATGGAAATGTATGGCGGCCTTCTTCTGAATTTATGGTGATAGGGCACCGTGGCAGCGGTATGAATAAGGTGTCATCCCCTGAGAAACGGATGCAGGCGATCATGGAAAACTCTATAATGTCTTTTAATGAAGCTCGTAGAAGCGGCGTTAGATTCGTCGAGTTCGACGTACAGGTAATTGCTAACGTAAATCTGCCCCCCCTGCCAGACACTAAGATGAAAAAATAAACCAGAATTTTATCGATTTTCAGATCAAATTCTCTGTAATGCAAAATTTCTTAGGAATTTAAGGGGAAAAGCAGAGATTTGAGTCCAGAATGTGGTTTTGCAGGTCACAGGGGACGGCCGTGCAGTTATCTTTCACGACGATCTCATCGTCACAAAAGAAAATGTAAAGATTCGGTTTCAGCTCTGTATTGGTGCGTAATTTTCAGAGCATAACTTTGATATTGTTGAAACTTAACAGGAGTTCTTTGTCTGTTTTAACAGGAAACCATTGTACAAAAGCGGATCAATGAGCTGAGCCTTGAAGAATTCTTGTCCTACGGCTGTCAAAGAAACGGGCACACGGTAAATACGTCAATCTTATTTTAGTCATTTCAAAATTTGAAACCATATACGCTTATATTTTATTTTCCAAGCGTCAAAATTGACATCCAGATTTGTCTTCCACATCGCGGGTTCGACTCACTGCGTTCGGGTGTACTGGTGAATAAATTTTCAACTTAACTCAGCAGTTACGATAGTTTAGGCAATGTGCTAACCAATAAACTAAAGCTTACCTCAGCACTCGCGAAGGGAGGCTTGAAAAGAACAAAATTGTTAGGGTTGGAACCTCCGACCTAAAGTAGTTTTGGATCCTGTACATTTAAATAAATAAAGAACAAAACTGCTAGAGTTTGAATCTCCGACCTAACAAATCCTATTCGTGAATGTCGCCAGGTTGGAAAGCCGTTGCTCAGGAAAGCTCCTGACGGCAGGTTTCTCGAGTGGAAAGTATCGGTGGGCGATTCTCTTTGCACTCTACAGGACGCCTTCCAGAAAGTAAACCCTTCCCTGGGCTTTAACATTGAGTTAAAGTTTGACGATGAAGTCCAATATACTGAAGATCAACTGCGTCATGACTTAGAAATTATTATTGCGGTAAGAAATCCTTCGGTTTTCCTTGTGTTTTCAGCTGATTTTTGCCAAATTAAATGTAAACGACCTGAGCGATGCCTGCTTTGTTAAATTATGCAGGATGTGAACGGAAATGCCAAGGAAAGACGAGTATTTTTCTCTAGTTTTCACCCGGATGCGGCACTACTGATCCGCAAGATGCAAAATGTGTATCCAGTAAGTTTGCCTTATAATTTAGGAAAGTATTTGGACACAAAATATGTATCCGCTATCTTTGACCAAAAAACAAGGGAGCTCATGTAGATCTTCGTCTTATTTGCAGGTATTATTTTTAACAAATGGAGGCATACAAACTTACAAAGATTTTCGAAGGAATTCGCTTGAAACCGCTGTACAATTATGCATTTCAGGTAATAATGAAGAGTCCAATCCTAATCAAGACTTAAGTTCTCTCTGCACTGATATCTTTTGCAGAAAAGAATAATAAATAATATAGTGACCATGGCAGGAGGACTGCAAGGCATTGTCTCAGAAGTCAAAGCTGTTCTTCAAAATCCAGGAGCGGTTTCAAAAATAAAGGAGTCAAATCTTTGCCTGTTCACCTACGGCCAGCTAAAGTGCGTAAATATTTTGTTCAAATGCATTCAAAACGCTTTGATTGTTTATCTTTCCAAAATATTGGTGAATCTTTAAACTGTGTTTTTCATATTTATCAAAATTCACAGTTTTTGATTTTGTATTTGAATTATTTCCTTACAGCAATGTGAGAGAGGCTGTATACCTTGAGCATCTGATGGGCGTTGACGGAGCAATCGTGGATTTTGTTCAAGAAATTGCCGAAGCAGTTGAAGAGTTTACCGGCATTAACAGCAATTTAAACAGTCCTGTGGGCATGCAAAACGATAGTCAACAAATAACATCGACGGATTCCCATGAAAACCGAATTAGATCGTCATTCAACTCTCCTCCAATATTTTCTGCTCAGGAATTGTCGTTTATATTAAAGCTAATACCGCAATTGATTCAAAATTGACAGTACACGAAAATATTTTATTAAAGGAAGTAAAATTTTCTTTGGAGAGTTTTGTCAAAGGGTAAAGGAACGCTCGTTTTGCGGTCTGTAATTTGAATTGACTGTAATGCCGGGTGTCTCTGACTTAATATTATATGGTTTGATTTTCACTTGAGCGGCAAATACGCCCATTTCCACGTAATCCAATTTCCACCCAATCCAATTTCCACGTCACTCAAATTTTCCGTTCATCGAAAAAATTGGGTGTGACCATTTAAAAATGTGCCGTCTTTTTAACCTTTTTCGGTCTTGTAATGTGGATAAATGGATTTACACTACATTTCAACACAAATAACTAGTTAATAAATAACATGTATAAAATATATATTAATTTAATTATTTAATTTCAAATTTATAGAAAGAGAAAGATAAAGATAAAAATATGTCAGGTTTAAGTTTTCTTAATTTTATTTTGCAATATAATAACAATTATTAAAAGGTGAATGTGGAAATGTGTACTTAGATGTGATATAAAGTTCACATAGAACATCGATGATTGATTAAAGAGATATATACTCTACACTTATGTTTTAAACAGTATAAATTTAAGTTTTAGCGAGTCTAGACCATACACTTGTGCTATGGAAAGTCTAAATCATACATGTATGGTTCAACGGTTTGGAGCGTACACCATCATTTGAAAATTTTAGACATTACAATGTCATTTTGAATAATTTGGATTATACATTATCCTTTTAGTAGTTCAGATTGTACATTGTCATTTTTGATAGTATGGACAATACACTATAATTATGGACAGTCTAGATAGTGCATTATTCTTATGGACAAAATTGCACATAAGAACAAATCAATTTGACATTTGAGTTTTCTTGGTTATTACCTCTGAAAGCCTTGCTTGATTTTCTAATCTTTCACTTCGATTACCTACAAAATAAAGTTCTTTTTATTTCTCGATTTCCTAATATTTCACTTCGATCACCTACAAAATAAAGTTCTTTTTATTTTTCCCTATTTGGGTGGAAATATAAAAAACTTAAGGAAAACAATGTCTTTTGGGATATGTGTTACACAAATGAATAGTCCAATTACCTCTATATTTTTCAAGCCCCTAAACAATAACAATATCGAAAATAACAATCCTCTATGATTAACATGTGAACCAATGTATCTAGCATGAACTTATATGTTTCAATGAATGCTCTGATGATTTCTTGATTTTCTTTACAATGCTTGTAAATACTCAATATATTCATGTGAAAAATAAAATGTATTCTCTAGATTCCCCCCAGTCATGTGAAAAAAGTGGGGAGGGATGAAGAAAGACAATATCTAACTACCATACACTAATGTTACAAACTATCTAAAATGTTATTGTGCATTTCATCCAAGAGCTCAACTATACAATTCATTTCTTCTACAATGTTTGTATTCTTGTGAACAATAAAATGAATTCTCTAGAATTCTTCTAATCACATGAACTACAATGATTGTGCATTTATAGACTCTAATGAAATTCAAATTCGGACCCTATTAACATACAAAATGAACATCAAACAATCACAAGACCAAAAATGGTATGACAGAGAAAATAAATGCACTTTGGCCACAAGGGGCCACACAAATTTCTGAGGACCATACACAAACATTACAAACTTCTTATAATGTTAGTGAATGTTTTATACAAGGGATCAAACAATGTGAAATCGATGGAGAAAAATAGTATGATAGGAGGAAAGGGTTGGGAGATGCGTTAGAAACCATTTGAAGTCACCAAAACACACTAGTAATGCCTAATTTAGACCATTAATCAACAGGAACACAAACATTCTAAACCTTGTAATGAAATAACTAATCAATAAGGGCCGATTTTAGGTATCTATATTTTGCTCCACTTGAGTGTGTGTGTGGATATAAAATTTTGTGTGCCTAGAGCTCTAAAACCCAAGTCAATGTACTTGGGAATCTGTTAAAAAAAAAAAAAAAAAAATCTACATACATGTGTGAATGTCATATGATAATGATTTGTTGAAATCTAAAAATTTGAAAAATATAATCTCTATTTTAATGGAAAATATAATGGATTTAGGTACACTATCAGAGTTAAAGTCCTAGATAAAATTATAAGTACAGTTCTTAATGTTAAAAGTAAAAATAAAACTTAATTATGAGTACATTCGTTTATGAAAGCAACTAAAGTAATCTGAGTACCTCCTCTCTAAGACAAACTAAATAAAATGTGGATTACCATAATGTGAATGTAATCATGAACTTGCCCCAATAACATGTATATGAATATGATGAGTGGGATATATGCCTTCTATTGAAATTTTGGATGAACCTATGAAAAAATGTCTTAAAATAAAGGAGTTAAAATGTATTATATATAGGATAAATTTGAAATCATTGGTGAATAACACATAATTATATTACCTCGGGGTAAGTACATAGGGTTGGGGAGCTAAAAATCAAACACATTTTACATTCAAATTGATTTCAACGTTTTTACTTTATAGCTTAAAGAAGTACATATGCGGTTTTAGTCTTTAGTGTAGAGATGGAATCTAAAGTAAGTTAGATAAAACATTAGTCAATAAAACTCAAGAAATGCATAAAGAACATAACTAACTAAGCCAACTCCCTCAATGAGGTTTTACAAATAGAAATCAAGAGCTATTGAAAGAAAACGTATACATCAAACCTTTCTAAGAGCATCCCACCTCCAAGTGTGGCTCAAAACATGGTTTTCCCCTTGATTTGGTGTTCAAATCTTTAGCAATGATGAATGGCTTGCTTATACATCATATCAAGTGCACCAATGAAACTAGGCTCATGAATTGATCAATGTTATGTCAAGAATGAAGCTATCCTATTAAAAATTAAGCATAATAACACTACACAAAAATGACTTCTGAAGAAAATTTTGCATAATAAGTTTAAACCAAAAGAACTTGAAAAGATGAGTGATAAGCCTTGTATTTATAGATTTTTGAAATTGATCAGAATCAACCATGACTATCCATCTTGAGATCAAGATGTGTGGCCATAAATTAATTCAAATTTGGAGGCTTAAGTCATAAATACCCTCATAAATATTTGGAAGTAAGGGACATTAAAGAGGCATGTGAGGCCTTAAACACGAGATTTGTTTCATTTATGGATTATGGATGACACCCCACAGATGATGTCATTTGATGATGTATATATTAGAAATCAATTTTCAATTAAGAAATATTCAATAACCTCCATGGATTTTCCACTTAAGCTCATGATTTGGATTAATTTGCCTAAGTAAGATTGATTAATTTTTATGTAATTCTTTGTAAATTGGTTGCATGCTTAATCAAACTAGTCGAAGTGTCAAGTTATTGGGTCATAATTTGACTAGAGTATAATTAGAAGAAGATGTCAGTTACGCATAGACCAATACTCTATTTAGAGCATTGCGGATGCAAAATAATACATGCACATGTCATGTGCTATCGAATTAGAAGAATTCAATGGTTCAGAGTATCAAATTATGTTTTCATCATTTTGACTCAAAATGATTTGAGAAAAGTTAATAATCCCTTAAAATGCATTACCCCATTTAGGGATACATGAGCCTAAATCAACACTTGTACATGATAAGCTTGAACCATCTAGTGTGCTTAAGTGATTTTGACCCAAATTATGCATTTGAGTGAATTTTGAGTAAGATTGACAATTTTAACATAGTGGTGTTAGGAATTGGATGTCTAAATTTAGAACCACGTATGTGGAATAGTTTATTATTACATTGGCATGTATAGTATATAAATAAAATAAATATTTAAGTATAAGTTTATATTTATATAGGGACACATGATTTCTTATACTTTAAGTTATATTTTATTTATATACTCTCACAATGGTTGAGAGTGATTTCAGACCTCTAGAAGCTATAATGCAAATTCTAGGTTTTGTAAGATCCTATCATATTTCAAATTTATCAAATTTCAGGGTTTTAGGGTTTTAGACTTAGCTATATTTTAGGGTTTCAATATTCAAGGAGACATCATAGGAGGTATGAAGGTTGCATGAAGGGATTCAGGTATGATAAAATATTATGAGCACATCTCTCACAAAGTGTAATAAGTTGATCCCACCCCATTCCCTATGCACCCCTTAAGGCAAGTACTCTAGGAGAAATGTATCGGTGAGCCCTTAATGCATTTAGGAACCATATAATGCATAAAATTATACAAAACATGATTTATAGTTTTGGGATACATTTCTAACAATAATCCCATGGAGAAAACACACACTTCACTTATTTCATTCAATGGATCATGAATATTTCTGCCAAATTTTGATAAATTTAAGCATTTTTCTTATTTTGTTGGTTATTCTCGATTAATTGACCACCCATGTCGATTACATTTGGTTAAAAAATCCTTACCATTATGATTTGACCCTATACCCTAAACCCTAAAATTGATACCTTAAACTCTAAATCATCAACCATAAACCAATCGATTTAGCATAAATTAACATCCTTTAGAGTAAGAATTAGGTTTATAAGGCTCAATTTGGCCTAAATCACATCAATAACTACCATAATTGAGTAATTAGCTTAATTTGTGATGACATTGGGGATAATTGAGCCCAAAATCACATTTTGTAGTCACAAATAAGTTTAATGAGCCTAAATTGGCCCTAATTACCATCGTGATTTAACCCTATACCCTAAAACCTAAAACATATACCCTTTACCCTAAGCATTAAACCTAAACCCTAAACCCTAAATCAATTGATTTATCCCCAATTAACATCCTTTAGAATAATACTTATTTTCATAGGGCTCAATTTAGACTAAATCGTATCACTTATTGCCCTAATTAACTAATTGGCTCAACATGTGATGACATTGGGCTTAATTATGCCTAAAATCACATTTTATAGTCACAAATAGGTTCAACAAGCTAAAATTAGCCCTGATTGCCTTTGCAATAAGACCCTAAACCATATACGTTAAACCCTAAGCCTTAAATTATAAATTCTTTAAACCCTAAACTAATCATTTTTGCCCTAAGTAACATCATTTAACTAATAATTAAGTTCACATGGCTCAATTTGGCCCAAATTACATCACTAATTTCCCTAAATGATAAATTGACTTAATATGTGATGACATCAGGGCCAATTGAGCCCAAAATCATATTTTATAGTCATAAATAGGTTTAATAAGCTCAAATTATCCCCAATTACCTTTGCAATTGGACCCTATACCCTAAAACCAAAACCCTATACCTTAAATAGTATGCCCTAAACCTTAAACCCTAAATCATAAACGCTAAACCCTAAACTAATTGATTTACCCTAAATTAGCATCCTTTAGAGTATGAATTAGGTTTATAAGGCTCAATTTAGTCTAAATCACATCATTGATTGCCTCAATTGAATAATTAGCTCAATCGATGATGATATTGGGCCTAACTTACCCCAAAATCATATTTTTTAGTCATAAATAGGTTCAACAAACTCAAATTAGCCCTAATTACCTTTGTGATTGGACCATGTACCCTAAAACCTAAACCTTATACCCTGAGCACTAAACCCTAAACCCTAAATCAATTGATTTAGCCCTAATTAACAACTTTTACAGTAATAATTATTTTCTTAGGGATAAATTTAGCCCAAATCACATCACTTATTGCCCTAATTGACTAATTGGCTCAACTTGTGATGACATCAGTGTTAATTATGATAAAAATCACATTTTATAATAAAAAGTAGGTTCAACAAGCTAAAATTAACCCTTATTACCTTTGTGATTAAACCCTAAACCCTAAACACTTTAAACCCTAAACCAATCATTTTAAGTGCAATTAACATCATTTAGACTAAGAATTAGGTTCACAAGACTCAATCTAGCCAAAATCACATAATTAATTACCCCAATTGATTAACTGGCTTAATATGTGATGATATGGGGGATACTTGAGACCAAAATCATATTTCATAGTCACAAATAGGTTGAATAAGCTTAAACTATCCCCAAATGCTTTTGAAATTGGTCCCTATACCTTAAACCCTAAACCCTATACCTTAAACCCTAAGCCCTAAGCCTTAAACCCTAAATCCTAAATCCTAAACCCTAATCCAATTGATTTAGCCCAAATTAACATCATTTAAGGTAAAAATTAGGTTCGCAAGGCTCAATTTAGCCCAAATTACATGACTAATTGGTTCAATTTATGATGATACTAAGATTAATTGAGCCCAAAATCATATTCTATAGTCATAAATAGGTTTAATGAGCTCAAATTGGCCCTAATTACTTTTGTGATTGGACCTTATACCCTAAAACCTAAACCTTATATGTTATACCCTAAACCCTAAACCCTAATCCCTAAATCATAAACCCTAAACCCTAAATCAATCAATTTAGCCCCAATTACATCCTTTAGAGTAATAATTATTTTCATATGGCTTAATTTATCCCAAATCACATTACTTATTACCCTAATTGACTAATTGGTTCAACCTATGATGACATTGGGGATAATTGTGCCCAAAATCACATTTTATAGTCATAGGTTCAATGAGCTCAAATTGACCCCAAATGCCTTTGTGATTGGACCTTATACCCTATACCCTAAACCATATGCCTTAAACCCTAAAACATAAACCCTAAACCCTAAATCATAAACATATCATTTTAGCTTGGATTAATATCATTTAGACTAAGAATTAAGTTCACAGTGCTTAGGTTGGCCCAAATCATATCATTAATTACCCCAATTGACTAATGATTAAATTTATCAAAATATTGCTGAAATACCCATGATATATAGAATGAAAGAAGTGATGCATGTGTTTTTTTGTGCCATTGTTGTTAGAAATGTACCCCATAACTAGAAATCATGTTGTGTATACCTTTGTACATTGGATAACTTAAAGTATAATATACTATAAGTTCTTATTTAAATGTAAACTTATACTTAAATGTTTATTTTATTTATATATTATGCATGTTAATGTAATAGTAAAGTATTTTGTGTATGTGATTTCATAACAATAATACCACATACACAGTTTTAAAGATTAAAACTACATATGTGGTTTTAATAATTAATAGTAAAACATTTCGTGCATGCGGTAAATCTACATACATGGTTCTACTCTTTTTACCTTTGAAACACATTCCTTAAGTCTTAGGAATGGCTTGGATTCCTGAGCCTAAGGCATGGACCTGCAAACACATAGCCGAATGCGTGTTTTTGACTAAAAATAATAAAATACAACTTCAGCCAAGCTAAACATTATGAATTTTATCAAAATTTTTATTGAAAATATTACTACAACATCTTTCTAAATATATAATTTTTTTTATAATTTTATTACTTTAAGTTTGTTATCTATTTTTATTTTCAGGTATGTTTTTTTAGCGCGATATGCCACAACTATACATGTTCATATTTTATCTATCTTTTCATTCATCAATTCAAATTATGTGTGTGTGTGTGTGTGTGTGTGTGTGTGTGTGTGTGTGTGTGTGTGTGTGTGTGTGTGTGTGTGTATGGTTACAAACTAGACCTAAGTCTATAAACATTCAAAAAAAAATCTAACTTTTTATATTTTTTGAGGTAGTTAGGGGGGCTGCACGGTCGGCTATATATTATTGATCATATTTTAGGGTCTATTGACTTGTGAAATTAGTAAAAAAATAAATATTTATTAATTAATATAAAAAAACATAGGTTGCAAAATAGATTATCCTATCTAACTTTTCACCAAACGGTTTAAAAAAAACGTAGCTCAAAAAGTGATGGACCGCACAAAAAGCTATCTACTATGATTTTTATAAAAATTAGTAATACCTATTCAAATTTTATGATTTTTGAATTACTTATACTTGACCATTTCAAAAACAAATTAGTAGTTTATAAACTAGACTTGAAATGATACAATTCTTATTCCTATGACATCTTCAACTTTTGAGTTCAGGTGTCTCAAATTATCCACACAATTTGAGGTTTTTTTTTTTTTTTTTTCAAGAAAAACATGTCCACTTAAGTCCCCCCTTTTGTACCCCAATTCCATGAGCTTACCCATTAGTAGCATATATATTATGAAGAAGTTGATCCATATGGGTGTATGATATAAGCGGTGTAAGACCAAAAAAGATATGACCCACCTTGCCTCGATATATAAATAATATAGCACCATAATTATAAGATATAACAATGTAAAACATGAATATAATATTTCCCCCCAATGGTTTTATGATATAGATCATGGAGCTATAAAACACACCAAACACTTGAGTAAAATAATCATAATAGAAGACATGCCAACTATATGACAAGGAATGGATAAAGCACTTTAGATTCTAAAGTCATATCAAGTAGATAAACATAACATAAGACATGTCACAGATGTAACCAAGCACGGATTAAACACATCTATGAGATGATAAATTTGACCAATGAGATTTAGATATGAAAGCTATATCAAAATTACTCAAAACATCAATCCACTTCAAAATTTAGAGCCATTAGACTATAATGCAAGCAAAATAAACATTTTTAACAACATTATAAAATCTAAAGCTAATTGCTCTAAACAAGATTCAAAACAAAAAATAGAATTATTGATTATTGATTGTTTATAGACTCAGAATTTTGACAGTATTTATTGGCTTGATGACTTTGACAAATAGACTTTTGGCATGAGAGGATCATAGATTTCATAATTGTTTTCTCATTGTTTTGGAATGGAGGGAAGCATGGTTTAAATAGATAAGGAAGAGAGACTTTTTAATGAATTAAAAATTCATTGGAAGCCTCTAGAGAAGAAGACTCTAGAGAGGATGGAGGGAATTCTAAGGAATTTAAATTTCCTTAGAAATCTCTAGAGAAGGAGAAAGGTGGTGAGAGTTATAGATTCTATTATGGAATCTAATGATGATTAGGGGAAGATTAGAATAGATTAAAAGAAGGGTTAGGTGAGGAGTAAAGGGTAGGATTATAGGAAAGGCTAGGGGTAGGTAGGGTTTTTGTGAATTTAAAATTCACAAGTGGGTTTAATGGGGATTGTTAGATAAATGGGATGTTAATAAGTGATGTAATAGAGGGATTAATATTTTATGGGATTTGTAAAAGTTAGCATAGGTAAGAAAATATATGAAGGGGACTATATAATTAACTTGAAAAGGGGTTAACTGGTAAATTGGATGAATTAGATGGAATAGTGATGAAAGGGGTTGATTAGTTAATTGTTAGGCAAAATTAATGACATGATTAGTAATCTTAAAAAAGAAATCAAATTTAGATGCATACATTTTGCCCCTATTTGAAAGGGCATTGCAACTGAATGAAGTAAGAGTAATGGGATTTCAAAGAAGAAATACACTCATGGTTGAATTTTATTAAACAATATTAGAGGACATGTGATGATGCCCCTTAAAAGGGACATGCAGGGAGGAAGAAGGTAGATGGCCATTCAAAAAGAACAAATAAAGGGTGGGATGGATTAATTGACAATGGGATGGGATGCGAGATGTGGGACTGATGATGAAGAAGATGAAATCAACATAAATAGTGAGCTATAAATTAATGATGATGATCAAAGACCTATGCACAGGGAGTGAAAATGAGTATGTCATAGTTGTCGACACATCCCAAGGGGGAATCAATCATAACATGATGATGATAAGGTAAAAGGCCATAAGATTTGAATGTATCCCAGGCAAGAACACATGCTAGGGAGAGCTACAGACCAAGATGATAAAGGCCATGAGCTTTTGACACATCCCAAGTAAGGATATATGCTGAGAGAGGATCGATTCAAAATAAGATAATTTGATAATATTAGCGATGAGTGTATCTCAAAGCTAAAGTCAAGTGATATGATGAAAGAGAATAAATGATATGATCAAGTGACCAAAGGACAAAGGGGAAGAATTGGATTGCAATGCATCAAATCAATGAACCACAATGTGATTAATAGGGATGATGCTCTTAGAGAGGACACATGCAAGGGAGTGAGAGATGATAATAAAGTTACAATCCTATTCATGCCCTAATCAAAGGAGGAAACCATAAACTTTAAATGATGAATTGATCGATCAATGATAATGGATGACTAATGGAAGATTATATGGATGTTTTAATTTGTTGGGGCCAATCGATAGGTGTAAGCAATTGACAAAAAGACTAGGGAGATGATTGTGGGGATGGTGATTGATCAATATACCATTTGATTAATGATTGATATTATAGCTTAAGGATTTGACTGATACGATACTCGAACATGATGAAGGACAAGATAGATGTAACGATGAATGATGGGGAAGAGGAGATAGTGGCTGAGCTGACATCAGGGACACCATTTGACAGAGCATTAACTACATCAAGAAATAGAGGTTTGGTAGCTATCATGCACATGTGCCTCATGTATATCACCAATTAACTAGAAATTATTTGTATCATAGGTGTAAGCATTGCATATTTTATAGTATTCAAACACCTTAGAATGTGTTACCCATTATAAGAGAGGATAACATCGTACATCATGCTCTTCTTGGTAAATTTTACATAACTGCTTTAGTATAACATGGATGTTTTTACATGCACAATTGCTTTGGTTATGACCTTCAAACTCACAATCTATATGCCAAATATTATTATGATCATCATAAGCATTATTTATAGTCATTTTCTCTAGTTACAATGTCATTGAAGCTATTTGGGCTTCCATAAAAGGACTGATTCCAGTATCAATAATACCAATAGATTCAGTGTGGAGGGTGGCTTCTAGGGTTTTTCATGAGCTAATAAAGATCTTCTGAGACATTGTTTGTCTAAAAGGAAGAAACAAACCTCCCATGAACCATTGGACATGCTGAGCAATATTAAATAATGAATGTTTTGACAAGAGTGTTTTGAACCATGCGTCATACTCCCATATACTTTCAGTGAGTTCCTAATTTATATTTTTCATCATGGTAATACTTTGTTGATCAAATTTGGGAATGTCAAATTCCTAAAGTAATGTTGTTTTGAGTTGACCATAGTCAATTACTGCTTGTTGAGAGTCAAACTTCCTATACCACTTATGCACTCTTTCTATAAGTGTGGTTATGAATTATGTGGTCTTTCACTTAGAAAAAGTTATACCTCATAGCCTCTAAATGAGTTCACACTTATGAAAATGTTCCACAACATTTTCCATGCCCCATATTTAGGTAGGTGAATCATCATTCATAATATACTATTGGTAGTTGAGGTGCTTGCACCAGTGGCTATTGAGAACCTCCATATCCTCTTACTTGAGGGAAAGTCCACCACTTCCTCTTGTGCCACCTCCAAGTCTACCTATAATGTCTCTAATAGCAATACCCATGATGTGGGGCACAGTAGTTGGTTGATTAATAATATTTGGGCCTGTACTCTGTCCACTATGAATGTCAAGTCTGCTAGGCATCCCATGTTGGGCCATGAAATTTCCTTGAAGAGGAAAAGAAAGTTTTAATATTGGATGAGTTAAAATCAACTCAGCTACAATTTCCCTTATAGGATCAATTTCTGAGTCTAAACTATCTGTATCCTAATTATGTACAAGTAAATCATCCAATTCATAATCATGAGCGCACACTATGATTGGGGAAACTTGGTTGGTTCGAACTTGGTTCTTTAGTCTCTTTTATCTGGCTAGTTTCTCCTTCACATGATAAAATTGGCATGGGAAATGATTCAAAAGTGATGGAGTCCTTGTGCATTTTTTGCTTCCTTGCGGACCCTAACAACACTTCTTGAGTTATCATATTCCCTTCTTATGCCACTTCCTCCTATGATCCTCTACCGATCTTCATCATATTTTTGCTTTCATAATGCCCATTGACTAGCTACCATTCTGAACCTAAAATTATTCACTAACACTTATATATTCCCCTTCCAACTATGTAGCTCATGAAAGGATGAATTTATCCCTCCATTGGTAGATTTGCAAGTTGATAATCAATGAACAACTTCTTGATTTTTAGTGGGAAATGTTTAATATACAGACCATGTGGTTCTCTAAGATACTAGAACTTGGATTCTTCATGACAAGAATAAATGGTTACAACATACTCTAGAATGTAGCTATTCAACACTCCTCTCCACTAGATATTAATAGCTTGTATCCACAGTGTTCCTAGTCGTGCCAAAACCCTTTGGCATTATAACATCCAAGCTTATCTTCTCTCAAATTTTTGTGATCAACCTTTAGCATAAGCAAAGAGCCAAACATGAAAATGAATAGTGAATTTTACAAAGAAGGTTTCATATAATGCATTGTAGATATGTTGTTCTACCCATTGACATGCGCAAACTACTGGTTCAAGATAAATAACCATAAAATTATCCTTGACCTATAATCCATTGTTTAATAATTTTAAGGGTTATATGTTCAAGCATCTTCCATTATTATGCAACAAGCACTATGGTTCCTGGAAATAGAACCAAAATGTTGTGTTTTTATTCCCTTAATAAATATCTAGAGTGTATCCCTAACAAGCTTGTGCACTGGCCCTTCATGTAAGACTATCGTCTTGCGCACTCACCCAAAACATGCATAAAGAAACCAGTTCCTATGGATTATGTTGCTCAATAAAAATCTAGTCATATACTTGATTTTATTCATATATCTGATTAGAAATTACACATGAAAAGAAATACACTACTATAAACCTTGACTCATTAATCACAACCACCAAGAACAGGAACATGAATGCCATAAAGTTCAAGGGATTGCCAATTCATAATGTATGTTCTATAAATCCCATAATGAGTGATAACCAATATAATTAGTCAATCCAATCCACTATTCATATTTAAATAACAATTAAACATAAACACACAATGCTCAAACTTATTCTAACATCCACAAGTCTATATTATATGGTCCCAATATTCTATCTATAATTAGTCACTTTACATGATTCCATATAGGGGTATTTATACTTATTTTTCCCTGACCAAGTAGTTACATAATAAATGACAACATGTGTGATTGGCCAACGAAATCCTAGTAGAATGAGAGTTATGGCAGTCTTTCAATTGTTCTTTCCTAAGGACATGGGCTTTTATGCCCCCTATATTCTTGTTTGATGCTAGATCCTTAATGCCAATTATCCTCCTCTTCATGGGCTGGTGCAAAAATCATGATGATTAAAGTTTGGATGGTCCTTGAGAATCACTCCTCAATCATTTCCTAGATCCCATACGCTCCCCAAGTCTTTCATTGTGGTTCTATGTCCTATGCTCTCAAGTTTCTCGTACTTTGTTCCATCTTTGACTGGGTCTTCTCATGCTGATAACTTTTGTGCCCTTCTCCTTTTATGCCTCATTAGTTCCACACCACAATATTCCTGTGCCATGCTAGTTTATGTATGGTCTTCCTATGCCATGCTCCTTTCATGTCATGCCAGTTTTATGCCAAAAATCCAAAACACAATCAAAATATGGGTTCCAACACCTATTTTACATAGTCTTCACACAATTTTGTGTTCCTAGAACACTAGCACAGTCCTAGACACTAATGTTAGTGTCTAGTGGTCACTTTTTAAGTGTGTTTTGGGTATTAACCCTTCCTTGAGACTTCTCTTATGATTTTATCTTTCTTTTGCATCTTGTCGACCAGAGAATAAGGGTCTTACATTCAAATCAAAGTTCCTTTTATATAAAGAGCCATACAAGGCATTTTAAATCTAGCACTTACTATTTTGGCACATAATTACATAAAATCAACCAATAGTATAGCTCAACACACTGCATATTACTCAACAATCACACCTAGATCTGCATGCTTGATTAAAGAATGTCCTAAGTGAAAGTAATTCTAGCATATCGTGCATGTTGATTATGCATGTTCTGTAAGGGAGACCTACATGAAATCTAAGACCTCTATCATTGGGGTTAATGTAGGTAATGGTCAGGACAATCGAGGTTATGTATCATGTGATTGTAACATCCCATAACCTAGTTTTTCTCTTCTTTTTACATTTGATCTTGTTGTTGTTTCATGTGTACAGATGTTCATTGGGTTTTGGAAAAGATTCAACAAAATAGTGACATAGACGAATGAATAAAATATCAAAACTCACCTACAGGTCCCTAAAACCCTCCAACACCATCCCTAAAAGTCTCAGGTAGTTTCTCCACATAAGGACACTAGCATGGTACCTTAGACACTAGTATAGTACACTACTATCCTCCTAACCACATTACTATTTCAAGGGAATTTTCAAACCCAGTCTTAGAACTAAGGACTCTTGACTAATATTCAAGCTTGTTCTAGCTTTCCTGACATTCGATAAGGTCTGATTCACTCTAGATAAGTCAATTTTCTCATTGTGCATACATCTCAAGTAAATTAGTTCAATATATCTATTTGTAATATTTGTTTGTATTTACCCTTTGTACATAACCCCTTTAACAACCTAGGATTTACATGTCTGAGTCCTGAACAGTTAAAACACATGCAATATACAAAGAGATGATTGGCAGGATCAAATTCCTACTATCTTATGACGTATAGGAAAAAATATAAGCATGTAACAGGTTTCAATCCATTTCACCTAGTTTATATATTATAAACAACCATGCCAATGCAATACATAGTTCATAGTTTGTGAATTATAATGATCATGAAACTAGGAGATCAAAAGTCTCTTTAGGCAAGATTAATGGATTTAACTCAGACATAAGAATCCAAACAATGTGTATAATGGACATATGAAGTCATCAAATAATGTCAAAAAGTGTGGCATGATCGCAATTTGCGATCCAAATAATTTTACCCAAAACAAGTAGTATAACTATATGATATGACCTTATATCATCCATGAAGTATCATAGCAAGGAACAAAAGGAACAATTATGTTATGGGACCTAAAAAGAACCATTCTTATAAGATGTGTAAATATATGTTGGTTGAAGCCTTACCATCAATAATCTCTATCAAATCTCATAGAAAAATTAGAGAGGGTGCTAAGTAGCACCATGCAGACTATGATTTTTGTTTAATGCATTGTTTTCCTTTTAGGTCTGTAGTGTAGTTATATATAGTAATCTCTATATCTCAGGATATCATAACCAAGTTGTAAAATTCAAAGTCACAAAGTACGATAAGGAAAGAAACCCAACACAAAAGGAACAATGTCATGCAAATTCAATATGAGGGTCATCAATTAAGTTTGATGTTACACATCAAGCTTTTTAGATTACTCACTCCATGATGGATTGGAAACATTAACGCAGTAACACATTGAATGAGGTAAGTTATGGAGCTTGTTAAGGCTGACAAATCCAAGAGAATAATGGCAGATCAAATGACTACACCTGATTCAATAGATTCAATGTTGAAGGAGTCTTTAAATTCAAGAGACGTAGTGATGGCCAAGATGACCAATTGGTAGAATGACATGTTGCACAATACATTTATAGGAATCCAAACATGACAATGCATAGATATATTAGAGGAGTTCACGCTAGAGATCTAATGTAAAGCATTGCAGAGTAGGGTTGCCATACTCATCTTCGAGGATGATGATATTCATAACCTAATGTAACATCAATCTCCTCTATGCAATATGATTATTTCATGCAGGAAGCTTTCAGTGATTGGAAGATGTTCGAACAGGACTTGTTCCACTTGGACAATTCTATTTCTAAAATCATCATAGAGCCATAGTTTGTCCTACCTAACTAGCTCCAAAAGCAACTCTATACAAGGAAAGATGCTCAAGATGCACAAACAACTATTCAACATCAACAAAAACTATTAACAATTGCGACTACAACTGCAACCTCTTAAGAAATAATTCTAGCACATACACCATCATCTTCTACTTCAAAATATAAAACTTATCCAACCATAGCTTCCAAATCAAAACCTCCTCTGCCTTCTTCTCAGTTTATGCTCCACCCTCCACATAGGTATGGTGCACACCAATTTTAGAAAATTTTAAAATCTACTCAATTTAGTGTAAGGTAAGGCTTTTAACATTAGAAATAGGGTTAGGAAGGTCGAAAACCTGCAAGGGTGGTAGATTGGTATGATACTTAGTTGAAAAATTAAAAGGGCAGTTGAGTAGTGCACAAGAGGTGAAAATAAGTAAATGACACCTTGAATGATTACTATAAGTAATGTTTCTAGTCTAATTAGGCAACTCCATCAGTTCTAGCATTTGACACACTTCCTATGACTTTATCTTGGGATGAGACAATGGGTTAAGTTTGAGAAAGTGTTAAAATGAGAACATGGCTATAAAATCTCATAGTATAATTATATGACTTGTGTGCGACTCACACTATTTTGAACTTTATATATCATTTTGTATGTGCTCGACACCTAAATGCATATCAAGAGTCTATAGAATACAAAGAGACCATCTTTTATTTGTCATGAAAGGTTGAAATATGAAGTGACAAAGCCTTCTATGTTTTATATATAACTCACTTATATTGTAAAAGTGTTTTGAAATATAGAGATTTGATAATGGTTCTTTATATTTATTGATGCTGTGGATTGCACCCTTGAAAGAACGTTAAGCTTCTCTCTTCCACGTGGCACAATGGAGACTCCTCTCTTGCTGTGGGTTTGGCAAAACTAAGGGGAGAATCTCTAGATAAGGGCTAGCTCCCTTTGATGCTTCTCTCAAGTCTTTTACTACTACTACTAACAATGGGGAGGTGAAAAGGGAGAAGGATACAACCAAAATAGAAACTAATCTAAGTGGTGATGCACCAAATGATTTTGATCTACTCAGCTATTCACACTTCAAACCAGAAGGGGGAAAACATACACTTTATCTAGAAAAAAGACTAGATTGTAGGTGTATTTTAACAGGGGGCTTAATGGAGACACAAGGAAAATGAACTTACCACAGGCACTGTAGAAAACACACTGTCTGATAGCTACTCTTCTATCTCTATGCTCTAGATAAAACACTTCCAGTTAACATAAAAAAATGGCTTTGGCTACACTAGGTATGATGGTGTCAATCTTGTGAAAGCATCAAGCTAAAATGACTAAACACATAATTGATGCACAGACACACTCAAAAGCATAACCAGTCAGATAGAGGTAAAACACATTCTTATTGATCAAAGGTGAAATTTGGTAGGGCTTCACCTTATAAAATGAGAGATCCCCTTCTCAACTTAGAGGTTACAATATATATGGCATGAAGGAAATGACTTTGGCACTTTCTAGAATAAGCAGCCCATACTGCATTAAATACATTGGAAAGAGGAAACTTCTAAAGGGACCATGCTATGGCAGTCACAAGTCATGAATTTTGGTGCTTAACCTATATTAAATGTCACTCCAAGAGCAATAGTCTCACGCGATGGTCTTCTCATTAACGTAAAATGAGAAAAAAATGGGCCATTCTATTGAATGCATGTGTTGCCTTTGGTGGCCACTTGGTAGAGACTATTTCATCCACATCAATAACTTCTTGTGTTGATGCTTTCTATGCCACCTGGACTATTTTGTCTGCTCCTACACTTGGCTTTTGTCTTTTTCTGGCTCTTTGGCCCTCAGGTATTTTTTTGGTCATTTCTCGCCTCTTCAGGCTCCTTTTTCAGCGAACGCATCCCATCAAAATTGATGTCTACGGGCTTGTAACTATTCAAAAACCAACGGCTATTTTGGTGCCTTAAATTTGACGTTCACGTGTATGTCACCAGACGTTTGAAATCCAACGGCTAGTTCACTATGTTAAGATTGACGTGCTTGGGCTCGTTATCCCTTTGATAATTTTTTCACCCTTTTGTATTCCTTTGGCCTTTTGCAATTGAACCTTCCCGAAGGGAAGGTGTCCCTTCGGAGCTTGGAAAAGGTCCCTTTTTTGGTCGCTGAGAGCCCTCCGCAAGGGCACTTGTTCTTCGGGCCCCTCCATCTTTTCAATTCCTTCAGACAAAATGTCTAAAGGAATTTCTTTAGGCATTTTACCTAAAGGAAAACTTGTCTTCATGTCTTCTCGTTTGATAAATTCCTTTAGACAAAAGTCTAAAGAAATTCCTTTGGGCCTTTGTCTAAAGGAATTTGCCTTGGTTCCTTGCTTGTGAATTTCTTCGAACAAAATGTTTGAAGGAATTCCTTCAGGCATTTTGTTCGAAGAAATTCATCCATTGATTCTTCCTTAGATTTCCTTCAAATTTAAGTTTGAAGGAAACCCTTGCCTTTTCCTTTGGATTTCCTTCAGACAGAAAATTTGAAGGAATCATTTGCCCTTTGCCTTGGTCTTTCTTTGAAGGTGCTCACTACCTTCCACAAGGGCACCTTAGGTCTAAAATTACCCTTCGAAGCCTGCTGAACGGTCCCGTTTACAACTTGACTGCCCTTTGCAAGGGCACTTGACCTTCGGGGCTTTGTAAAAGGATTGCATTCTTTGAATTGGCCCATGCCTTTGCCAAAAGGCTTGTCTAAGGCAATTACCCAAAGCGAAATAAGCCCCATATCAAGCTGAGAACCTATAGGTCTTCGATCTTTCAAGTTTTCATAAGAACAGGGTTATTACAAAGGGAAATGGAGCATTTGTAGTAAAGTGGATGCATCCAAGACTGATGCACAGGACAACAGGGAAAGAAAAGAGAGCAATTTTTTGATTGCAATACCAAAATGGTCAACATATTTGGTGATTCCTAGGGGTAGCATGCCTGCTATGCTTTAAGAAAACCAGTGGCTTACAACTCCATTGGGCATGGAGTCAAAACATAGCCCAAAAGGTTGACAATAACCTTGAGAGATCCAAGAATCAATTATGAAGATTTTACCCCAAACGGTAAAAAAAACACACACAAGGCTAAAAAACTATGAACATGCACAAGAGCACTTAGGGAAAATAGGAAATAAAATATATCCCATTAACTAGGATATGTAGTTCTACACCATCCAACTTGGAGAGTTGGAATGTATTGTGTTGCTTGCACTGAGTGATGACATACAGACCACTCCATAGGCCATCAAACTTTGTGTGTTTTCTAGGCTTAACTCAGTTTTCATCCCATTTTAAGATGATGTCACCTTTAGAGAAGCCTTTTGATGAGGATCTCTTGTCAAAGTGCTTCTTCGTTTATTACTGATGGCTGGTCATAGAAACCATGGCTTGGTCCCTTGTCTCCTAAAGTTCCATCAATTCACATAGCCTGACCTCCATGATGTTGCCTTCTTCCAACTACAACTGGTGAGCAAGATCCAAAGCTATAAATTCAAGTGAAATAGGAAGTATAGCTTCCCTTCTATACACAAGCGTGTATGATGAATTGCCAACTGCCCTCTTTGGAGTAACCATGTCTGCTCACAAGGCTATTTTCAATTTGGCATGCCAAGTTCTCTTATTCTCCTCCATTGTCCTTTTGATAATTTTGATTAGATTCTTGTTGGTGGACTCATCCAACCCATTCCCTTATGGGTAGTAGTTGGATGAAGTGCTAAGGTATATGCCATATCCCAATGCCCACCCGCTCATTCTAGTTCCCAAGAAATCCAATGCACTGTCTCAGATGATGGTAGATGGGACTCCAAACCTTGTCACCAAGCCTTCGTAAAATTCCAAGACTACACTTTCATTGGCCTCCTTCAAAGCAACAACTTCTACCTATCTCATTAAGTAGTCTGTAGCAATCAAGACCCATTTGTGGCCAACACTGGAAGGAGGGTTAATCATCCTTATGAAGTCTAGGCCTCATTAAATGAATGGCTATTCTACTTGAATAGGTTGTAGAGGCATTATTGTTAGTCATTGTTTCCCATCAAAGAGAGCACACTTCTGGCACTTTCATACCTAGACATGGGTGTCTCTGATTAGAGTGGGCTAGAAGTAACTAGCTCTCATATTCCTTGCAGCTGTAGGCTTAGGATCAAAATGACCACTAGCTAGCCCGTCATGGAACTCAGACAACACCCTATCGACCTGACTTGGGTATATGCACCTCAAGAGTACTCTTGAAAAATCCCTTCTAAATATCACCCTATCAATTAAGACATAAGGGAGAGATTAGAGTCTAAAATATCTCCTCTTGGTCCTATCAAGGCCCTACGGGCACTCACCAGTGAGAAGGAAACATTTCATGTCTGATGCCCAATACTTCATGACTGCTAGTTCTTCTACTGTAGCTTCATCATGGATTAGCAAAATGTCCTCTTTCTACTATTTAAGGCCTGTAGCAAGGTGTTCGTACAGGCCTTTTTCTCTTGCTAGCTTGGTGGTTTTGATGTCCACATCATATTCCATTACTTTGGTGATCCATCCCGCTATCTTTTCATTTAGATCACGACTAATCAAGACATCTTTGATGCTGGGATGTGGCACCATGAGATGAACCCTACTATTGGATAACATATGTCTAAATTTCTTTAGGCTTTGTATGACCACAAGGACTTGCTTCTCCAAATATGTATATTTGATCGCAAGACCTTCTAGACCTTGGATAAAAAATGCAAGTCACTATTCAAGGTTCTCATCATTTGCTTAGGTAAGCATGGCAGAGATTACCTATTCATTTTTGAAGGTGTAGAGGTTGAAATCCTTGGTGAAGTCAAGACTGATCAAGGCAGGAGCCTAGGTGATACCCTGCTTGATTCCTTCAAAACTATCCTTCCTTTGTGCTGTCCACGTGAATTTCTCATCTTTCTTCAGCATGGAGGTTAGTGGCTTGACTATCTCAGCAAAATTTGGGATAAATCTCTTGATAAAATTTATTCTACCAAAGAAGCTTTGTAGACCTTTCTTATGCTTAGGCAAAGACAACACTAGGATGGCGTGAACTCTTTCTAGATCAATGGTCAAGCCCCCTTTCAAAACAACATGGCCAAGGAGTTTACCTTCATGGATAGCGAACATGCATTTCTTTAGGTTGAGAGAGATACCAAACTCTCTACACCTCTCAAAGATTTGCCTAAGGTGTTTCAGATGTTGGCCTACTTCCTTAGAAAATATTGTCACATCATCAAGATAGAGTAGTACAATATTATTTATCAGGCCTTGCAAAGCCATGTCCATGGCTCGTTGAAAAGTGGTTCCAGCATTGGACAATCTAAATGGAATTTTTTAGTAAGCAAACATCCCCCACTTGGTAGTGAAGGTTGTCTTGTATTGATCACAGTCTTGCACTAAAATTTGATTGTACCCTGAATATCCATCCATGAGGGAGAAACATTCGTTGCCTATCACCATTTGGAGGATCTGCTCCATACTTGGGAGAGGATAGCGATCTTTCAACGAGACTCTATTGAGGTCTCTAAAATCCACACACAGTCTGAGCTCCACATTTTTTTTCCTAACAAGGACTAGATTGGCCAGCCAAGAAGAATGTTTGATCAGAAATATGAGCCTGGAATCAATCAACTTGGTGAATTCCTTCCACATGAGAGGCTCAATCTTCATGTTGACAAGCCTTTGTTTTTCTTTGATGGGCTTGGTGCCTTCCTCCATCTCAATGGTGTGTTGGGCCAAACTTGGGTCAAAACCCTTCAAGTTGCTATACTCCCAAGTGAAGACATCTGCAAATTCTTGGCACAACAAGATGAAATCCTGCCATTCATGATTTGTACATACCTTCCCAAGTGCAAGCAGCCTATTCTTGAATATTTCAACTTTTTCATAGTTCTCTTTATTCATCATGATGTTTGCTTTATCATCTTTCAATTGGTCATCCTCATTGAAGATACTTTCGAGAGTGACCAAGCCTTTGGGAAGTTTGTTTTCTTTAGCTGAACAATCTGGCTACTGTAGCTTAGATTGATTTTTAGAGGCAAACTCAGCCTCCTCTTGCAAGAAAAATGCCATCTACTAATTGATATCAAACACTTGCCAGTTGGTGATGTTATCAAGCATAGAGGGTCTAATTACCACTTTTAAATGGCATGAATTGTTGTTTCAGCCTATCTCCTTGGGGATGTCAAACTGGGCGCCAACTACTGGTAGTTTGTCTACTTGCTTATTCTACTCTCTTAGATTGAAAATAACATTGAAAGCAAGGAAACTCTCCACTAAGTCCCATACCCTATGCTTGTAAGACTTAAGCAAGGAATTCTTGGTTAGATTTTGACCTCTCACCTGATTTACGATCAACTCACTGTCTCCAAAAACCTGCAGCTGTTTAATTCCTCTTTTCCTTGCTCACTCTAAACCATGGATGAGAGAATCATATTTTGAAACATTGCAAGTGCAAAAAAATTGGAACCTAAAAGTCAAGAAGTATTTCTCCTTTGAGGGGGAAATTAACGCCACTCCACCACCAGCTCCTAGTTTGCTTCTTGAGCCATCAAAAAAGAGTTGCCATAAACCTGAGCTCTCTTGGTTTGCTTTCATCAAATTTGGCACAAGGGTACCTTCTTCATGCATGTAATAAATTCCCAGCCCTGCCTCTTCTATAAACTTGTATGGGTCATGTTTGAAGTTGTCACTTTCCCATTCGTCTAAGAGAAAGTTAGCAAATCCTTCAAGGGCAGAGGGCAGAGATTGATCCACTTGGAATTCTTCTTCATCAATAATGGTGTAGCTGACATTCACCACTTTGAGTGAGTAGGGATCCATATGATCTCTATGGATTGGCTCTGACTCAATCTTGACCTTAGTCCCATATTTAGTTCTAAAAACCATGTAAGACCAGTTTGCTGCTAGGTACCCACCTATTTTGGATGTGAAATCCCAGGACAAGCAGATAGCAAAGTAGGGAGGAACATCCACCACTACCACATAATAGGAAATTGAGAAAGTGGGACATGCATGCAACATTATATTCAAGCTTAGTACCACTCCTAGTGTCTTGACTGGTGATCCATCT
Organism: Torreya grandis; assembly: GCA_037957365.1. Lineage (NCBI taxonomy): Eukaryota > Viridiplantae > Streptophyta > Pinopsida > Cupressales > Taxaceae > Torreya > Torreya grandis. The sequence continues at coordinate 3,893,501 of JARHVA010000965.1, read as the reverse complement.
AGCTGAAGGACTCCCTTGGTCATCTCCTTGTATTTGAGTTCCAGCTTATCCATTATGTATTTGGGCATTACCAATGTGCTTACCCCACTGTCAATAATGCATTTGTGCACCAAGAAATCTCCTATGACTAAGGATAGATAAAAGGGGGAACCTTTTCATCTTTCTTTGCTTGGCCTACTGTGGGACGGTGGCCATTCATTATCAAAATGTTATCAACTTTTGTTGGGATAATTGGTTCATATAACTCGTGCAACTCCTTCTGGAATATGTCCTTTCGTCATGGAATTGCTAATGAATCCCACAAAGAGATATTCAAGTGTAGCTTCTTCATCTAGTCTACCACGTTGATATGAGGGTTACTGCCTTTTAAATTTTTTTTGGGAGCGCTTGCAGCCTGAGGTGCAGGCTGAGGAGCTGAGGATGTAACTGGTGGCCTGCAATTTAGAAATTTTTGGCTCATATGTGATAAAGAATATGCTGTGGACATTTGGGCAGCTATTTGAGCTTCCTTCATAGCTTTCCTTTTGGACCTTGTGTTGGCTGCAACATAATCACCTTGGTTGTTCATACTACCTAGATAGTTTGACTGCACAACTTCACCTTCCATGTGATTCATGAGAGTGGAATCAGACTGAGCCTACATGTTGTCCATGCCAGGTTGTACTAACATCTCAAAGCTTAGGAATTGGGTAGCTTGATTATCTTATGCATTCATATATTGACTCAGCGTCTCATTTGTATAAGCAACCTAATCTTGACCATATTCTAGGGGTAAGAAATTTGGTTGTTCCTGTACCAGATTATTTTGAGTGGGCACAAGAGCTTTAGACGATGGAGTGTCTGGATTATACCCTTGATATGGTCTGGCTTGTGCAAACTGACCCTGTCCTTGATTATAATTTTGAAAAGGGGGTCTACTTGCTTATTCCAAATACTGGTATCCTTGATTTGGTTGATAGTTTTGAGCTTGTTGCCTTTTGAGAGCCACTAGTTCGTTGGTCACACTTTGCAACAAGCTTTTAACTTCATGAAGGTCATTGGGTGAGGTAGCAGTTGACTTTTCTATGCCAGGCAAAAGAGCTAAGGCGGGTGTAGTAGTCTAAACTGGAGGTGACAATTCAAGAAAGAGTGGCATATGAGGTCTAGGGGCTATCTTTCTTGCTTGTACCAGGCAATTTTCAATGGCTATGGCAATTTCATAGGTATCTGGCAACACTTGTCCTCCCATTGACTGTATCATGACAACAATGTTGCTATTTAAAGCTTTCAAGTAATAGAGGAAGCATAGCTTGGGGTCGGCCTTACCAAAATGAGGATTTTGTCCCAGGTCTTTTGAAACTTGGTATTGAAATTGTTGTCCCTAAAAAATGTCATTCATTTTTGGGATGACCTATGGACTATTTTGGCCTTGCACAGACCAAAATTGTCTCTTCCCTTTTCAAAATTTGTCTTGAGCGTTCAAATTCCTCATTTTTCAAGCTTTTCCAAAATTCTATAGACTCTGTAGGCTTAAATCTACAGACTCTATAGACTAAGTTCTACAGGCTTCACAGGTTGATTTCTATAAATTCTACAGGAAAGAAGTAAGCTCTCAACACTTAGGTAATTTCAAGGCTAGTTCAACTACAAGGTTCAACCAAAATGTCCATCGGCAAGCTTCTAAGAAAGGATTGAACCATTAAACCATTGAACCGTTGAACCTTGAACCATTTTGGTTCAATGGGTTCAAAGGTTCAACATCATTAGCAAGAGTTAAGTCAAGGTTTAAAGTTCAACCGCTTCAATGTTCAATGGCTTAAAAACACTTAGCAAAGAGAGGAAAGCTTGAACCATTGAACCACTCTGGTTCTAAGGTTCAACAGGTTCAATGGTTCAACTGGTTCAATGCATTTGATTCAAAAAGATCAAAAGGACTTAGCCAAATAAAAAGAATGAACTGTTGAACCTTGAACCAAAAGGTTCAACGAGTTCACAGGTTTGAAGATTCAACCAGTGCGATGAAGATCAAAGAGCTTAGAAAGAACAAGGAAGTGAAGGACAAAGGATGAACCAATGAACCGATTGAACCTTGAACTGAAAGAGTTCAAAGTTCAATGGTTCATGGGTTTAAAGGTTCAAAGGCGGCCTCAGCCAAGGAAAGAAGCAACAAATAGGTGGTTTAACGGATGGTTCAACCAAGGAGCACGTAAAAGAAAAAGACAAGTGAAAGCTTCCAAGTGCCGTCTACTGAGACACATTATGATTTGCTTCTCAAAGTAGTAGAACATGCCACGTATCCCTAGTAAACAAGCAAAATGCGACAAGTGTCTGCATCTGTGCTTTAGGTTTTTAGCAAGTTTCAAAGCTTATTTTGACAAGCTTATCTAAAAGCTGTGGATGATGCCACATGTCCTCGCCTGTGTCACAATAGAAAGCAGCCATAGCAAGTGAGAAAGACATAAAGGAGTTGCTAAAAAGAATGGCAGGCCTGCAAATGTCAAATTTAGGACAACTGACTAGCCGTTAACCTTCAAAAGAGGAAAGACCCGCGGACGTCAAATTTATTGCAATGAAGTGTCTATTGATCTTTACAGGCTTAAAATGTGGACCCAATGCATTCAAAGACCTTAAGGCCAGGGCCAAAAGGAAGAAGAGAAAAAGAGGGAAACTCAACAGGAGTTATTTCCAGTAGGTGGATCAGTCCACCAGATAGATATTTGGGCCTGAAAACATTGAAAGTGCAGCCTATTTGTCTCCCTTGGAATAAAGGCAAAATGGATATCTACATGAATAACAGGTGATAGAATAAGTGACTCAGGCTCAAGAGAAGACATTCAAGATGAATCAACATGCCACAGTTAAGGTAGCCACCCTGTTCCATCATGGCCCTCCCTGATAGAACAAAAAATGCATTCAAAGCATTAATGCACAGCATGGGTCGCTCCATGGGACAAAGCACCAAGCCTTCCTTGGCCTCTATATATTGTAATCTCTTAGTTTATTTTAATGGAGATCTTCCCGTTACAAGAATTAAAACTCTGCCCAAATTGAAAGGCATCACTGAGACTTTGAGCTCAGATGATTTATCATATTTCTTTGTTTGAATCAGAAAGCAAGTTACTTTTAGACTTTGTGTTGTTATAGCTTGTATCATTCTAGGAGATTGTTCTTATGTCTATTTCCTAAATGTATTCTTATTTATACAATTTTAACAAGCAGAGCTAGTGGAAGTGATAAGGAAGGTGTCCTGAAACTAGTTACTTTCAGACTTTGTGCTGACATAATTGTTTTCAGTGTGTGTTTTTGGTTTCTTTCTGTGTAAAAGACCTTGGGACAACTTTGTGCCCCCATTGTTATTCGTATCTAACTCTTGGGCAGTCAAGGTGGAGACTTTGTGCTACATCTTATATTGCTAGTTACTCTATACTCTGTTATCAGTTACTTATCCTACCTGAAAGATCTCGGGTTGTCCCTTGCAAGAACACTTCTAAAAGAAGAGAAGTGCCTTCAGTGTCTTCACAAGGATTTTCTCATTTGTTTGTGAATATCATCTCTGAAAGAAGAGAGATGGATGGTGTATCCTACCCTTGAGTGTTATTTTTTGCATATATTTATAGTATATAGCTCCTGCATATTCATAGGAAACCTTCCTTTAATGAGAGGAGAGATTTGTCCCCTGTTGATGTAGTAAAACTGCACATCTAGCCGACCAATCTCTCTATGTTGTGGTTGAAGAGACCTATATTGCTCATCAGTTAGCTAGTTGACAAAATATTTACCCAATAGTTTTTGGTGACTATGCTGGGAAAGAGCACGCAGTTTGAAGTCTCAAGCTTCAAGCTGATGCAGATCTTGCTCTTTTCTATTTTTTGTTCTGCAATTTGACAACTCCACGTTATACCAAAAGCCAAAAATCTCAAGGTGTTGCTGACCCTACCTTTGAGTTGGTGCAACAGAGTAATTTTGAGTTGTTTCCTCCACAACCTCACCTTCAATGAACTAGGAGTCTTCCTCCTACCCCTACCAGGTCACCAACACAAGGCATAGCTTCTTTTTCTGCTACTAGCAGAGCTTTGCCTATTCATACTCCACCCAGATTTGTGATCCCACTTTTACATAATCCAATCATGGCTCAAGGCCCCTGGGGCAACTCTTTTGGTCTGCTAAATTTGAACCCACCTCTACATGAGCTTCCATGCAGTTCAATAAAGAATTTCCCCAAATTTTTTGGTGATAGGAAAGTTCACCCTGATGAACATATTGCTAGCAGCCTTCATAGCCTGTGGTGTAATAGGTGTGGAGTATGAAGACATAATAGTCAGGGTATTCGTAGAGACACTACAAAGCGCTGCTGCAGACTAGTTCTACCATCTATAAGCTCAGTCAGTGACTGATTGAGACACTCTTAAAGATAAATTTGAAGCCAAGTTCAAGCTTACTAAAGATGCACATGCCTTGCTGGCCCAACTCACACAAATGAAGAAGGAGCCCCATGAACCTATGAGGGACTTCATTGCCAGGTTCGATAAGTTGAGGCACAAGATTTCTATGATCACCCAGCTGACACCTCAAAATCTCAAGTGTTTCTTCATCAACTTATAGCTACCTTAAGTGAGTTTCTTGATGAGACGAGCTAGACACATAGACCTTGTTGCTGCTTAAGACTTGGCTATTGAGGTAGAAGATGACCTTATCTTGGCAGGAAAGATAAGGAGAGACCTTAATAAAGGTAAATCCTCTTCATCTTATGAATACTCACCTACAGGCACCACTAACCCAATGTTACAAAATTTATCAAACGAAGTGATAGCTCTCAGAAAGCAAATGGCACAAGGGATGTCATCCGCTCCTGCATACAAAAATATGCCAAGGAGGACATTTCAGAATTAGGTGTACCAAGGCCATGCTACCAAAAATCAAGGATAGCTAAATCACCTTCCTCCTACACAAAAGAACCCATCCCTTGAAGCACCTCCACCCAACTTAGCAGTTGGATATCTTGAAGCTGAATCAGATTTCTCATTCCAGCTTGAGTTGAATCTTGACGATGACACTAATCTCTTCACTGAAGAAGAAGAAGAAGAATTAGCTGGCAACTCCCATATTGGTTTCCTAAACTACCAAAATGAACCCAGAAGTGAAGGCAATGCAGCTGAGGGGTCATATGTTGTATTCACATGATTCAAGAATCAATCAACTCAACAAGCTGATAAAGAGAAGACAGAGAGGCAACCTCAACCAATAATTTCAATTGCTAAGCGTGAAACCACTCTGCCTTTCCAGCCAAAGGACCCGGTAGTTGCTAGAAAGGTAAGTACCCTAAACATTTTTTCACCTTCAAATTCAAATTCACAGTCTAGTTCTCCCCCTCCAAAAACTCAAAAGGATGAACTCCCATCCGATGTGCCTAGTTCATTTCCAACGTTTGATATCATTGACCATATAAAAAAAACTAAAATTCAAATGTCTGAATTTGAATTTTTGCAGTCCCACCCTGAGCAATTAGATAAATTGGTTCAGTGCGTGAAGAATCAAAACGCCCTTATAAGAAAATCAATTCCCAAGGTGACACATGATCCCCCCAAGAATGCACCCACCAAGAACAATCTTGTCATTACCCCTCCTGCTGCTCCTGGTAGGACTGAACCCTTTTATGTCTCATTATTAATAAATGGACATCAACTGAATAATTGCATCATTGATTCTAGAGCTTCAAACAATGTCATGCCTGCTAAAGTGGTTGAATCCCTTGACCTCACACTAACCAAGATGTTTGGTAAATGCTTCTCCATGGAGAACAAGCAAGTACCTTTGTTGAGACAAATTAAGGGTGCCCAATTTGCATTTACAGTGTTCTCAAACAAAAGAATCAAGATGACTATCTTGGTAGCTAACGTCTCAGCATCATATGGCATCTTTTTTGGGCAAAATTTTTGCAGGGATGTTGGTGGTGAATTGAGCATGGATCTATCAGAGGCAAGGATTCTAGTTAAAAGTGTTATGAAGAGGCTGCTCCCTGAGAAGGAAGCAAAATATGTGGTTACCCAGACCTCAGCACTTGAAGCTCAAATTATGTTTGAGTCTTCAGGCATGGGTAACTACTTTCTATCTACGGATGAAGTTCATGAAGCATATGATGAAGCTCTTGTTAGTGACAACCTGAAAATGTGTTCAACTAAAATAGCAGAAGAATGGGAAGAACACAATGCAAGTGTGGAAGAATCTCCTCTTCAAAATGAAGAAGAATCCAAAGGAAAATCAGTATCAAATGAGGTATGGATTCTTGAATTTGATGGCAGCTGCTCCTCCACCGGTTCAAGAGCTAGGGTTGTGTTAATATCTCTTCAAGGAGATATTTTTCTTTCATCTTATAAGTTGCACTTCAGCAACACTAATAACACAACTGAGTATGAATCTATGTTTCTTGGATTAAAAGTTGCTAAGGACAAAGGCATCAAACTCCTTCATGCTAAAGGAGATGGTAAATTGGTGGTTTGTCAGGTGAGGAACCTGTATCAAACCAAGAATGAAAGATTGCACCACTACTGTAATTTAGTTTGGGACCAAATTGAAAACTTTGATGCTTTCAGCATCTCTGCAGTTCTTAGAGAATTCAATGACCGGGTTGATGCACTAGCTATTTTAGCCACTCTCTTGGTCCCCCACCCAGACTTCAAAGGAGAAAAGTACACTATTGAGCTAGTCTTTAGACCCAGTGTACCTAATAATGTTAGTCATTAGCAAGTGTTCAATAATGACAACCAAATCATTGCCTTCTTGGAGCAAAAAGACAGCTTTGAAAGGCTACATTTTGAAGGCAGTGAACCTCAGTAGTGTGAACCAACTCCTGAATGAAATACAGACACAGGTGAGGAGTTCTTACAACTTAAAGGGAATAAGATTCCCATAGGCCTGGTTTCCCTTGAGAAATTATTTGACAAACATGATAGATTTATCAAATAGCAGCAAATGGATTCAAGCTCCTCCCAGGAGTTTGATCAAGTAAATTTGGGAACCAAGGAAGACCCCAAGATGGTGAACATTGGGAAATGTTGTACTCCTGAGGAGAGGTCCAAGTTCACCACTTTGCTCAACCAGTACATGGATGTCCTAGCATACTCCTATGATGACCTGAAGTCACTCAGGCCTGATGAAATTTGACATGACATCCCTTTCAAGGATGATTTGACACCTTATAAACAAAAGCCCAGGTAGTATAATCCAAAAATATTAGGTACTATTCTATCTGAGATACAAAAAAATATTAAATGCTAGGATTATTTTCCTAATCCATCATTCCACATGGATTGCAAACATAGTGCTTGTAAGGAAGAAGAATGGTGAAATTTGCCTTTGTGTAGATTTTAGAAATTTGAATCAGTCATCCTTGATGGACAACTATCATTTGCCAATCATGGATCAAGTGCTTCAGACAGTGATAGGTTTAGAGATGTTGTCAATGCTAGATGGCTTCTCAGGATATAATTAGGTTGAAGTTGGTGAAGTAGACCATCATAAGACTGCTTTCACCACACTTTGGGGCATGTTTGCATATAAAAGGATGCCTTTTGGCTTGATAAATGCTGGCGCCACCTTCCAAAGAGCAATGGACCTTGCCTTCAAAGATGAAATAGGTAAGTTCATCATAGTTTATCTTAATGACTTGACTGTCTTTTCTAAGCATCACCCAGATCATATACGCCACTTGCAACAAGTGTTGGAACGTTGTCACCAGAATGACATTTCTTTAAACCCCAAGAAGTCAGTTTTTGGAGTAACAGAGGGAAAACTTCTCGGGCACATTATGTCCAAAGGAGGCATAAAGATTGACTCAGACAGAGTCAAGTCTATCCAAGAGCTTACCTTGCCCATAAGTAAGACTATTGTTAACTCTTTCTTTGAAAAGGTGAATTTCTTACGGAGGTTCATCCTCGAGTTTACTGAGAAGACCAGGCACATTGTAAACATGATGATGAATAAGGCCACCTTCAGTTGGACTAAAGAAGGCAAGTCAACATTTGAGGATATCAACACTGCCATTGCCCACGCCCCATTTTTAGTTTGTCCAGATTATATGGACTTCCTCATGTATAGTTATGCTTTTGAACACACACTTTTAGCCATCCTAGTTCAGCAGAATGAAGAAGGTGTGGAATCTCCCATTTCCTTCATGAGTTGTCCTCTCAAAGCTCATGAGTTGAAGTATTCAAACATGGAGAAACATGCTTATGCAGTGGTCAAGGCAGTGAAGCATTTTTATTTCTACATCCTCAATTCTCGAGTTACTGCCTTGGTTCCTGATACCACGGTCAAATCCATACTAACTCAACAAGAGTTTGGGATGAAGAGAGGCAATTGGGTTGCAAAGATCAAAGAGTTTGATCTGGTCATCAAGCCCACAAAGCTAGTGCGTGGAAAGGGGCTATGCCAATTAATTACTGATAATAAGCCAGGAAGAACATAGCATGAAGAACTAGAGGTGGATGACACACCTACAGTCCTCTTTGTCTCCACCATGAATGAATAGTATTCAAGTATTGCTCATTTTCTCACTTATGGTGAGTGTCTTGTTCACCTATCTTATAAAGAAAGGAGAACCATCAAGTTGAAAGCTGCAAATTTCATCATTTGGGACAAAAGCCTATATAAGAGGAGCCTTGATGGAGTGTTCCTTCGCTGCGTAGACAAGGAGCAGTAAAGCCAACTTCTGAAGTCCTTCTAAAATTTAATTTGTGGAGGAATTTTTTTGCTCCTGTGACTACCCATAAGATCCTACGAGCCAGGTACTATTCGCCAACCCTCTTTGAAGATGCATACAAGTGGGTTAGGGAATGTGATCTATGCCAGCAGTTTGTTGGAAGACCCAAGTTAGCTGCCCTGCCCTTCAAGCTAGTGGTCATAGAGGAGCCATTCCAAAAATGGGAAATTAATTTTATTGGAGCTGTAAACCCATCTTCAAGTGCTAGACATGATTATGTCCTTACAGCAACATACTACTTCACCAAATAGGTGGAAGCTATTCCAACCAAACATGCTACTTCAGAAGTAGTGTGTAATTTATTCAAAGAGAGCATCATTTCCAGGTTTGGAGTACCAACCAAGATTGTCACTAACAATGCAGCTTATTTCACTTTCAAGAGATTACTCAATTCTATTTCTACTATGAGATTACACTCTCCTACTCTTCTGACTACTTTTCACAAGGGAATGGACAGGCTAAATCAAGCAATAAAAACCTGGTAACTATCATCAAGAAGCTGGTGGATGACAACCAAAGGACATGACATAAAGCATTGATTGATGCTCTATAGGTAGATAGAATTATACCAAAAAAAGTAATAGGTATGTCTCCTTTCCAACTTCTTTATGGTACCAATTCTAAGATACCAATCACCTTGAAATTGCCAGCATTGAAATTGGCTAAGGCAATTGAAGATCAAACATATGAAAGCTCCCTTGATAAGAGGATCATGTGCCTGACTGAGCTGGAAGACCAGAGAACTGTAGTGGTGGATCGAATTGCTGCCCATCAAGGTCTAGTGAAGTTCTTCGACCAGAAGTAAAGAACTGTGATTTCTAGATTGGAGATCAAGTCCTCATGTGGGATAAGAGGAGAGAACCAAAGGGAATGCATGGAAAGTTTGACTCCCTGTGGAGTGGCCCTTTGACTATTCATCAGCTCAATGGTGAAAATAGTTTCCTTTGAGGTATCAAGATGGCACACCTTTTTTTGCCTCACAATGGGCAGCATCTAAAGCACTTCAACTCTTGAAGCATCAGATGGGTTCACCTGTACATTTGTATATTTGTATAGTGTTTTGTTTCTATTTTGTGTTTTTCATTTTCATTTTTTGGATCATTTCTTTTTGGGTAGCATTACTCCATAGCCTAATGACATACTTCAAAGGCATTGGAGATTCTAGTTTCTACTCCCCTCAGCCATTTCATGTTTTCAACTGAAGGAAGTTCCCCAATTGGAGCCAGCGGTTGTCCCCAAAAAATGTCATTCATTTTTGGGACAACCTATGGACTATTTTGGCCCTGCACGGACCAAAATTATCTCTTCCCTTTTCAAAATTTGTCCTGAGCGTTCAAATTCCTCATTTTTCAAGCTTTTCCAAAATTCTACAGACTCTGTAGGCTTGAATCTATGGACTCTATAGGCTAAGTTCTATAGGATTCACAAGTTGATTTCTATGGACTCTACAGAATAGAAGCAAGATCTCAACACTTAGGCAATTTAAAGGCTGGTTTAATGACAAAGTTCAACCAAAATGTCCATCGACAAGCTTCTAAGCAAGGATTAAACCATTGAACAATTGAACTGTTAAACCTTGAACCATTTTGGTTCAATGGGTTCAACGTCATCAACAAGAGTTAAGTGCATTTATCAAGGTTCAAAGTTCAACCGCTTCAAGGTTCAATGGCTTCAAAACACTTATCAAAGAGAGGAAAGCTTAAACCATTGAACCATTTTGGTTCAAAGGTTCAATGGGTTCAATGGTTTAACTTGTTCAATGACCAAATGGTTCAATGAATTTGGTTCAAAAAGATCAAAATGACTTAGCCAAATAAAAAGAATGAACTGATTGAATTGTTGAACCTTGAACCAAAAGGTTCAATGAGTTCACAGGTTCAAAGGTTCAACCAGTGTGATGAAGATCAAAGAGCTTAGAAAGAATAAAGAAGTGACAAACAAAGGATGAACCAATGAACTGATTGAACCTTGAACCGAAAGAGTTCAAAATTCAATGGTTCATGGGTTCAAAGGTTCAAAGGCAGCCTCAGTCAAGGAAAGAAGTAGCAAACAGGTGGTTCAACAGATGGTTCAACCAAGGAGCGCGCAAAAGAAAAAGATGAGTGATAGCTACCAAGTGTCATCTATCAAGACACATTATGATTTGCTTCTCAAAGCAGCAAAACATGCCACGTGTCCCTAATAAACAAGCAGAATGTGACAAGTGTCTGCATCTGCGCATCAAGTTTCTGGCAAGTTTCAAAGCTTATTCTAATAAGCTTATCTCAAAGCTATGGATGCTGCCATGTGTCCTCACCTGTGTCACAGCATAAAGTGGCCATAGCAAGTGATAAAGACACAAAGGAGTTGCTAAAAAGAATGACAAGCCTGCAAATGTCAAATTTAGGACAATTGACTAGCTGTTAACCTTCAAAAGAGGAAAGACTCATGGACATCAAATTTACTGCAATGAAGTGTATGTTGATCTTTGCAAGCTTAAAATGTGGACCCAATGTATTCAAAAAACTTAAGGCCATGGCCAAAAGGAAGAAGAGAAAAAGAGGGAAACTCAGCAGGAGTTATTTTTAGTAGGTGGAACAGTCCACCAGATAGATATTTGGGCTTGCAAACATTGAAAGCACAGCTTGTTTGTCTCCCTTGGAGTAAAGGCAAAATGGACAGCTGTGTAAATAATAGGTGATAAAATAAGTGACTCAGGCTCAAGAGAAGACATTCAAGATGAATCAGCATGCCACAGTTAAGGCAGCCACCCTGTTCTAGCATGGCCCTCCCTAACAAAACCAAAAATGCAATCAAGGCATTAATGCACAACATGGGCCGCTCCATGGGACAAAGCGCCAAACGTTCCTTGGCCTCTATACATTGTAGTCTCTTGGTTTGTTTTAAGGGAGATATTCTCGTTACCAAAAGCAAAACTCTACCCAAATTGAAAGGCATCACTGAGACTTTGAGCTCAGATGGTTTATCATATTTATTTGTTTGAATCAGAAAGCAAGTTACTTTCAGACTTTGTGCTGTTATAGCTTGTATCATTCTAGGAGATTGTTCTTATGTCTATTTCCTAAATGTATTCTTGTTTATGCAATTTAACAAGTAGAGCTAGTGGAAGTGATAAGGAAGGTGTCCTGAAACCAGTTACTTTCAGACTTTGTGCTGACATAATTGATTTCAGTGTGTGTTTTTAGTTTCTTTATGTGTAAAGGACCTTGGGATGACTTTGTTCCCCCATTGTTCTTCGTATCTCACTCTTGGGTAGTCAAGGTGGAGACTTTGTGCTGCATCTTAGATTGCTGGTTACTTTGTACTCTGTTATCGGTTACTTATCCTGCCTGAAAGAACTCCTACTGTCCCCTGCAAGAACACTTCTGAAAGAAGAGAAGTGCCTTTAGTGTTTTCACCAAGATTTTCTCCTTTATTTGTGAGCATCATCTCTGAAATAAGAGAGATGGATGGTGTATACTACCCCTGAGTGTTATTTTTTGCATATATTTATAGCATATAGCTCCTGCATATTCATAGGGGAACCTCCCCTTGATGAGAGGAGAGATTTGTCCCCTGTTGATGTAGTAAAACTGCACATCTGGCTGACCAATCTCCCTATGTTGTGGTTGAAGAGACCTATTTTGCTCACCAGTTAGCTGGTTGACAAAATATTCACCCAATAAAAATCTTGTATGAATTCATGTGGAGCTCTTTTCATGGTGGTTAGCTACTCGGTAAGCGAGAGGTGGTCACTCTTCTCGTTAGATTTGTTTGTTAAGAGAGTGCCTAATTCATTCCATGTGCTGATTGAATTCATAGTCAAAGTCTCATACCAGTCCAAAACCTTACCCTTAAAAGACAATGCCAACAATCTGATAGCAGTGTTCTCTTTAATGACATTGTGAATATTATAGAGGTTGGCAATATTTTTGATGTGCTCAATAGCAGTAATAGACCCCTCTCCATTAAAGGAAGGATGTCCCTGGGATAGGGTCATAATGCAGAAGGTTTAAAGGGATCTGACCATGAAGGCCACAAAAGGTAAAGCCATGATGATAACAGGGTTCTGCCAAGGTCTTCTTGCTTAAGTGTATTTTATAGTAGGTCTAAAAAAATGACTTGTTGTATAGGGATGGGTCCTTACAAATCTCAGTCACCTTACTAATTAATGGTAATTCAACGAATTCAAAAGGGAAACCCTTGGCAGAAGATCTTGTGGTGACCTTAGGCATGGGATGTCAGACAGATCTTTGACCAGAGATTGATGATCTTGAAAATCGAGTCACCAGATGCTAGATTAGTGGTTCATTCTTGCTGTAACAGGACCAACACCAATCTTGGAGCTTTTTCGAGCATTAGAATTTTATTCCACTAGATGTGCCAAAAACTATTGATGTTGTGGATTGCACCCTTGAAAGAAGGCTGAGCTTCTCTCTTCCACGCAGCACAATGGAGACTCCCCTCTTGCTGTGGGTTTGGCAAAACTAAGGGGTGAATCTCTAGATAAAGGATAGCTCCCTTTGATGCATCTCTAAAGTCTTTTACTACTACTGCTAACAAAGGGGGGGTGAAAAGGGAGAAGGATACAACCAAAATAGAAACTAATCTAAGTGGTGATGCACTAAACAATTTTAATTTACCCAGCTATTCACACTTCAAACCAAAAGGGGGTAAACGTACACTTTATCTGGCAAAAATACTAGACTGTAGGGGTATTTTAATAGGGGGCTTAATGGAGACACAAGGAAAAGGAACTTACCATAGGCATTGTAGAAAACACACTATCTAATAGCTACTCTTTTGTCTCTGCACTCTAGATGAAGCACTTCCAGTTAACCTACAAAAATGGCTTTGGCTACACTAGGTATGTTGGTGTCAATCTTGTGAAAACATCAAGCTAAAATGACTGAACACAGAATTGATACATAGATAAACTCAAAAGCATGACAGTCAGATAGAGGTAAAACACATTCTTATTGATCAAAGGTGAAATTTGACAGGACTTCACCTTACAAAATGAGAGATCCCCTTTTCAACTGAGAGGTTACAATATATATAGCATGAAGGAAAAGACTTTGGCACTTTCTAGAATAAGTGGCCCATGCTGCGTTGAATACATTGGAAAGAGGAAAGTGCTGAAGGGACCACGCTGTGGCAGTCACAAGTCTTGATTTTTGGTGCTTAACCCGTATTAAATGTCACTGTAAGAGCATGGGTCTCACGTGATCGTCTGCTCATTAATGTAAAATGAGGAAAAAATGGGCCATTATATTGAATGCCTACGTTCCCCTTGGTGGCCACTTGTGGAGACTATTTCATCTGCAGCAATAACTTCTTGTGCCAATCCTTTCTATGCCACCTGGACTGTTCTGTCTGCTCTTGCACTTGGCTTTTATCTTTTTCTGGCTCTTTGGCCCTCGGGGTTATTTTCTATCATTTCTTGGCTCTTTGGGCTCCTTTCTTGGTCGATGCATCCCATCAAAATTGGCATATGTGGGCCTATCACTATTCGAAAACCAACAACTATTTTGTTGCGTTAAATTTGAGATTCATGCGCCCATCACCGGACGTTTAAACTCCAATGGCAAGTTCACTATCTTAAGATTGATGTGCTCGGGGCCGTCATCCCTTTGGTAATTTCTTTGCCCTTTTGTATTCCAACGACCTTTAGTAATTGAACCTTCCCGAAGGGAAGGTGTCCCTTCAGAGCTTGGAAAAGGTCCCTTTTTTGGTCATTGAGAGCCCTTTGTAAGGGCACTTTCCCTTTAGGCTCCTTCGTCTTTTCAATTCCTTTAGACAAAATGTTCGAAGGAATTTCTTTGGGCATTTTGCCGGAAGGAAAACTTGCCTTCATGTCTTCTCGTTTGATAAATTCCTTCATATAAAAGTCTGAAGGAATTCCTTTGGGCCTTTATTTGAAGGAATTTACCTTGGTTCCTTGCTTGTGAATTTCTTTGAACAAAATGTCTGAAGGAATTACTTCGGGTATTTTGTCTGAAGAAATTCATCCATTGATTATTCCTTGGATTTCCTTCAGATTTAAGTCCGAAGGATTCGCTCGCCTTTTCCTTTGGATTTCCTTCGAAAAGAAAATCTAAAGGAATCCTTTGCCCTTTGCCTTGGTCTTTCTTCAAAGGTGCTCACTGCCTTCCGCAAGGGCACCTTGGGTCTGAAAGTACCCTTTGAAGCCTACTGAATGGTCCCGTTTGTAACCTGATTGCCCTCTGCAAGGGCACTTGACCTTCGGGGCTTTGGAAAAGGCTTGCAATCTTTGAACTGGCCCATTCCTTTGCCAAAAGGCTTGTCCAAGGCAATTGCCCAAAGCAAAATAAGCCCCATATCAAGTCGAGAACCTACAAGTCTTAGATCTTTCAAGTTTTCATAAGAATAGGGTTATTGCAAAGGGAAATGGGGCATTTGTAGTAAAGTGCATGCATCCAAGACTGACGCATAGGACAACAGGGAAAGAAAAGAGAGCAATTTATTGGCTTGCAGGACCAAAATGGTCAACAATATCTACACATTTTCCTTGTGTTGTTACACATTATTTTCTTGTAATCTGTTAATCATTTGAAGTACTAAATGTTTTGGGTAAATTAAGATTGCGAATCATGTTACTTCCTTTACAATATTGCACTTGGTTTAATTTAATTTTTTATCGTAGTTTCTTTGAGTCTCTTTTGTATTACGCTTCGCACAAATAATCCAAAGTAGCTTGTTATAATGGATTTTCCAAGAACCTCTACTAACAACTAAGGTAAAAACATAATGTTTAAGAAACCCATTATTCTATTGCACATGTACCAAATTTTGCATTTGTACTATATAGTGCTCTTTAAATTAGAAATGGAAACCTTAATATCTACACTATCAACTTTAGCAATAGATGACATGTTGTGTTCATAACTCTCTTTTAAGTTCTAAGAGTGTGATAGATGGCATCCACTAAGGTTAGCAGGTTTACCATTAGCATTGTGGCTATTGGTCTTATCCATACAGGGAACTGTCAAATGTAGTATTGTTGATGCCTCTATATTGCACTACCATATCAGTAAGTTGTACAAGTATAATGACATAGTGTTATGCCTCTATTTAGGCTTTCCCATTCACAAGGTTCACATGTTTACCCTTAACATGATAATAACGTAACCTGCATATATAGATAACTGGTCGCATTTAGTGTTTCCATATACTTGATCTAGGCCCACTCTATAATTTTCTAACACTAATGTATAAATATTGGTCAGAAACCCACTACATTTATTAGCTTCTGATAATGTCACATTTTGGTCCTAGAGCAGCTAACTCCTCGAACTTCTCCGAGGTGTACCCAACAAACCTTGGCACTACTTAATTACTTATAATATGCAAGCATACTAGATATATTACGGGGCACTATTCCCTAACTAATCCTAAAAAGACTTACTATTTGGTGTGACTGCTCCTCACAAAGGCTTACTATTTACTTGGTATTAGATATACATATCAATTAATTGGGTCATATGTCGTACATGTTGGCATATCAGTTAAATGGGTCATATGCCGTACATGTTCGTTAATCCTAAGGAAAGAATATTTTCTTATCAATTATGAGTTAATAGCTCAATGTATACCCCTGACGGTCTTGTATGGGCATGGGCAACTCAATGAGTATTTATTTTGATTATGATGTGGAACAATTTGGATGTATTTATGCGCAATCTATGATATTGAATTATGTAAATAAGGTTATATGTTTAGCATTGATGAAGTTTACAACCCACATGCTATGTATGTCATACACATACAAGTATGGATAAGTTGCATAGTAAAAGTTATATATACTTTGCATTTTTAAAAATTATTACTTTACATTTTTCGACAAGTATTGTGCAATGCAAAGTGGAAGTCAATGCATGCACTTTCGACAACCCCAAATTACTCTGATCCAAACATAATTCTTTGAAATATATGCAACATTTATCAAAACTTTTCATAATATTTTAATAATAGAATAAGGACATATGATTGGTTAATGGAAATGTATTTAATAGTTTTTTTTTAAGCAGTGGAATAAAGCACCAACAAGACTTCCAATTGTAAACTTGTTCAAGCCTCTCTTTCACTTAGTGATCTTGCTTTTTTCTTGGGGCAAATGGATTCAATTACGAAGGCCTCCTTTTTGTTATTTTTGGTATAATCACTTGGGGCACAGGGTGACAAAGTGCTTGTCCACGACCTATTAGTCTTCTTCCTCCTTTTCTCATCAAGTTTGGAGGAAGGATGGAACTCCTTCCCAAGCTTTCAAGGGGCGCAACCACAAGGTTTTCTACCAGGTTTCGGCTTCATCCCCTTTTCCCCCTTGCCAGTGGAGCCTCCTCCTACTCAGAATGCTCCCCCTTTGTTGACTACCTCTTCCCTTTCACCTCCCCCTCTCCCCTGCTCGTGTTGTGTTCCCCCCCTTTGCAAGGTGGTAAATTCAAAGTTGATGTTGGCACTACTACAAAGAATAAAAACAGACGGTCTAAGGTGGAAATATTGAAATTGGAGGCAGAAGATTTGGTGCAAAATCGATGTCAATGGATGTTGAAAGACCTCCTCTTTGGGCAAGGGAGAAGACAAGCCCTTCCCTGTGGTTTAGGATTGAGGCGTTCTTGCTTGGGATTCTTTCGATTGATGTTCGCTTTCATTTTGTTTTTCTTTGTTTCCCCTGTTATGATTTGGCAGAAGACTTGTGAAATTGTCTTCGTTTTCAGTGTTATTGTTGACTTCTGGGAGAAGATGTGAACCTTGTAGTTATTCTTTTATGTCTCTCTCTCTTGAAATGGGTTTCCCTTTGAGAGGTGTTTTGTATGTCTTGGTCTTCGTTTGTTGTTCTTGTCTCTTTTTACATTGTGGCTTGTTACAAGAACTGGTTCCTGGTTG
The DNA here is from genome assembly GCA_037957365.1 of Torreya grandis. Taxonomy (NCBI): domain Eukaryota; kingdom Viridiplantae; phylum Streptophyta; class Pinopsida; order Cupressales; family Taxaceae; genus Torreya; species Torreya grandis. The sequence continues at coordinate 3,875,878 of JARHVA010000965.1, read as the reverse complement.
TGTTTTAGTACCAGTTCATAGCCCCTGTCAAAAGCATTTTACCCTATCAAAAAAAAATTATAAAGAATATTAGATTGTAAAACTTAACAATAAATTAATACAAAAATCTTTCCTCAAAGTTTAATGGTAAAAATGTACATCTATTTCAAATAACATAAAGTTAAATATCACCAACGTTTAAAATATCCATAATACAAAACATAATATTAACAGAGTAATACAATGAAAATACAGAAACTAGAACCTTACTTATATTCAGATGAAATAGAAGCCTACTAATCCCAAAAAATATATACATATATAAAATAAAAACACTTATGATAATAGTAACATATTTTTCAAACTTTATTAAAAAGAAAATATGGTTTATAGGAAGGGAGATTGTAAAACGTCTCATAAATGAAAAGGGATAAAAACATGCATTTTTTAAATTTGATTGTACACGTCACAAGATTCCAAATTTTGTTTAAAAACTATTTTTTCCAAGTGGGTGCATGAGAATTGATCCCGGCTTTGTACATACGTATACGTCTCCAACAAGCATGGATATACACGTATATTTTCAAATATATTATTTTTAGGGCATTTTAGTTGGGAAGGATGTAACGATTGTTATAATATTTTAGTTGTAAATAGTTTAAAAATTATAAAATTGATTTTTTTATTTAAAAAAATAAAAATAAAAATATTTTATTTAAAAAATTCGATTATATATTTTTTTATTAATTGCTGATTTTTTTAGATTTTTGATTAAAATATGGATTGGTGGTGCTTGAGAATTTAATCAATAATCAAACAATCAAGTCATTTTAATTAATTCACATACATTTTCTTAATATATTATTAAAGATTTGAAATTTTAACAATTTTTAATATTATAATATTTATTTTTGAAAAAAATTATATTGAAATGATTTTGTATCGAGAACACCAATATATTTTTGAAACTATTTGTGAAAAACATATAATCTACAAATTACAAATATCTTATAATATTATATTTATTATTTAATAAATTAAAAATTACAATTTAATTATTATAATAATTAATCAAACATTTAATAATTACTTTAAAATAAAACTATATATATATATATATATAAAGTGTTTGAATATATACACAATTTTGAAGTATTATTTTGTAAGAGAATTAATCTCTTTCGAAAATAAAAATATTAATTATATCCACTACCATCTAAATCAAATATCATAAAATATATTAAACTAATTATAACCAATCATTAATAATATTTGTGATAGTAATAGTAGAAGGATTTAGAGAGATGTAGGCCTCACTTGTGTCCCAAAATGATTCGTTTAACTCGAGTGAAACACTGACCCTTTTACCTCGTTTAAAAAACTATTGTAACAAAAGATATTATTTTAGTTCATTAACTTTGAAACGTACATATATTTTAATATATTATCTATAAAGAGGAGACAAATACAGCTGGAAGGAGTCATATTCGAAAACCCGGGCGTGCACGTGGCAAAATGTGTCAAACTCGTTACCTGTGACACATTGACGTCTTCTACGTATGTAACTGTAGCTTTTGTTAATTCCAATTGGACAAAAAAACATGGTGTCTGGTCGGGGATCAGATAAGGTTCTAGAACAACGTTATGACGTGGCAGTTATTAAAAATACCATCTCCGAACGTTTTTTTTAATTTATTTTTGGTGCTTTGCGGTTGGTGGCCGCAGCGTTTCTTGTTTATTGTCCACGCGCTTTGCTTCGCTGACCACCACAATATGAATAATCCAATGTTATGGAGAATAATCCAATGTTATGGGCATATTCCATGGATTATACCTTTCCGACTTCCATATTTCACATATTCCAACACTCCCTTCCGCGAATATGCCCAGTATTATCCAAAACCCACTCTATATTATTAAAAAAGCATCTCCTCTTATCCGAATATACCACAGCTTATTCCGTGCCCCCCACGCGTTAAATTAATGTATAAAAGCACAAAATTTTAACCTCCGTCCCATAGAGACGCAATCAAAACTGCTCTGAAAATAGTTCCGTATAATCTCGTTCGATTTGTTCAAGCTCGCAGAAATGGCACTCAAAGCTTGTAATGTCTGATCTCTTCATGTCTTTCCCAGCGTTTTCCTTCTTTGTGCTTTGTGTTTACAATTTCAATGGCTAATATCGTTTCGTAATTTAATGACGATACTAACCTTTTAAGTTATGGTGGTTCTTTGAATGCCGCAGTGCATGTTTCCGATGTCCCTGTGACAGAGCCCGGAGGAATAAGCTATACCGTCGATCACGCCGCCACATTGATTAATCAGTTGTGGGATGGTAAGCATTATTCTTCAGACCGAATTTAGATAATATATATAGAGAGAGGGGTTGAAGAACCTGACATCTTCCTCGGCGGTTTTGCAGGTGCAGAGAATCATCTTGATGGAAATGCATGGCGGCCTTCTTCTGAATTTATGGTGATAGGGCACCGTGGCAACGGGATGAATAAGGTGTTTTCCCCTGAAAAACGGATGCAGGCAATCATGGAAAACACTATAATGTCATTCAATGAAGCTGCTAGGAGCGGCGTTAGATACGTGGAGTTCGACGTACAGGTAATTGCAAATGTAAATCTGTCCCTACCATCTAGAAAGATAAGATGTAAAATAAAAATAAACCAGATTCTTGTCGATTTTCAGATCAAATGACATGTAATTTAAGATTTTCATTGAAGGGAAAAAGCTATAAAGAAATTTAAACCAGAAATTTATCGATTTTCAGATCCAATGTAAGATTTCCTAGGGACTGAAGGGGAATAACAGAGATTTAAATCCGAAATGCGGTTTTGCAGGTCACAAGGGACGGCCGTGCAGTTATCTTTCACGACGATTTCATCGTCACAAAAGAAAATGTAAAGATTCAATTTCAGTTCTGTGTTGGTGCGTAATATTCAGAATACTATAACCTTGATATTGTTGGAACTTAACCGGAGTTCTTTGTCTGTTTTAACAGGAAACCATTGTGCAAAAGCGAATTAACGAGCTGAGCCTTGAAGAATTCTTATCCTACGGCTGTCAAGGAAACTGCCACACGGTAAATACGTCGCTTCAAATTTTACGAATTTTCTTTTCCAAGCGTCAAAATTGACATCCAGATTTGTCTCCCACATCACGGGTTCGATTCCCCGCGATCAGGTGTATTGGTCAACAAATTTACAGTTTAGACGCGCTAGTCGATAAAGTAAAGCTTTATTTGGTTTTGAACCTCCAACCTAAAGTAGTTTTGGATATGAACAAAATTGGCTAGGGTTTGAACCACCGACCTAGGGTTTGAACTACCGACCTAATCTAGCAAAATCGTCAATGTTGACAGGCCGCAAAGCCGTTGCTCAGAAAATCCCCCGACGGCAGGTTCCTCGAGTGGAAAGTGTCTGTGGACGATTCTCTTTGCACTCTACAGGACGCCTTCCAGAAAGTAAACCCTTCCCTTGACTTTAACATCGAGTTAAAGTTTGACGATGAAATCGAATATACTGAAGATCAACTGCGTCATGATTTAGAAATTATTCTCGCGGTAAGAAATCTTTCAAGTTATCTGTTTTTTAGCTGATTTCTGCCAAATTAAATGTAACCGACCTGACCAATACCTGGTTGTTTGTTAATATTTTTGCAGGATGTGCAGGAAAATACCAAAGAAAGACAAATATTTTTCTCCAGTTTTCACCCCGATGCGGCGCTACTGGTCCGCAAGATGCAAAATATGCACCCAGTAAGTCTGTCAAATAATTTAGAAAAGTATTTGGACTCAAAATATATATCCGATATATTTTTTAATGTCAGGGAGCATCTTTATTTGCAGGTGTTATTTTTAACAAATGGAGGCTGCAAAACTTACAAAGATTTCCGAAGGAATTCGCTTGAAGCCGCTGTACAAGTATGCATTTCAGGTAATTACGAAGATTCCAACCCTGAGCAAGATTTAAGTTCTCTCTGAGCTAATATCTTTTGTAAAAAAAGAACAATAAATCATATGGTGACCATGACAGGCGGACTGCAAGGCATTGTCTCAGAAGTCAAAGCTGTTCTTCAAAATCCGGGAGTAGTTTCAAAGATTAAGGAGTCAAATCTTTGCCTGCTCACCTACGGCCAGCTAAAGTAAGTAAATGTTTTGTTCAAATGCATTCAAAACTCTTCGATTGTTCTATCTTGCGAAAATATTGATGAATTTTTAGGCTATGTTTTTTATATTTCTCAAAATTCACAGATGCTGACATTGTATATGAATTATTTCCTTCCAGCAATGTGAGAGAGGCTGTATATCTTGAGCATCTGATGGGTGTTGACGGAGCAATCGTGGATTTTGTTCAAGAAATTTCCCAAGCAGTTGAAGAGTTTATCGGCATTAACAGCAATTTAAACAGTATTGTCCGCATGCAAAATGATAGGCAACAAATTACATCGACGGATTCCCATGAAAACCAAATTAGATCCTCACTAAACACTCCTCCAAGATTTTCTGCTCATGAATTGTCGTTTATATTGAAGTTAATACCGCAGTTGATTCAAAATTGACCGTACAATAAGATATTGTTTGAAAGGTTGTATATATTTTATTTATTTTTGTTAAATTAGTGCGGGTTTAAATCATTTCAAGATCAGTTCTCCGTGTTTATATTGTTGATGATGTAAATAATTTTTTGGAAAGTTTTTCTGAGGGTATTTTCCCACATATTTAGAGGGGGGTTAGTTTTAAGGGAGAAAGTCCCAATCACTATTCATGTGTATAGACTAGTAGTTGGAAAGGGGAAGTAAGGTAAGGTAAAGTATTAGTGATTGTTTAAATAATTGTGAACGGATGTTTTTCATTTTATAAATAATTACTAATTAATGATGATATATAAGTTAATATTAAATATGTGATTTAATTTTTAGGTAATGGTTTATTTTAAAATTAGGTGATTTTTAAAATAATAGTTTATTTTAAAATTATTTGATTTAAATATTTTAAAAAAGTGTATATTTAAATGCTCAAAATAAAATTAATAATTTAAATAATTATAAATTTTTAAAGGATGTTTTTTAATAATTATGTGTTGTTTCAAAATAAAATTAATAATTTAAATAATTATAAAATTTTAAAGGATGTTTTTTAATAATTATGTGTTGTTTAGGATGATTATATGCACCTTTAATTTAGAGTGTATGGTGAAAAGAATAACCATTAAAAGTTTAGATTAATACCATCTTAACTCCATAGCTTTCAATCTAATAAACATACAAATGTACCCTCATTTCTTACTTTAGAATCACCCAAAATTGTATGCAAGATGGAGAAAGATGAATAATTTGTACAAAAGTAAAATAAAAATAATTATTACCATTTAACATATGGTGATGATATATACACTCCATTTTTTTTATTTTATAAATCTTAAAATTATGTGCTATATTTTTATATCAATTAGATCACACCCTATGATCCATTTTTAGGGATGGTAAAATATAAATTAAAAAATCTCAAATTTATTTTAAAACATTATTTAAAAGAAATTTTGTTTTATAAAAATAAATATAATAAAACATGTTTTCTTTATAAATATATAGATATATATTTTAATAAATTGTTTATAAAGATTTATATTGATTTTTGAGAAAGTCTTATATATTAGAAAAAGATTTGAAGTAAAATTATATTATATTTTCTATATATTTTTAAATAAATCTCAAGATCACATTTTCAAATAACCTTTAGGACCAATTTTATTCACACCTAATGTTTTTTTGACTTCTAGCATTATCTCCTCTCTCAACCCTCTTTAGATCTTATTTTGTTTCTTTTATATAACTCTTCCTGATTGGACCCATTTTATCCAAGCATTTTTACCCTATTAGAATATTAGGGCAAGGGCTTGTTTGGAGTGTTCAAACATTTTTTGAATGACCCATTTTGTTTTAAGTTTATTTGTCTCTTTTTCTTGATTTTTTTATTTTTGGAAGTAAGTTTGGATGCAAATAAGGTATTAATTAAGTTATACATACAAAAACATGTTAGTTCATTTAGTATGTATTTGAATAAAATTAAGAGAATTCATTATTCACATGTATTTATTACAAGAATGTTAGATATGAGGAAGCACTTAATAGAGCATTTTAGAGAAGAGCAAATATTCATTAAAATATTAAGTTCATATTAGAGATATTATGTAATACAAATTTTCATATTTAAGAAAAGCAAATATTCATTGAAGTATTAAGTTCATGTTAGGGATAGTGTGTGACACAAGTTTGCATGTTTGAGTTATTGTAATTATTGAGGTGTGTTATTTTTGATTTTATTATCATCGAGTGCCATGACAAATATGAATATAGTTTGACAATTCTCTAATGTGGTGCAAGCCTTATTACACATTTTATTTTCCTTGCACTTTTATAGATATTGTTATCCAATTAGAGCAAGAAAAATAATTTTTGATTTGTAGGTGATCAGAGTTCGATTCCTGTAAATTTAGTTGTCAAAAAAAGTTGGACTTCCCTGTAATTTTATCCAGAGCATCTATACATTCCAAAGAGTATCTAAAACATTTATACAAACTTGAAATATTCTATAATTTTGTCCAAAATGTTGATATGATCCAAATATTGTTTTAAGTAATTTTAAGATCCAAAAAACATTCTTTATTCAATATTTTTTTGAGTTAATTGTGTCTTACTTCTAAATACATATTTTCGTTATAGAACCATGGCAAATAACCCTAAATCTTATGAAATTCAAAATAAATTTATAAATCTTACCTATTTATTTCTTTTCTCCAATATTAAAATAAATTAATTAATTCATCTATTTAATGTACTTAAATAACTAAAATATTTGTATTGCAATTTAATTATTTATGCACGTGTTTATCATACTTCAATAACAATAATTTTTTACACTGCAATTTGATACTCAAAAATCATAGTCAAGATGATCATTATCATCGTCATAATATTCTACATTATTTAAATGAATTATTTTTGAAATATACATGGGTGATGAAAGATGGATATAGCGTGAAGAAGTCATATTCGATAAACAAGGCCCATGCATATGCCTTGTCATGAAATCTGTCAAACTCATCATATGTGATAAATTGATGTCTTATTGTCTGGGTGAGTGTCATTCAACATTCGGAAATACAAAATCCGTATGGGTTAACAACCCCATAGAAACCGGTGTAGGTAAAATTTAAATAAATCCACGATATATTGATTTAAAATTTTATTTATTTATTTATATATTTGATATTAGATATAATATATTAATGAAAAATATATTTCAAATAAAAATTTATAATAAGAAAATAAAATAATACATAAAAGTTAAATAGCTGAGATATTTTTTTAATAATTATGAATACAATAATGATTATGTTGGCACTTTTATAATTGAAGTTACAGAAAGGAGTCTAAAGTTAAATTATAAAATAAAAAGTTGTGTTCACGATTTTTAAGGAGGTCAATTCCATGTCTAGTCATCTTTTAACATGTATAGAATTACATATCTTTGACCCTTATAATAAATAATATCTCATTTAGAGTCTAGTTTTTTCCAAAAAGATGGTAAAATATGTCACACATCTCATAATTCAATGAATACATAAATATAAAATATTTTTATGATTTTAATTCATTATTATAAAATTCACATATATGATATTATTAAAAAAATGCTTAAAACTAATATAACACTGATGAGAGTATTGTCACAATTGACCCAAAAAAAATCTAAAATAAAAATTGTTGAATATTGATAATAATAATGTGTCTATCTTCAATTTAAAGATAATACTCCAAATGATAATACATTTTTATTTATTGTAGTTTCAATAATTCTTTTCAAATAAATCTTATATAAAATTTATAAATATCATCTTTAATATTTTTATGAATAATTTTTTTAATAAAAAAATATTAAATGTTAAATATTAATATCAATAAAAAAAAACATACATTAATTATATTAAAAAAATCAATCTCCCTTCATATAACTTCATAAATAATTGAAAAACCCTAAAATTAATATCTATTACGATAAATTGTTCTATCCACATATCTATTATGTGAAATTGTTCCATCGACATTGTCAAAATTTAAGATCTTGTTCCACGCACTTTGCTTCCCGCGTCATCGGGATGCCGCCAGCGCAATGTTTTCTTACCACAATATGACTTACTGCAATGTTATTGTGAGGAATAAGTAATCGACATATCCTATGGATTATAAATTTCTTAGGAGAATAAGTAATCGACATATCCTATGGATTATAGATTTCTTATGTCTCCTATTGCAATATTCACCGTATTCCTAAGCCCCTGTTCCTAGGATATGCCAAGTATTATGCAAAATCTATTGCCATATTCCCAAGTCCCGGTTCGTAGAACATGCCGAGGATTATCCAAAGTATCATCCAGAACCCATTATAGAATATCATACGAATATGCCACAGCTAGAATATGTATGAAAGCATAAAAAAATTAAGCCTCATGCCATACACAGCCAAGAAAAACTGGTCAAGAGATTCAAGCTCGCAGAAATGGCACTAAAAGCTTGTAATGTCTTTTTCCCAGCGCTTTCTTGTTTTTTGTTGTGTGTTTGCAATTTAAATGGGAATTTTGTGTTTATTAATTTAATGACGATACTATCTTTTAACTTATGGTGCTTGTTTGAATGAAACAGTATATGTTTCAGATGTCCCTGTAGCAAAGCCTGGTGGAACAAACTATACCGCGGAACACACCGCCACGTCGATTAACCAGTTGCGGGATGGTGAGCATTCTTCAGAACGAATTTAGATAATATATTTATAGAGGGAGGGGTTGAAGAACTTGAGTTCTTGCTCGCCGGTTTTGCAGGTGCAGAAAAGCCTTTAGATGGAAATGCATGGCGGCCTTCTTCTGAATTTATGGTGATAGGGCACCTGTGGCAGCGGTATGAATAAGGTGTCATCCCCTAAAAAACGGATTCAGGCAATCATGGAAAACTCTATAATGTCTTTCAACGAAGCTGCTAGAAGCGGCGTTAGATTGGTGGAGTTCGACGTACAGCTAATTGCTAATGTAAATCTGTCCCCCTTGCCAGACATTAAGATGAAAAAATATAATAAACCAGAATTTTATCGATTTTCAGATCAAATGACCTGTAATGGAAGATTTCCATGGAAAGGAAAAAGCTTTAAAAGAAATTTAAACCAGAATTTTATCGATTTTCAGATCATTCTATGTAATGTAAAAGTTCTTAGGAATTTAAGGTGGAAAAGCAGAGATTTGAATCCAGAATGTGGTTTTGCAGGTCACAAGGGACGGCCGTGCAGTTATCTTTCACGACGATTTTATCGTCACAAAAGAAAATGTAAAGATTCGGTTTCAGCTCTGTATTGGTGCGTGACTTTGATATTGTTGAAACTTAACAGGAATTATTTTTTCGTTTAAACAGGTAAACATTGTGCAAAAGCGTATCAATGAGTTGAGCGTTGAAGAATTCTTGTCCTTCGGCTGTCAAAGAAACGGCATACGGTAAATACGTCAATCTTATTTTTGTCGTTTCAAAATTAATTGTATACGGTTATATTTTCTTGTCCAAGCGTCAAAATTAACATCTAGATTTATCCTCCACATCGCCGGATCGACCCAGCGCGATCGGGTGTACTGGTCAATAAATTTACAACTTAACTCAGCAGTTACGATAGTCTAGGCAATGTGCTAAACCAATAAACTAAAGCTTACCTCAGTACTCGCTAAAGGAGGCTTGAAGAGAACAAAATTGTTAGGGTTCGAACCTCCGACCTAAACTAGTTTTGGATCCTGTACATATAAATAAAGAACAGAACTGCTAGGGTTTGAATCTCCGACCTAACGTAGCCTATTCGTGAATGTGGCCAGGCTGGAAAGCCGTTGCTCAGGAAAGCCCCTGACGGCAGGTTTCTCGAGTGGAAAGTGTCGGTGGACGATTCTCTTTGCACTCTACAGGACGCCTTCCAGAAAGTAAACCCTTCTCTCGGCTTTAACATCGAGTTAAAGTTTGACGATGAAATCGAATATACTGAAGATCAACTGCGTCATGACTTAGAAATTATTATTGCCGTAAGAAATCCTTCCGTTTTCCTGTGTTTTCAGCTGATTTTTGCCAAATTCAATGTAACCGACCTGAGCGATGCCTGGTTTGTTAAATTATGCTGGATGTAAACGAAAATGCCTAGAAAAGACGAGTATTTTTTTCTAGTTTTCACCCGGATGCGGCACTACTGATCCGCAAGATGCAAAATATGTATCCAGTAAGTTTGCCTTATAATTTAAGGAAAGTATTTGGACACAAAATATGTATCCGCTATGTTTGAACAAAAAAACAAGGGAGCTCATGTAGATCTTCGGCTTTATTTGCAGGTATTATTTTTAACAAACGGAGGAGTCCAAACTTACAAAGATTTTCGAAGGAATTCGCTTGAAACCGCTGTACAATTATGCATTTCAGGTAATAATGAAGAATCGAATCCTAAACAAGACTTAAGTTCTCTCTGCACTGATATCTTTTGCAAAAAAGAATAATAAATAATATAGTGACCATGGCAGGAGGACTGCAAGGCATTGTCTCAGAAGTCAAAGCTGTTCTTCAAAATCCAGCAGCGGTTTCAAAGATAAAGGAGTCAAATCTTTGCCTGTTCACCTACGGCCAGCTAAAGTGCGTAAATTTTTTGTTCAAATGCATTCAAAACGCTTTGATTGTTCATCTTTCCAAAATATTGGTGAATCTTTAAACTGTGTTTTTCATATTTCTCAATATTCAGAGTTTTTGATTTTGTATTTGAATTATTTCCTCACAGCAATGTGAGAGAGGCTGTATACCTTGAGCATCTGATGGGCGTTGACGGAGCAGTCGTGGATTTTGTTCAAGAAATTGTCGAACAGTTGAAGAGTTTACCGGCATTAACAGCAATTTAAACAGTCCTGTCGGCATGCAAAACGATAGTCAACAAATAACATCGACGGATTCCCATGAAAACCGAATTAGATCGTCATTCAACTCTCCTCCAATATTTTCTGCTCAGGAATTGTCGTTTATATTAAAGCTAATACCGCAATTGATTCAAAATTGACAGTACACGAAGATATTTTATTAAAGGATGTAAAATTTTCTTTACCTCGTCTTACGGTCTGTAATTTGAATTGAGTGGGATCCATTAACAAACTTTCCAGGTTAAAAATGGGTGGAATTCCTAGGGAAAGACTCAATCGGCCCATGTTCCCAAATAACTTGGAATGAATCTATACCGTGAAGTATACGATATTTAAGCAAATTTAGCATAAAATTTAAAAGGATTGTTGGGAGGGGACCCTAACTTTTAAAAGTGGATTTCCTCAACGCATATACTTTCTCCCAAGATGGATATTCGCACTTCGAAGCACATTCCGTGCCAATTAAAGTGATACTTGTGCGAAGAACATTCGGGGTGTCTGGTTTTATTTCATAATATAATAACAATTATTAAAAGTTGAGTGTGGAAATGTAAGCTTAGATATGACATGAAGTTCATATAGAATATTGATGATGATTAGAGAGGCTTGTTTATAGAATATTGATGATGATTAGAGAGGTTTGTTTAGACTATACATTTTAGATAATATGAATTTATGTTTTACACAATTTAGATCATACATTTATGTTTTAGATAATGATCGTATATTATCTTTTTAAAATTTTAGATAGTACAATATCATTTTGAATAATTTGAACTATATTTTATTATTTTGGATAGTTTGGATTGTACATTGTCATTGTAGACAATCTAGACAATGCATTATAGTTATGGATAATTTAGACTGTGCATTACTATTATGGACAAAATTGCACATAAGCACGAAACAATTTGACATCTAAGTTTCTTTGATTATGACCTCCAAAAGCCTTGCTCAATTTCCTAATATTTCACTTTGATCACCTAGAAAACAAAGTTCTTTTTATTTTTCCCTAATTGGGTAGAAACATCAAAAAACTTAAGGAAAACAATGTCTTTTGGGGTATGTGTTACACAAACGAATAGTCCAATTACCTTGATATTTGTCAAGCACCTAAACAATATAAAAAACAACAATCCTCTATTTTCAATAACATGTGAACCAATGTATCTAGCATGAACTTATATGCTTCAATGAATGCTCTAATGATTTCTTAATTTCCTCTCCAATGCTTATAAATATTCAATATATTCATGTGAAAAATAAAATGTATTCTCTAGATTTCCTCTCAATCATATGAATGACAATAATTGCACATTTATAGACTAATTGAATTCAAAAGATGACCCTTTTCATATACAAAACAGACATCAAACAACCAAAAGGAAAAAAAGGCAGGACAAAAAAGTGGGTGCACTCTAGGCACAAGGGGCCAGATAATTTCTAACTACCTTACACTAACGTTACAAACTATCTAGAATGTTAGTGTGGATCATGCATAAGCGCTTAGCTGCATTTCATTTCCTTTACAATGCTTATAAATGCTCGATAGATTCTTGTGAACAATAAAAGGAATTCTCTAGATTTCCCACAATCATATGAACTACAATGATTGTGCATTTACAGACTAATGGAATTCAAATTAGGACACTATTGACATGCAAAATGAACATCAAACAGTCACAAAGCCAAAATGGTAGGACAAAAAAATCAAATGCACTTTAGCCATAAGGGGGTACAAGAGTTTTTAAGGTGGCATACATTAACATTATAAACCTTTTACAATGTTAGTGCACGATCCATATAAGGGCTCAAAACAACATGAAATTGAGGGGACAAAGAATATGAGAAGAGGAAAGGGTTAAGAGATGGATAAAAAACCATTTGAAGTCACCAAAACATAATAATAATGCCTAATTTAGACTAATAATCGATAGGTACACAAACATTTAAAGTCCTAGATGAAATTATAAGTACAATTCTTAGTGTTAAAAGTAATAATAAAACTTAATTATGTCATGAGTACAAACAAAGTATTCAAGTATCTGTTTATTGGAGTAACTAAAGTAATCTGAGTACCTCCTCTCTAGGACAAACTAAATATAATATGGATTATTAGAATGTAGAAGTAATCATACACATGCCCCAATAGCATGTATGTGAATATGTTGAGTAGGATATATGCCTGCTATTGGAATTTAGGATGAACATGTGGAAAAACATCTCAACATAAAGGAGCTCAAATGTATTATATGTAGAATAAATTTGAAATCATTGGTGTAAACATAAAATTATATTCCCTCGGTAGCATATATATTATGAATAAGTTACCCCATATGGGTGTATAATGTAAGCAGTGTAAGATCAAAAAATATATGACCCATCTTGCCTCAATATATAAATAATAGAGAACTATAATTGTAAGATATAACAATGTCAAACATGAATATAATATTTTCCCCCAATGGATTTATGATATAGATCATGTCCACCTAGGAAAGTGATAAGGTCATTTTGCGGGATATAGATCATGGTCACATAAAACAAACCAAACACTTGAGTAAAAAAATCATAACAAAAGACATGCCAACTATATGATAAGGCATGGAGCAATCACTTCTAAAGTCACATCAAGCAAATAAATATAATAGAAGATTTCACATATATAACCAAGCACAGAGTAAACATGTCAAATACTGGAGCCATGCTAAGCACATAGTAGGCACATAAGGAGGTAAAATCACATTACATGTTTACCAAGCACATCAAACACCTTGCATGTTAAGCACATGAAAATGAACTAGACACTTGAGATTATATCAAGTAAACATGGTATGCTAAAATTTAGTGAATACATATCAAATACATAGAGCACTAAATCAGGAGTGTCACATCTTGATTTCACCTTACATTTTTACCTTTAAATCTATGGATTTAAAATCGGTTATAATGATTATCATGTTGTGAGATGATTTATATCGTACTCTATTAATTGTGTCACTAACACATCTTTCTATGAGAAATTAAAATAGTAATAATACTATATTTAATTTGTCGAAATAAAGACTTATTATAATCTTAAATTATTTAATTATTGTATTAGACAACTATTAATTTATGATATTCGACATATTAATTACGATTATAAATCTTAATTAAACACTAGGATGAACATATACTTTAAAAGACTTATCTCCAATTAATTATTAATTTGTAATGCATAAAATCTTACGATGGCTTTACTTGGCAAAGGAAGTTGAGTTATTAATACTAACTGGAAAATCAAGGGAGATAAATTGAAAATTTATATGATAACTACTTATGGCACTCCCAGTTAGTTATTTGGAACAAAGCTTACAGCTTTGGTTTCAAGTGGCATGCAAAGGATGAAAAATGAGAAAAAAGATATTAAGGAGAGAAAAAGAGAAAGATTTGGACACACGAGAATACATGGAAGATTTATGAGAAAAGGGAAGCTGGAAGTAAAAAGAGGTTTTGGAAGCAAAAATGGAAGTTTTATCCACCAACAAGGGGAAAAGCGTACCAGGTAAGTATTGTAATTAATTTAATGGTGTAGTATTGTATTGAAAGAATTTTGAATTATAGTTTTTGTATTTCTTTTTTCTATAATGGTTGTTGGTTGGTTGAATTAAGTAGTTTCATTTTAATTATTACCCCGTGCATTATGCTCTATTATATGTGTTTATGTGAATAAAACTTGTCGTTTATTTTATATAACATTTGTCTTTTAGTGGACTATGGATTGAATGATATTCCCTCCTAAAGTTAATAGACATCCAACAACATTATCATTGTACCATATCAAGTTCTTTTCTTTTCTTTATCAACCTTAAGCAAGTTGCACCCAACTTATCCAATCGTAGAAATTCAAAAGGAAACGCTTCAAATTTTTTAGTCAATGGTTTTAACAAGCCATTCCTCCCTCAGCGCCTATTTGTTGATCAGGATTAACATTGTTATCATATTAAATTATGTTCTTTTCTTTTCTTTAACTTGGCCCATAAGCAACGTTGCCATTTTATATTCTTAACCCAAAAGCAATGATGCCAACTTCTAAGCATAGTTGTTCCAATGTTTTTTTTTATATATATCTCAGTTGTATCAATTCAAGCGAAACTACATTCCATCTCAACAAGGATTTCAATAGAATTGGAAGTTCCTTCTTGCGCTTTTCTTTCAGACTTCTTTATGTTTCTTTTTATTTGTTGGTCAAAAGCAAATATTCATGTTGCTTTGGCACTAGGTCATATTAATTTCAAGGAGTGCAAGTTGTTTTGTTTTTATTATTAAAACTTTGGCCTTATCTGATCCTTTTCAGAGTTTTTTTCCAAAATCTTTGGACCTAGCCACGCCCTTATCGGATTTGGATTTTAACTGATGGTCCCTGGATTAGACCTTCAAAATACCATCAGATTTGCCTTATCCATCCATTTTATAACTCGAGCCAGATTTGGGACGAGCTTGGCCGAGTAAGATAATAAATGGAAATTTTTTATTAATATTGGTTATGAAATCTTATATTATTATTAAAGTATGAAATCTTATTATTAAATGTATGTTTATATAATTAAAAAATTATTATATAGATAGTTAATAAATGTATTTTATTATTAATATATATAAATATATAATAATTAATTATATACTATTTTTATATTGGTGAATAAACTATTATATTATAAATATGGTTTCCTTCTATGCTATTAAGTAAATGATCATCTTAATTATTTTCATAGGGGTTAGTAATAATAGTAATACTATTAAAAATAAATTTTCCAGTATTTTAAATATATTATAAATGAAATTTGTTAAAGTAAATAAAATATCATAGAAACCTACAATTTGATTTGTCAGCCTTGTTTTAAAACTTTGTGATTAATCAAGTAGGGGTAGGGGATTTATTTTAGTTCTTAATATTTGGGGTTTTTATTTGAAATGAAAATATTACTACAAGGCTTATGAGAAAATTAATAAATTATGTTAAAAAATGATTGATTTTTGTGGTAATTGTAAAATTATGAAAAATGGGCAATTAGATCCTTTCTGTAATTTTTGTTGGTTTTAGGGGAAACCAAACTTAGACTTTTTGGAAAGTATTTGTAAGATATTTATTTTTTAATATACTTCTTTTTGTATAAATGAGTTAAATTATGCTTGGAAATATATGTATATTTAATTTTAAAAGTAAACTTTTATTGTCGTATTTGGTTGGCACGGATTTGTAAATGTATGCTTATGCATATCAGATATTAATTATATTTGACTGTGAACCTTAAATTTGTTTACCCCGATGGTGAGATTATGCTTTGGATCATTTATCTGTTATGTATATAATGGGGCCGCATTGATGATACTACCCAAGCAACTAGATGGATTCTCAAGCCCAATTAGCCTCATCAACGATGGCCATGGTTAACCTGATCAAGTGATGTGTTATGAATTTGGTTGATTCGGATGATCTTTATCCAAAGTAATGTTAAAGTAACATTTTCAATTCATATGTTTGATTTGCATGTTGTGTGATATCATAGTAGAAACGTACTTTTTTTTATGATACACGTCATGTAGTAGAATCTTACAGCATATAGGGGTACTAACATGTCTCATCATGAGAGCCTTTTTTTTATAAATTCACTCAGTTAGTATGATCAATGTTAAACTATACTTTAACTAATAATTATAGACTAATTTTTATCATACTCGATTGGTGTGATATAATCATGCAGTATTTATTAATATTTGATATTGCATGCATGATTTTAAAGTCCTTTGATATGTATACCCAGACGATATGGTTTTGTAAGGACTCTTGAATCAAGGACCAAAGCATACGTATTCTAAGGTTATGTAACCCATCTATATGTATATATTATCCCTGAGAAGATTATATTATGATTTGGTTTTACTTAGCAATATACAAACCATTTGACACCCTTTCTGTATGTAGTTAAAATTCATAGTTTGTCAGTATAGGAGGACACGAGAATGATGTGAGACATCAATAGTCTTATCTTATACAAATTGATGTAAGTGATATGGTTTTCAAGACCATTGAGTCTTCTCTCTATAATAAAGGAGTGTATTTATACCTTTTCCTTGTATGCATTCATATGAGGAACTATTGAGTAAACTTTTATATCGTTAGTAGTTTTGGTATAACTACATATATCCTTGATTTTGTATATGTAAGTGACATCACATATATGTATGGTAGCTCAGGGAGTAAATGTGGGCATATGAAACTAATCCTAGTAGGCATAGGAATCTAACTCTAATAGGTATTCCTTAGTATGATAGCTTTGCCTTGAACGCTGATGAAATCAAATAAGCTTTATGTAGCATAGTACTATTATGCAAACTTGTTGATAGGATCAAGTTAGTCACATCTTGTAAGGATGAAAACTTGTATGCAATATGTTTCACGAGAAAGTTAACTATGCAAGTGACTAGACATTTATAGAATATCATAGTGCATCATTAGGTGTGCCTAGGGATTATGTTCTCTTCTAGTTGTTATTGAAGGTATACTCAGATAGTATAACCTGACTTGCTTTGTTATTATGGTTGGGTGTGAGATTGTTGATGGTGTTGAGTCGGATACTCAAACACAAAGATCTATGATATTATGGAATGTCATACTTTTTTATAGTATGAAAAATACTCAGATGGTATATACTGTAATTATTATATCTAGACCTAAATAAATATAAAAGTTATGGTTACTTAATGTTTGGGTAGAGTGATCAAGAACTATGTTAGTATGGGATATCATAGGATACTTCATCTTAGATGTATATACCTAGTTGATACATACTGTAGTTGTATATAGACTCTTACCTAAATTGATTATTAAGATGATTTGACATGAGCAGTTTGTTTATATCAGCTAATAGGACAAAATGTATGCGTACATACAATCTTGAGAGTATAAATGAATGATAGGTTTGACTGTTATGTAATGTATGACTTTCTTTGTTTTGTATACTTAGCTTACTTATATGCCTAGCATGTGATTCTCTATGGATCTAGGAATGCAAATTCCTTCATTATTACTATTATCTAGGTTTTTATGTGAGAGTGTTGCGTAAGCACACAACTCTAGATAGTAAGGTGTTAATTTTAAGTATATCACTTGGGTGTGGGATTTTATACCTGAGCTTTAAAAGCTCATCTATGTCACAATTAGTTTATTCTCTATTTGGTTTAGAGTGCCAACCCCTTCAATGGTGACGTCTCATGGGGGAAACCATCACATTTGAAAGGAGAACTACATCAGACCATGATTCTAAGGACTTGAATATGTAAGCTGCCCAAGTTGTGGTGAGGGCATCGAGTCTAGATCCTTAGGCTAGGTTAGGTAGACTTGATTGCATAGCAATCTGAATGAATGGTTAAATTAGTACCAATACTTAGTATGGGATTTAAGATTGTGCTAATTTCCCTTGCGAGATAGTAAACTTTCTGTATCATACATTTATTCTATTATTTGAAATTTTGGAATGTTGAAACTATTATTACTTAAAGTTATGGATTATGACTAATAAAGTATTCTAGCAACTATGGTTGAACGAATGTTCAATATTTAGTTTTTTTTTTTTAAAATTATTACATTTCTAAGTTCAACTAGGCAGGATGTTTCAAGGAGAAAGCATAGTAGCATAAAAATAATTAAAGAACTAATAACATGATTTAAAATAAAGAGATGCCCCATATTGTCCCTAGAGTTACCCTTGAGTGAACATGGAATGTGCCATCAACTAATTGTGAAGTCATAATCATGAATTTGTAATTTGATTAAAAAAATACTTGCATCTATCTCAAAAATATCATGAGTGGCATGTATAAAAAGATATGAATCAATGTCTCTATCTATAGATATATGATATGAACACAGAGTGTATAGCCTAGGATAGTCACATTGTATCGATAATTTGAAATCATTACTTAATAAGATAAAGGCAAAGGAATTTTAGAAGACATATATTGTGTTAAAAATAGCTATGAGAAATCAAAGAAAAAGAGATAAAAGTCAAAAAGAAAAAGAGATAAAAGTCTAGCATAAAAATGTAATAAACAAGAGAAAACAAGGATCCCCACTCACTGACAACATCTATAAAACTTTGTTGGATCATCAATATGTTGCCAGAATAAATAGACCATCATCATTTAGAAATAATTGTGAGATTTTGGAATGGGACAAAGTAGACAAAATCAAATTCATAGGAAACAACAATATGAGAATAATAGAATAACAAATGCAAGAGAGATTTAAAATTGAATCAAAGATAATCAAATACTAAGGCTTGGAAAGAACATGATAGTTTAGCAAATAAAATAATGGAAAAAATATGAAATAAGTCATGGAAGCAAAGCAAAGTATGAAATCAAGTGAAAAGGAGATTTTAGAGAAATTTAAAATGAAGAATATCACTATCAAAGGAATAAGCAAGCCAAGTAGAAGCTAGAATTGGAAAGCATGAAACAAAACAAAGACCCCAAACGGGAGAACTAAAATAGAATAATCTTAACTAGAAGAAAGAATAAAGCACACAAGATAATGAAGCATAAATTAAAAATGAAAGGAAAATATAACATTCAGTTATAAACAAAATAAATTAGTAAGGAAAGTTAGCTAATAATACCATCATAATCAAATGAGTCATAATAATTAGCAGAAGATGTATACCTTGAAACAATGTTATCAGAAGCCAAATTAACATGTTGAGTCAACCACACATCAATAAATAATAAACATTGTCATTTTAATTATCATTATCTTAATAAATTGTTCCACATTGCCCACTAATTGATATATCCCATTGATGTTATTTTAATTGAATCATTATTTAGTTGTTTTCTTTTTGTAGTATCAATAGGTTGTGGGGTCAAATCATAGTAGTGTGCCTCATTGGGTATAAAAAATGTTTTAACAAAAAAAAAATACCAATTTTTTTTTAACAAACTTTAATTTAAAAAATAAAATAAAGATGCACTTCTTCGTATATATAAGCTAAAACACATATGTTTCCTTAATTTCAAACAACTAAATTAAAGTTTTTCCTAGGGACATTGGAGTGTATTTTACCTCAAAATGTTAAAAGTGGGATACATTATTATGTTTTCATTCTATGGTATGCACACTCTTGTTGGGAGAGATTTATAGACTTGAACTTTGTGATCTTGATTTGGGTATAAATCTTAGTTGTTCCTTTGGTATTTCCTTATGTAAAACCTCTTCTTGAACTTGTTGATTTATAAATGTATCCCTTTTCAATTTTAATAACTTGGTTTTCATGTATAAACTTTAAACATTGATGCAAAGTAGAAGGAATTGTTTCATATAATGTATCTAATGTCTTCCAAATGAAACATCATAAGATCCATTATTGGGTGCCACATGAAATAAGCTTTGAACTATCACGGAACCCATTTTAATAAGAAATATAATACAACCAAGATGCTCAAGGTAGCTATATTATCATATCCCATAATAATTTATCTATTATATGAATTCTAAGGCTATGAATGAATTCTTTTATACTTATACTGAGGCTTGAACGATTATCAACCATGATCCCATCTTTTTCTTGACCATGTTCACCTATGAAATCTGTTATGAGTAAAGGACCATTCTATGTGCTATAAATTGGAATCTTACTATCATCAAACATAATCAAAGTGCTTTATTTTGCATAATTGAACCAAACACACCAATAAAATTGTCAAGTGGATGATCATTAACAACATTCCATGCTTCTTTTTGATTGTGTATAACTATCATGCCAATATTTACCTTATTAGTTTTTTGTTTTCTTGGATGGAAGAGGGTTAGTAAAATTTTACAAGTGTTGATTTGGTAGAGTCATTGATTCATTAAAATTGTTGGTTGTTCCCTCTACTTTAATTTAGTTATTGTTGGTGAGATCATATATCCTATATTTCAAAGTAATGCATCTATTGGAAGAATGTCTTGAAATTTTATGATAATCACAATATGCATTTGCATCATAATTCTTAAACAATGGTCTTGAATTTCAAATTATCTCACTAGAGGCAAAGTAATCATGATACACTCAAGCACTCTCTTTGGAACATTTTTTGTACATTCACTTAACCTAGGGTGAATTTATTATGTTCTGTTTCTTGAGGTAATAAGATTTTTAGATGGGTGTTATATATAATTGACCATATTCTTAACCTCATTTTTTAGTTAAAAGTCGTTCTCATTGACTATACCTTTAAATTTTTTTCTATTTAGAAACTTAGCACTGTTATAAGTTTGAGATTTTGACCCATATTTGAGTACATTTGCCTCTAAAACATTGAGCTCAAAGTCTCTAACATCATGACAAAGTTCATAAAAAATGTGATAAGTGTTAAAGACCATTTTTTTTTATTAATTAAAATCATATTATTAGCAAATATAATTTGAATGTCATTATTTGGTGGTTGATAAGTCATATTGGTAACCATATTCTTAAAGTGAATTACATACTCACTATTGGTCTAATTTGGTCCTTGTTTGATTTGTGATAATTTTGTAAATATGACTTTCATACTTGATACTGATTTTAAATAGGCCAAGAAATTATTAAGTAGGGTTGTAAAATAATGTACAAATATATATGGTAAAACTTAAAACCAACTGAGTGCATAATATTTCAAGTTCCTTAAGAATAAATTATTCAATAACTTATCATCATGAGTAAAGTCAAGAGAAGAGGCATAAAACTATCTAATACAATGAGAAGGATCTTCCTTTCCATTGAAAAATTCCAACTTTGGAGCAACAAATCCCATTGGAAATGGACATATGTGCACTTCATAAGCTAATGGATTTACAAGAATATCATTAAGAGTGACCATTTTGAGAACCTTGAGAAATAGTTTTGGTTTGATTTTGCAATTCAAGTAATGTATGCATCATGGTAGTCATTACAAGAATTGAAATAGAAGTAAAATTAAAATAATTTGGAATATAAGTATTTTTAAAAGTATAAGGATTAACACCATTTGAACAAATTTGAGAAACATTAGAAACAATAAGTGGTTGAACAAGAGGATTCCTAAAAACATGTTGACACATTTAAAGAACTCGAAAAGTAGTGAAAACATGTTGATAATTTTGAAAAACTTGAGAAATAATGGGGGCATGTTAAAAAATCATAACAATTTAAGGAGTAGGAGACAAATATGGAGAAATATGAAAAAAACATCATAAAAAATAGGAACTTGAGCATTGGTAGGTTTAGAAGAAATTTGAGAAATAACTATATGAGAATACATAGGTTGCAAATCTTGAATGATATTACTTAAACATTGAGTTGATTGGGATCATATTTTAAAATAAAGTCTCTAAAGCACAAAGCATAATCAGCTATTTGAGCACTCATTTATCCATTATCTACCTTATACGAGATTTCTTAAATTATAACCCTACCTTGAACCCTTGGATTATAATTTGTGCTTTGACTTGCAACTTCTTCCAATACTTTCATTAATCCAACTATCTCCTTTGGGCTTTCCATGGCATGTTTCTATGTGTGTGTGTGTGTGTGTGTGTGTGTGTGTGTGTGTGTGTGTGTGTGTGTGAGTGTGTGTGTGTGTGTGTGTGTGTGTGTGTGAGTGTGTGTGTGTGTGTGTGTGTGTGTGTGTATTGTTTTTATCTCTACCTTGTTTATCTATGCAAACATGTTGATTCTAATGTACTTCCCATACATTATCAATTTGAGATACATTCAAAGGCACATCATTCCCATCATTGGAAATTTAGAAATTATAGTTTTGGAAGAAACACTACTTATCTTTTCAGATTTTTTTCCAAGCAAGTTATATAATTATCCAAAGGAATTTCAATAAATAGGTTTTTGATCTTAGAACTCTTCCTTATTTCAATCACATATCTAGATAATTTAGTTGCCTTAAAATGAAAGCATGAAAAGTACACACTATACCAACACACTAGCATTTGGCAAATTTGTACAAAAAATAGCTTAGGATTTGAAATTTTAAAAAAATTAAGCTATGGCTGTTGGATCTGAAGAGTATACAATGGAATAAAACTTAGAAAAAATCATATACCATATAAGTGGTTATTTTACCCTATTTATGATTTTAAAAGTAAATATTTTTTAATAGGTATAAAACTTGATAGATATATGTAGATTGTAATATATGACATTTAAATGTAAATATTAATGTAAATTATAATTGATTAAAATTTAAATTTAAAATTAAAGTATTAAGTAAAACCCAATACAAGATACTTAGTTTTTCTAATTTATGCTTGACTATAATTGATTAGAGACAGTGAGAAAAAGAATAAAACTAGACTCTAATAGCTCATGATTAGAGGCAGAGTTTTCGACTATGTCTGGACAAGTTCACACTTCTTGGACAATAGTGTAGGGTGATCATATCCATTGATTATAGATTTTTTTGCGTTAACTATGACAAATTTAAAACTGATCCACTTTTTGTGCTTGTGTTTGCTTAGCAAGCTAAAATAAAATTACATTATTTTCCTTCTATTTACCTTCAAAACCTTATGAGTACTTGTGAGAGCTAAAAACGTGCAAAAAAGTATAAGGGAAATGTAATGGGATGAGATGATCCCAATCAACCCTTATGAATATTGACCACTACTTACGTATCTAGATATGCTAAGTAGGGAATAAAGTCACATGTAGTTATCCCACTTAGAGTGATTGTGCAATTGTGCTCTTTGACTATATGTATTCAATTAGAAATTTAGATTTTATGTTTGACAACATTAGCTCTTGACTTAATTTGAAATACTTGAAACTTGATTTAAGACTACTCCTAGTGATTAATATTGAATTCAGGAAGAATATGAAATATTTTTTTAGTGTGCAGTAATGTAATAAATAGATGCCAGATAGAGATAAAGTCCCTTTGAAATGAGTTTTTGATTTGATTATATAGTGAAATATTTTTGACAATTTTATTTAGATGATCTTGTGATATGTGTGGGAAGACCCAATGGAATATTTAAAATTTAAAAATTAGCCATTAAATGGAGCATGAATAAGGCGACACTAGGTGGGTAAGTTCACAATAGTATAATTGTCTACCTAGCGTGAACCTATCCTAAAAAATCAAGGACAGCTACCCTAAGGTTGGAAGCAATCTGAGAGTGATACAAAAGAGGTTCAGGTATCGACTTAGAATATTTTGTGTAGTAGTGATGATGGGTAGAGGGTCAAACCTACATATGGATAAATGGCTTATAATAATGATGAATAAGAGTCATGTATTTGAATGTAATATAATTTGTTTATTCAATATGTTAAGAATTAGCATTGTCAAGTAATTATGACTAGATTTATGTGTCTACATTTCCTCGCCCCCATTCGTGCCCCCATCCTCACGCCCATCCCTGCCCCCCAAATTTAGTAATGAATTTTTTTAGAATAAAGGTGAGACAAATAAACTGAGTGTGAACAATACACTTTGTCTTTAATGATATGAAACTCTAATTGTGAAGGGCACTCATTTTAGAGAACCCTGTGATAACACATGACGTAATTATTTACTCATATTTAAAAATTAAAAATTTTAAACTTTGAAATTAAAAATTAAAAGGAAAGCAAGGAATGGGTACACCTATATGGAAATGAAACCATATTGCCTTATAACCTATAAAAAATGATGAGACATTAAAGTTGTTGAAGTACTTAGAGGGATGGTTCCTCATGTTGAACCATTGGTAGATTGAGAATGATCAAGTCCCAATTTTTTAATAGCTAACCAGTCCATTGAGTTTGTAAGAGGCATGCTCCAAATCTCATGAATGTGGAAGAGTACCCAATTACTAATCTAAAATAAGGTGAAACCATGATGGGTTCATTAGAAGTGATGCCAAGGTCATTGAGTGTCATTAGAATTGAACGTACATCATCCATAACATAAGATGAAACCCCACAATGGATTTGATAGAAGTTATTCCAAGGTCATTGACTATCACTAGACTCGAATGTACATTACTTGTAACATAATGAAATCACACGACTACAAATATATATATATATATATATATATATATATATATATATATATATATATATATATATATATATATATAAAATTAAAAGAGATTGAATAATATTCATGCCCCCATCATGACCGTAGTACTAAACATTTGCCTTTGAATATGTATAGTTGTATTTTATTAGATATGCACATGAATCAAAATCATGTATTTTAAACTTTTGAAATGTATATTTGTGCATGAATTGGTATCATGCCCCTTGAATTTGTGCCAAATGATAAAATAATTCCATGTACCTATATTATCAATTATAATTGTATGTGAATCCTATAAATTTTGCTCTAATAATTATTTTGCATATGCCCATGCATATGTATTCAAGTGTGTATGACATTTTACTCAAGTATTTTTAAAGTGATTTCATATGAATTTTATATGCCCCCATAATATGTATCAATGTGTTAGTGTATGATTTTTAATTTACTTTGCATCTTTGCAACTTATATTCTATCATAAAATCTGATTTTTGAACTGCTTTGAATCTTTGAAACATGTACTCTATCATCAAATTAAAATTTTGAATTAATTTGAATATTCAAAACTTGTATTATGTCATATAATCTAAATTTATACTCATGGAGGCCTAAATCTCCAAGACAACCCCATTGTAATCCCCTTTTTTGAGATGAGAGATGTAGCCTGCAAGTCACTCCTCTCAAAAGAAGGGTTAATTGTATCATAAGATAAATGTATAATCATGTATAATTATGTCAACATGTGGAGAGTATGTTATCATAGTAATATAATTATCATTTAAACATGTTTGTAACATATTAAATATGAGGCATATAAGTGTCATGTCTAGTTAATGAGACACGCAATGAAGTAACTAATATTGAATAAGACTGCATAGTAAAAGTGTGTGATATGGATCATGAAACCACTAATCAAGCTCAATAATCACAACACACAATATTACACATAAGAAAAAGGCTGCATACAATGGATATGAACATGTTGTAAAAAAAATGCTTAGGGCCACACACAAAGGACATAAGAATGTCACAAAAGATAGATAATAATGTCACGCACACAAGGCCATAAACAAGCAATGTCTATCATGTCATGAAAAAAATTAACATCATCAAATGAGCATTAAAAAAGTTAAAACTATTATTTACCATCCATATGTATTAATATTATACTAATGCAAAGTAACATATTCATGTATCATAATGTAAGATATGCATAACTAGCAAGGCACTTGTAAAATATGTAGCTCAACATGGTAGAGAGGTATAAATAAATATAAAATGTAATAATGTAACCTATAAAATAATATGCCCCTAGTATAGGCATGGTTATTGGGTAGAAGGGAATATAATATCTAAGAATCCATTTATGATATGTATGTCATGCATCGCACGTATATACCTCATGAAATGCATGCGTGGACGAAAAATATGTTATCTATTATAATATGTGATAAATTACATATGTAAATCAGTAAACTAACAACACATGTCATGGTCAAGTCCTATTTTTTTATTTTTGTGAATCTTTTGAATATTTTTTTAAATATTTGAATGTTTTTATATATATTTTTATTTTTGATATGTTTGAAAGAAACTACCTTATGATCCCATCAATAGGGGGACCATAGTGCATGCATTTATCATATAGTTTTAGGGTGAATTTTTGTGAATGAAAAGTTTTACATTTAAATGAATCCGAATCTTAAAAGGAATCAAATGTTGTAACATAATTGCCTTGATCACTGCTCATATAATCTTGTGTGGGATGTCTAACTCTAAGGTGAGTTGGGGGAATCTGTTTGTAGTAAGAGAAGGTTTAACTTCCTATGTTTGCTATGAAACATGTTGAAATATTTGAGGTACTTCTTTAGGAAACATTATGGAAGAAGATCTCTTTGAACTTTGAATAAATTTTTGATGAGAACCTTGTTGCTTATGAGGGTGTATTGCTCTTCTTTGAACTAATTGTATAGAAAGTTTTTGCATAGGTGCCAAAACTAATTCTAAATTATGATTTTGAATAGGTGTAATAAATGTCTCTATATTATGATCTTGAATAGGTGTAATAAATTTCTCTATATCCTGTTCTTAAATAGGTGAAATAAATAACTACGATGGTGGTGGGGGAGGATAAGGAGATACCACTAACTATAGAGAGTACTCATATCGAATTCTTGAACCTTTCACCACCTAATTTTAATGTATATATTGGAGACATCAATGTTTTGTTGATGGCACTGCATGGAGTTTTTATATCCTAAGGTATCTTAATAACATATTATAAACCTTTGTGATTGGTAAAACTAGAAATGAATTAGCCATTATTGTTGAACCAACTTGAAGAGGTAGCACTATATGCCCATGAGTATTATGTGTATGTCCATCGAAAGTTTTGACTCCTTTTAATGTACCTTATAAATCCTAATTTGTATACCCAAAAGTGCGAAGTTCATTGTACAAACATTTTCACTTGATCCATTGTCAATCATAACACTGTGTATAGGTTTTTTGTTGATATAAATTTGAATAAAAAGTGCATATCTCATCATTATCAACAATTCACTAGCATCAAATGTAATCATAAGACATGGTGTTGAAGTGCTTGTAAATGTATTGATAATGCCATTTATTAGATGTTCATATGTCGAAGGAGGAGGTAATTATCTATATTTTCTATTGTACCATGATTTGGAAATGGAATACTAAAGATTTTCTACTTTACATTTTCATTTTTTTGTGGTCTAGCCTCATCTATGGGTGTGCTTAGCTCAAAAGAATTATCATCAATAAAATATTGTATCTTATGTCTTAGCCTATAACACTTGTTTGTATAATGTCCAATGAATCTATGATAGTCACAAAATGTGTTATTTTTAAATCCATTATGTTAAGGTTTAGTCATATTAACCTCTAATGGTGGAGGGAGAGATATGAAAGTACAATCAAGTAATTTCTATAACAAGACATGAGAGGTGATGGTAGCCTTAAAAATTGTCTTTGTCAAGCTGTAAGCTAAAATTAATTTGTTGGTTATGATACTACATGACTGTTACTTTTGATTCATTATTTCATTCATTGAATTTATATTTGTAGCTTGCTTTACTTTGAAACTAAATTTTTGAAGTAGCTGGAGCATTTGATGCATACTTGAGTTTGTTAAAAACTATGAGCTTGGCTTCTTGTTCTTTGATTGTATGGCATAAGTCATCAAAATATTTGAATTTCTTGAACATGATATACACATGGAATGGTGCTATCAATTGTATGCCATATAATATGTCATCTTAGTTGGCATAGTTTTGTATCGAATAACATATTCATTGATTGTCTCATTGGACCTTTGCTTGAGTTTAACAATTTGTAAATCAGATAATTTTTCACTAATATTGATATAGAAGTGTGCTTAAAAACTAATCTACCAAAGGGTTGTTTGTTATTAATTGATCGAAGTGGAAGATCATAGAACCATCACAAATCATATTTTTTAAGGCTTTATCGAAAGAACTTGGTTAATAATTTATCATTGTAAGAATAATCCAAACATGTTTCATGAAATGATTGAAGATGTGTACATAATCACCTTTATCATCATATAGTGGTAAATTGAGAGCTTCAACACCTATTGTTAATGGGTAAATATTATCTACGGTACTAAAGGATTATGAAACAAAGTATGAAAATCCATTGAAAGAGTAGCTCTAGAGAAACCTTGCTCTAATTGCAATACTTTGGTGGATAGTTCTATAATAATCTTCTTCAGATAGTGTGCATTAGGTGAGGTGGGTGATGGACCATGCATAGTAATTAAAGGTGTATATGATTCCTATGTAGAAATAGGCATATTAATCTATTATATACTTTGTGATGCCCGCATACCTAGGGATGATGGCATATATTTAACTAGAGGTGTCAATATAGGAATAAAAGCAATAATAGAAATTAGAACACCTAAAGTGGAAACATTGGATTGATTAAGATTACGAAAGGGATCATATTATTCTTCCAATATAGATGCTTGAGCCATTTTTTTTATTCATCACTTGTAATGTATAATAATGTGTCAATATTATGTGGATTAGTGTTAAGATATTCAATGAATTCTTTGTCCTTAATTTCATTTTATTGCTTTGTATTTGTTTTATTAATGTCAACATCCGTGATAATTCTATCGATATGGTGTGTAGTATGTCTTGTAAGATTCAAAATGTACAATTATTCTTGTTCCCAAGTCATACTTGATTTTTAAAAAAAATGTTTGTACTTGTATCTTAGAAGAATCATAGCATGATATAATATTACAATAATATGAGTTGAGGAAGGATTTAGATTCTACATTATTCATTTTAACATTTTTGATTAATGCAAATATACAGTGAATCCAAATAACAACTCAGAAAGAAACATAGAATGTGATGATGAATCTCAGTACTGAATCAAAGATAGAAGCCACATTTATTCATTATTACCATGATTTGATTGTGAAAATTTGAATTTGCGGATGGTAACTAGTTAGGATGTGTTTGTTTTGTATACTCTTAGATATACTAATCCCAAGTGTATATAATGAACAAGGCCTAAACGAGCACTAACTATGGAGGATTTTACCATTATGTGTCTAAAATACATGTATCTAAGGTACATTGAGAG
The DNA here is from genome assembly GCA_037957365.1 of Torreya grandis. Taxonomy (NCBI): domain Eukaryota; kingdom Viridiplantae; phylum Streptophyta; class Pinopsida; order Cupressales; family Taxaceae; genus Torreya; species Torreya grandis. Next base: position 3,846,200 of record JARHVA010000965.1, on the reverse strand, counting down.
TAATTTCTTAGAGCTAACCACTTACTCTAAGGTACATTGAGAGTAATTTTCTTAGGCTAACCACTTATGTGTGCACTATAAAAACAAACGACCAAGAGGCTTCCTATAATTGAAATATAACAACTTAGGTATTTTTGATATACCGTGAGGTACATGGAAATTAAAATTCATATATAGTGTTACTTTTTGGATTGAAAATTGAAACACTACCCCTCACACCATACGTCTGATAAAATTGAAGATTATTTAGTTTAAAACAACTCCTATAAGTTTTACAACTAATAAAACACAGTTCTATAAAGCATGAAAAATAAATAAATAAATCGAGAGCCAACAAAATCAATTATTTGTGTGCATAGAAATTAAGAATTCAATTAAAAACCTCTAGGTCAAAGAGAAATTTTAAAGCAATGCTCAATCAAATTCAGTAAAGGACAATCAAAATTCTCTTTAGTGCATGAGAATTATGAATTCAATTGAAACCCTAAAACAAAAATAAAAAAATTAATGATTGAAAAATGTATGGGTTCACTAATATGTTTTACACTATTTTTTATTTAATATGTAAATGTTGTTTAATAAGTATAAAATTAGATACATCTATTCAGATTGTAATATATGACATTTAATCATAGATATTAATATAAAGTATAATTGATTGAAATTAAAATTTAAACTAAAAATAGTAAGTACAACCAAATACAAGGTACTTAGCTTTTTAAAATTTTTGGTTGACTATAACTAATGTCTAACAATGAGAAATAGAATAAAACTAAACTATGAAAACTTAAGATCAGAGGTAGAGTATTTTATTATTAACTTGCAAAAATTCCAGTGATCTTTTATTTGGTTTGAGTCAAATCTACCAATGGAATCTCATGTTCGATATAACTGCTCTATGTATGTTAAGTGGGCTAGGATATTCAGATTCTATAGATGTAAGACAAAAATCATTGTTTTCCTTCTCTTTGCCTTGAAAACCCTAGGGGTGCATCTAAGATATAGAAACTTTCAAAAAAAATATGGGAAGTGTAATGGGTTAAGTTGAACCCAATCACCCCTTTGATGACTGTCTATTGCCTATATATCTAGATACTCCAAAGAGGGAATCAAAATATACATAGTTCTCCCACCTATAGTGATTGTGTAATTGTACGCCTTGACTATATATATGTAACTGTAAATTTGACTTTGATACTTGACAATGTTAGCTCTTGAATTGATTTAAAATGCTTCAAACTTGATTTGAGAGTGATCGTAGTGATTCATATTGAATTTGATAAGATTAGGGCATAATTGCTTATTGTGTACTAGTGAAATAAATAAATGCCAAATAGAGATAAAGTCTCTTTGAAATGTGTTTTTGATTTGCTTATATAGTGAATTTTTTGAGATTTTCCTTTAGTCGACCTAATAAAACATGTGGGAAGACCAAAATGAATATTTAAAATTTTAAAATTAACCATTAACTAGAGTGGGGATAAGGCCATCCTAGGTGGATAGGTTTATGGTAGTAGAATTGGCTGCTTAGCAGGACCTATCCTAGAAGGTCAAGGACTATTGTCTCGAGGTTGGTAGTAGTATAAGAGTGATACAATAGAGGTTTGAGTACTGACTTAGAATATTTTATGTAGTTGTTATGGTGAATAGATCTTGCATATGGATAAATGGCTTAGAGGAATGGCGAATAAGAGTCATGTATTTGGGAATAAGTCAAGTGGTTTAGGATATCTCAAGAATTAATATTGTCAAGTATTTGTGACCAAATTTAAGTGTCTACAAAGGTGTAATAGAGATTTTTTTTTCCAAAATATAATGTGGATAAATGGATTTACACTAAATTTTAACACAAATACCCAATTACTTTTAACTAATCTAAATAACATACAAAAATACTAATTAACCTAATTACCTAATTCCAAATCTAGAGAAAGGGAAATACATGCAAGTTTTAAATGTATTTACTTTTATTTCATGATTAGGTGATAGTCATTAGAAGTTGACAATATAAATGTGCACTTAGAGGTGACAAGAAGCTAGCCTAAAAAATTGATGATAATCAAAGAAGTTTGTCTATAGTGTAAACTTACACATTAGACAGTCTAGGTACATTGCCATTTTACACAAAACAACAAGCATGCCCAAAACAATTTGACAACTATGTTTTCCTGGGTTTGACCTCCAAAATCCTTACTCAGTTTCTTGATATTTCACCTTAATCACTTGAAAAATAGATTTCTTTTTCTTTCCACATTGAGCAATAATATTTGAAAACATAAGAAAAAGTATGTGTTTTGGGTTATCCATTAGAATAGAGAATAATTGAATTAAATTGATATTTACTAGGCCCCTAGACATTATCAATATTGAAAATGAAAAAATAATAATTATCAACATGAAAACTAATGTATTTAGTATCAAATTATGTGATTTACCTATTGGTCTAATGATTGTTTGATTTCCTCTAAAATGCTTGTAAATGCTCACTAGAATCATGTGAACAACAAAATGAATTCTCTAGATTTCCCCTCGATCATATGAACTAAAATACTTGTGTATTTAAATAAATATTTAATTCAAATTAGTAATTTATCAACACATAATACCGACATCAAATAATCAAAACGAGAAAAAGGAGAGAAAAATGAATGCACTCCAGTGACAATAAGCGACACAAGTTTTGTATGATCTTACACTAATGTTCCATATCATCTGAAATGTTAGTGTGTGTTCCATACAAGGGCTCAAAATAATGAGAATTTTGGCTAGAGATAATATGAAAGTATAAGGGGGTTGGGAGAAGGGTTATAAACCATTAGAAGTCAAAAAACATGCCAATAATGCTTAATAAGGACCAATAATCGACAAGAACTCAAAAATCTAAAAAGCATGTAATTTAAAAATCATTAAATGTCCCTGTTAATGGGGTTTAAATATATTAATTATTTGAGTTAAAATTCTAGATCATTGTCACCCCATCATGTTGGTACAAACTATACTTTGATGGTGCCTCAAAACGAACCTCAAGCATGTTAGCCGCATTCTATGTTCACCTTCAAGATTTTTTTGGTGGCTGCATCCACATTCATTTCAAGTGTAACTAACAATGAGGTAGATATCAAATCATTAATTATCATGCTTCAGTTAGCTAGAATATTGTAATTACAGACTTAGTCATTGATGGAGACTCCTAACTGGTTATTAATGTTGTCACAAAGGCTGAAATATCCATTTGGAAACTAAACAAATTCCTTCAACCAATTAATTTTCTACTCTTTATCTTTGAGTAGACTTTGTTTTCTCATTTCTTTAGAGAGGCAAATAAAGTAGTGGATCATCTTGAAAGTCGAAGAGCAAACATTAGAATTCATAGTTCAATTGAGTTTGATTTCATCTAACTTGGAATGACATAACCCCATTATTCATTATGATATCCCCCCTAAATCTCATTATGATGATTAAAATCCACCCATCAATATTTATTGAGTGTCTATGTTTTTCCCATTCTACCCTTATCATTTTAATCATCTTTTCTTGTCGCTCAATCACCATCATTGTTGCACTCTTCCCTGTTGCATGCCAAATCTCCTCCAAATCCTCTCCACATCGTTTCATACCCTCGACCATTAATTTCCCCCTTCCACTCCCCTTCACATGTGGCCATTCCTATAATTTCACCCTCCATCCCTATGTACTATCTCACTCCACTTCCCATCTCCATTACATAGTATACTCTTCCATCTACCTCTCCCTAATTTTATTTGCTTAATTAGAAATGGATCTATAAGTTGAATTTGGTGGGTTCATATCAGAAGATATTTTACAAGATTTATTCTAGGTCAAAATCCTTGAGGAAGAGCTAGTTTTTTATATTCTTGGGAAAGGTGGAATGTTTGTTGGCATCAAGTGCACAGTTTATTATATCAAGGCAAACTTCCTAACCAAGCTTGCCGCTATATTAATGTGTTCTGCTCATTTCAATTCATTGTTAATAATGTGTTTCCTCCAAATGTGTTATCATGTGTAATTGAATTAAAGACAACTTGGTTTATGTACAAATCAACCTTATTACATTAAAAATTGGATGTTTGTTCCTCCTTCATAGAATTTTAAGGTTTTTTAGTCCACCACACTAATTGTGGATGGAAACATGAATAGTTTTGGAGTTTGGTTGTTTACATGGTTCTTCTCCTTGAAGTTATTTGGGAGCATTTTTTTCAGCTTACAGTACCAATAAGTATTTTCTATGAATAGAAGTTTCTCCTTTTCCTTATATCATATAAAATCTAAGATAAGCTTTTCCTCCTTAGTAATCATAGCCTCTATCTATTATATTTATTCTCTCTTGTTATATTAATTAAGCAAAACAATGTAAATGTCATACTTTAAATTTAAAAAGGGTGAGAGCCCCAATATATGCCTTCAATTTACCAAGTAAAATAAACTAATTAATGCCTAGGGTCCTTTTTTGGCATCTACATGTTTGAAGATTTATTTTTAGATTAAATTTTACTGAAGTTTAATCAAAGCATTTAATTGCATTTACTATTCCTTCCCATGTATGCTACATAATTCCATGATTTGGTTGTAATTGTTTAACATTCATACATGATTGGGTTGTAATTAGGTTAATCTTACATTTGTAAGAATTGTGAGAAAATGATGATATATAAGTCTATACATGCTCCAAAATATTTTCCAACAGGGAAAGACCCCTGCTAACAAATGCTTAAGGTGCTTGTGTATGAAATGGTTCCCCTTGCTTTGTAACTAGCTCATGTGTGTGTGTGTGTGTGTGTGTGTGTGTGTGTGTGTGTGTGTGTGTGTGTGTGTGTGTGTGTGTGTGTGTGTGTGTATCAATCTCAAGGCATATATCTTGGATTTGTCACATAGTTTCACCTATTGAAAGATTCCATAGTGAGTAATGACTTTATCAACTTCTCTAACTAGTGACATATGACCTCATCGAGCTACACCATTGTGTTGGGCTCAAAAGACTATTTTCAAAGAAAAGAAACTAGTTCCAAGTCAACTATATGTGTAATATATTATGATTTTTTGATTGCCTTCTCCAATCAAGAAGACAAATTTCCCTATCACAATCAAATGAAGTAAAATTTAAGGTTGGCTACTTTTTGACATACTCACTCAACGACAATATTACACTTGAGCTCCTCCCACCCCCTTGTCTATCAATGTAAGTTTCACATCTCAACATGATTACTACCAACATATATGTTAAGTGGATCCCCTTGCCTTGTACATGAGGAAAAACATCATTAATGTAAAGATTACTCATGGAAGTCATATTGAAATGACTTAAAAACACCCAAATTGAATCCCACAAAATTAAAAAAAGTATTACAATTTTAATTTTTTTAACATTGTTTAGGTAATCTCCAAGCAAAACACCAATTTGATATATAAATATTTGAAACATGAAAAATATAAGGTGTGGCAATTTTATACATTAAATTTGATGTTAATATCCTTGCTTATTTTCCTAAAATAAGCCATCAAATGTTTTCAAAATATTTTCAAACCAATATTTGATGCAGCATAAAGTTTAAACTAATTTATATCCCCAAAAATGATGCACATACGTTTGTTTTATATCTATACATACTAGCACGAATGATACTATTTTATGATTGCATATTATAGAGAGAAATCATGTTAGATAACCCAAATCAAGATAGCCTAGAACTATTTATATAAGTATATTGATTACATGTAACTCACACATACATCATGAACAATTAAGATCTAACCTACAATTATACAAGAATGCTTAGGAACCTACCAACTAAGACTACATAATTCCCAATGGTTCTCCAATTTTTGTACGTCATTCCTAAATATACTAAGAACTTATTTACTTAAGAGAATAATATTACCACATTTTTTTGCTTCAAGATGGTTCCATTAATTTATTTAAAATTAACCTAACCTCAATATTGAATCCAATATGTAATGCAAGTGTATTTGGGTTAATAAGCAATCTTGCATCAACCAAAAACATGAGTCAGTTTTTGTTTGTGTGCTTGAAACATGTTATCATTATCAACATCATTTTACATGTTGAAGATGAGCAAGAAAATCATAAATTAATCAATATATTTCCAACACCTTAGGGACAGCAAGAAGAGTAGATTTGAGTCATCTCCCAAAGATCAATTAGACCCCTTTTGAGAAAATGACAAAATTGCCACTTAATGCAAGGGAAACCACTAGTCTGCATTAACGAGAAGTTTTGTCAACTTATGTTGCAAAACTGAAGTAACTACCCAGTATCTAGGTTTACAACATGTCGACTATGTTCCAAGAGCATGGGAACTAGGAGAGTTACTTCAGAGTTTTATAAAATTGAAATGAAATTTAGATTCGTCTTCAAAGTGATGAGGGTTAGTTGAGAATAGGTCAATAGAGCAAAGATAGAGTTAGTTACAATTTCCAAGGGAGAGGGAGAGAGCAAAATCTTGAAAACGCTTTTTAGGGAGTATATGTGTAGAACTGAGAAGTGTGTGTATCAAATCCATGAGGGAGTAAACTGATTATAATCGTCTTTATATGTGTGCCTAATAATTGAGTCAGGTGAAAGAGAGTGTGAAAGTGTATCCATTAGAGAGTAAGTCTACATTGGGGATTAAGGTAGCCATTAATTTTCCTCCTCATTCTCATCTACATCAATTGATATCATAGCAAGGTTATGTCTTTCTTGGTTAAGTATTTCATGGTTTAGTTGAGTTGGTTGCAAGTTGTAAGTTGTAAGAGATTCATGTTTTTTTATTGTTGAGAATAGTGAGGAGTAGAAATCGAACATAAAGAAGCACCCATGCAAAAGGATGAAGATATCCAAGAGTTGAAAACTTGGCAAAGATGTTGAGAGGAATCCAAGTGATATTGGATGCCACGAAGATTACACAACATAGAGAAACTATTGTTCCAGATGTGAGTGATGATGAAGAAAGAGAAGCACCAAAAGATCATTACCAAAAGTTAAGAATAAAAAGTTGGTAAATGAACCAGAAAATAGATTTTTTAAGACCATTGCCAAGATGGGAGGCAAGTCTAAGGTAGACATCCCTAGCTATTTAGGCAGCTTATACCTCAAGGATCTCATTGATTAGATCATAGAGCTAGAAAAATATTTTGACTATGAGAAAATAAAGGAACCCAAGAACCTAAAGTTTGTTTGCACTAAGTTGAAGGGACATCCATCCTTATGTTAGGACCATGTGCAGCTAGAAGGGGTAAGAAGGGGTAAAGATAAAATCAAGTCTTTGGATATGATGGTTGCAAAGTTGAAATGTAAGTTTTTAATTTCTAATTATCAACTAAGTATATTTAATAAGTTTTAGAATTTGAGGCAAAGAGAGTTGTGTGATAAGGATTATACGAAAGAGTTTTACAAGATTGTTCTCATTGATCTTATTGAAGACATTGAAAAAAGTATTTCAATGTACCTGAATGGTCTTTGTATTTTCATACAAGATGATTTTGGAATAATCAAGTTGAGGGCAGTAAAAGAAGCATGACAATATGAATTGAAGATGGAAGAGAATTTGTCAAGAAGATAATAAAATCACATTAAAAGGTAAAAGACGGTTCTAAAGAGGAAGAGGACAAGCAAACAATGGTAGAGGACACCATGTTCATGAATGAAATGCTAATAGTTCTCAAAATTAGATTCAAACATAAAAAATAAGAGAATACAATGGTAGAAGAAGAGGTAGAGGATTCACAGGTACATGCTTTGAGTGTGGAGATGTTGGTCATAGAGATTATGATGTTGGCAATTTGAGTAAGGAGACAGTTGATAGTTTTGATATCATGATCTAGAAAGTAGTTTGAGGACTGAAGAATTGTCATTCCCATTTAAGGCAGCATGGAATTGTCATTGATGTCAAAGGTTGATGTCATTGAGATTGAATCTGATCATGCATTAATGCCAAAGGTTGAGTTGAGAAGACTTGTGGAGTAAATCAGGTTTGTGAAGTGCTCTTACTTATAAAATAAGTAAAGCAGTCTCGAAACTCTGAAATGGTCTAATAAAGTTGGTTGGGTTTATGGAACAACTTTACTTCTTTCATGTTTTTAAGTAAAGGTAAAAACCTGAAAGGGTCTAGACGAAGTAATTGGGATTTTGAAGAGGGACTGCTTCTCTCAAGTTGATAAGTCAAATAATATCAAGAACCTGAAAGGGTCTAGAAGAGGCAATCAGGATAAGTCAAGAAGGATGGAAAACCCAAAATAGTCTTGAAGAATTCCTTCAGAGGAATTCTTTCAAAAAAAAGGCAAGGACAATTCTTTCAAAAAATTTGTCAAGTCCTTTTCATAAAATTATCCCTTAACAAAAGTCTGAAGGGTATCTTTTAAAAGTTTCGAAGGGCAAGTGGACCTTTTCAAAAAGTTTGAAGGGTATATTTTGAACACTCCGAAGGGCAAGTGGACCTTTTCAAAAAGTCTAAAGGGTATCTTTTGAACGTTCTGAAGGGCAAGTGAACCTTTTCAAAAAGTTCAAAGGGTATCTTTTGAACGTTCTGAAGGGCAAGTGGACCTTTTCAAAAATTCCAAAGGGTATCTTGTGAACTTTTTAAAAGGCAAGTGGACATTTTCAAAAGGTCTGAAGGGTATCTTTTGAACATTACTAAGGGGAATTGGACCTTTTCAAAAAGTTTGAAGGGTATCTTTTGAAAGTTCTGAAGGGCAAATGAACCTTTTCAAAAAGTTTGAAGGGTATATTTTAAACGTTGCAAAGGGTATGTGAACATTTGTATAAAATACAAAAGGTAGATTGTAGAGTTTCCAAATAAATGTCAAGAACAAAAATTCTAAACAAATGACGTGAACAAAAAGTTTGAAGAAATGTCTCAGACAAAAAATATGAAGAAATGACATGGACAAATGATGTGGACAAATAGTCTAAAGAAATGTCTCATAGACAAAAAGTCTGAAGAAATGTCTATGACAACAAGTCCGAAGGAAAGAAAGTCTAAAGGAGAGAGATAAGTCTGGAAAAAAGTTTGAAAAAGAAGAGCCTGATAAAAAGAGCCCAAAGAATTAAGTCAATAAAATAGACTGAAACAAAAGTCCCAAACAAATTTCTCAAAGGACACCCTTTGGATGAAATGGACCATTAAAAAGATTCTAAAATAGATCATTTGCAATAGTTTTGAAGGACATATAGACAAAAGGTAAAGATCAAGCATATTGAGGACAATCGAAAGGAGTGAAAGTGAACCCATCATATAGAAAGTAACGAGATGCAAAAAAGGAAGAAAAGAAGCTCGATGGTTAATGGCAAAGCAAGAATTAAAATTCATGCTACTTTAAAAGATCAATGGCTCACATCTGATCAGTGAATTAGATCTAATGGTGTGAAACAAACCCAGATTACCCTCTGAGTGCACATGTATTTGAAAAGTGTCAAGAGGTCATAAGGAAAGATCCAATAAAGAAAAGAACGTGAACTTGGCATGATGAAATAAATAAAAATCCCACATTCAATGTCTTCTAACTGTTTGTAAAAGAATAAATGGAATAGGTGATGAACTCGATATCTCTTCATAGAGCTTGAGATTAATCAATCTAATTGATAGAGGAAGTCGCACAGTTAAAAATAGTAGGATTGCACATGCCAAAGATAGTAAAGACATTTGAACATTGTCATTTGATGCATGAATCGAGACACGAAGTAAAAGTCACATTGAATGTAGATCAAAAGCTTGAACTAGTTAAGAGCAGTTGAAGTGTGAACACTTTACAAATAGAAAACCCTAAGATGTATTTATCTATATATGTTATGAAAAAAACATTTGAAAGTGTCTTTTACTACTTTTGTGATAATAATTAGAGTGTGAAATCAAAATAGTTGAGTAAGGACATATGCAGACAATGTAAAGAGGCAAAGTGATTAAGGTGTGTCAATATAGAAGATATCCATACATAAAGAGATAGAGGCAGATAAGATGAGAAGGCACACAGCGTGAAGGTGTAATTACAGACAAGACTTGTAACAGAAAATTGAACAAGATTAATTATGAATCTCTTTTGTATTTTGAAGTTGTAGCTTCATTTTTTTGATAGGTTGGTGCCATCAGAAAAATTGAGTTGGTGCCCAGTTATAAATTTGATGCTTCATTAGAGTGGGTTCTCTTGAATGTAACCAGTGAGGTTTGTCTATGAGACATCTTTTCTATGAGGTTGGATTAGAACAGTAGCTTCTAATAGCTTTTCTCACTGTGGTTTTTCCCTTTAGGTTTCCATGTAAAAATTTGGTGTTGAGCATTCTTATGTGTGTGTATGATCTCTATTTTTGTTCTTTACATTCCATATATACATTATATATCTTGTTTAAAATTTTTAAGAACCAGGGTTTAATTCATCTACTAACTCGCCCCCCCTCTCAGTAGATAGTGTGTTCAACATATGAATATAGGCTTTAACTCATCTACTGATTCACCCCCCCTCTCAGTAGATAGTGTGTTCAACATATGAATATAGGCTTTAACTCATCTATTGATTCACCTCCCCTCTCAATAGATAGTGTGTTCAACATATGAATACCCAAAAGCATCATGAAACAATAGTAGAGGAAATGGGGAAAGAAAACACATTGCACAAATAGATGAAAAGAGTGTTGAATCCCCAAATCACTTGGAAGAACCCAAACATGTAGAAGCTCTCATGATGAAACAATATTGCTAAAACCAGCCAAGGAGGAAAATTAACCAACACAAATAAAAAATATTTTCTAGAACATAAAAAATCATGAGGTAAGTATTGTAAGTGTTTTAATTATTTTTTTATTAATGTGATCTAAATAAGATAAAACTGTGAATATTCATTGTATGTAAAATAGGACAATAATCATGGAAATATGAATTTGAAGGGGCAGATTAATATACGATATCTAGAATTTAAAAATCAATGGAAGAAATTTGTATTTAGCTTAATTATGATTTATGTAACTCATCATATTCATCATTATACCTCAAATGAATTTGCATATGCTCTATAACCTCTCAAATTAATAAATAGGAGTTCAAACTCTATGCAGATACTACCAGTGAAATTCATACCCCTTCGATGATTCGTAGTGTCTAGGCTTTATTGATATTATATTTGTTTATTGTGAAAGTCAGTGATGCCTCAAAACACTATTCTTGCACCTGTATATGCCTCTTGTGTGTGCACTCACTATCAATCTTGTGTGTTGATCTATGCTTTATTTCTATTCGCATTAAAATGCTAATTACACTTTTGACATACGATGAACTTTAACAAAAGGGTTAGAAAGTTAGGTTGGATAGCTCCAACCACTCCCCACTGAGTGATTGAGTGTTGCCTATATTCTAGTACTCTAAAGGAGGTTCAAACCACACACAGTTATCTCCCTTCTGTGTATGTGTGCATTATCATGAACAATCTAGAATGTAATGCAATGTTTTAATTTTTAAAGTTGCACACTTTTGTGTATTCATAGTTGGCTCTAGGATTACTCCCTTGAAGGGTTTTCAGATGTGTATGCCTTTCTGATATTGTCTCAAGAGAGTTCTAATTGATTACCTAGTGTGAATGCCTAGTAGTGAGCAAATGACCATTGTTCCCTATTGATCTTCAATATATAAAATAGAAAAGTGTTTGCATGAACCACATTTATGCATCAAATAGGATCTACCTCAAAATGATATAATTCCATCATCTATCATAATGTCATAAAATGTCCCTCAATTTGAAAAATCAGAAAACTCTATGCAATCTAGCTTACGAAAATGCTTTAAATCACCATTAACTAAATAAAAATCTTTTATTGCAGGTTCTCTCTAGATGGATAGGCTCTCTCCTGATAAACAATCAACACTCTATCAATCAACTGATATAGTATAAAATAACAAGTTTAGACCTATGATATGACCTTGAAATAGATATTTCAATAGATCTAGGTGGTTCCCATATATAGATAGGTGTTCTACCACTTCACACACACATGCACACACACACACACACACGCACACACACACAAGGCATCCACCCATAACGAGACTATCTAATCAGGTTGTTGACAGGCCCAAAGACTATATAGACTAATCTATAGGTTCGAGGTCACCTATATATCTATATGGGACCAGTGATTCTTGACCATGGATCTCATGATAGATATATTGATATCATTGAATAGATAGATAGGGGCACACAATATAGATATGTGGTGATGTAGGGAACATAATATGTGGTGATGTAGGGAACATAATATGTGGTGATCATATCATGTATGTTATATAATTTATCTTAGAATGTCGTAGAATATGTTAACTTCCTCACAATTATGTAGAATGTCCCATATATGCTTCACATATGCCTCAATTTATTCAATCTGTGTCATTTTAATCACATAATCTAACCCAAAATGTGAACTATTTATTTATCATGGCTTGAATTTCTAAGACAAGCCCACTAGATGCCCCCTTTTATGAGAGAGGAAGCTTGTGAATCATTTAGATGAAAAAAAAGTTATGTGCACCATGTGTTATATAGAAAATGTAATCATGTATACAAACATAATAAGATATGTCATTATATAATATTTAATCATTCCAACATCTATGAAACATGTAATCCAAGGAAATATGCATAAAAGTGTCAATTCCCCCCAAAAAAAAATTTGTAACTTCATAATTAAAATTTGAAATTACATATTGTAGATACAATAACATTCCAAAGGAAAAAAAAAGAGCAAAAAAGGGAAACTAATACAAATCCCCCCACCCACATAGGGAAGGAGTATTACTAGATTTAAAGAGTCTGGACCAAGGAATGTCAATAAGGCACAATACACATAAAGCAACCCAAAATGCAGTAACATACACAACCACTAAAGAAACTAAAGGTTGATCGAGCACCCAACACCTAAACAATGCAATATAGAAGCCCACACATGAGACCCAATGCTTCTAATATGCAAGGAAATAGGACATATAAAATATGAATGCCCAAAGGAGAAGGGAATAAAATTCAAAAGAATGTAATGATAATGTTCCATAAAGGGAATAATAAATTTTTACCAACAGTAAAGAAAAAGAATAGAAAGCCAACAAACAACCACATGATAGAAGATAACAACAACAAAAGAAACCAAATTGCTCAAAATAACTGATAAATGGATGTGAGGAGAAAGATGTAGGTGATAGAAAATATGTAGCAAGTGTGCACAGCAAAATCACTCACCCAAGAAGGTTAAACCAAAAGGAAATTAGGAAACAAAATAGAGTGAAATCATCCAAATCCAAAATAAGGATAAACCAAAGAAATCTTAGGCCTCCAGTACTAAAATTAGTTGAGTTCGTAGGCAAATATTTTCATGAAACTCATTGATGACCCAAAGATCAAGATCCAAGCACAACCCCTTCTTAGATAGTATATTAGCTTAATCATTTAACTCCCTGTAAACATTCCAAAAGGAGATGGCTTTGAAGGAGAGAGACATGTTATAAGTAATAGTGAAAATGGGAAGTAAGCTCAGGTTTTCCATTTTAGATTCCCCTTTAAACTAGTTGAGGACAATCTTTGAGTCCCTAAATACCTAAAGAGGTCCCATTCTATTCTCCCCCATAAGCCTTAGGATAAGCTTCAAAGCCATAAGCTCAGTAAAATTGTTAGTACCAAGACCTAGACCTACCTTGAAATAGTAGTAGTGTTTGGAGTTTTAAAGTAGGATACCACCAGCAACACAAACAGTAGGGGAGCCTTGACAAGCACCATCAAATTAACCCCAATCACCAAAATGGACAATGGGAGGATGAATACGTATTCCTTGTTTATGGATTCTCAAAATGATTTTGAAGTGCCCAAAAATGAGTCAAATTAGAGAAAGACATTGAAATGTAGGATGTTTTCACCTTGAAATATAAAATCATTCCTCATAATCAATATACCCCAAGACACAATCAGTGGTAATGCCTTGAAGGATTTAAGCTCAGGTCTCTCAAAGCAATTCTCAAGACAATCAACAATAATGTGGCCTTGACAATAGTCTTTCACCTCGATAGAAACCTCTAGTTCAACCCAAATCTTAACAACATATGGACAAAAGACATGAATATGATTCAAGGTATCCAATAAATGAAAGAAAAGATTGCATCTCCTCGAACCATGCTTATTTATTTTTTGAAGTATTTTTCAAGTGGAAGCTTTATTGCTTAAGGCAAGCCACAAAGATGTTAGTTTTGTGAGGAGATTTAATTTGTGAAATTTTATTCCACCACCATTGTCTCACATTAGGGATTACATTGAGGAATTTGTATTGATAACCTATATGCACTGAATGGCCCCTCAACTTTCGATTCAAGGACCAAGCTAACTCATCTTCCTTCATAAAAAGTGTGATATGACTCCATTTTAGTCTTTGAATATATGCATCCCATCTCAAACCAGCCTCTTTGTTCAAACCCAATGTGAGAGCAATTTTCCAACCCTATTGCCTAATACTCGTGAGATGTTGGTCCTCCACCTAAAATAAAAAAGTGATATCCAACCCCTCTAATATCACAGTCAAATCCTTAAGTAGTTTTTAATCATTACCATAGCCAATCCATGGATCAATCCCCACTTTTATTGTAGTGATAGATCTTACCTTCTAGATAAGCCAATTACCAATGATTGGGAAGGTTTGAACAAAGGCTTTCCACATAATAGATGTATTGTAACAAATTTTATTGGGGTTACAGATCCACTCTTCCACAATAAGTGGTTTTATGGCCTTTTAAATAATGATTGATTCCATAAACCCTCCTTAGTGACAATATTCCAGAGATTTTTGGCAGTTAGAGCCTCTCCAAAAAGTTGAATATATTTTAATCCCCAACCCCCAATTGCCTTAGGAGTAGCAATGGTATGTCATTTGACAAGGGTTGTGCCATCCTTTGCTTTTGTACCCATCCAAAGAAATCTATAGCTTTTTCCATGAATTTTTTCAAGGACTCCTTTGTATGGTCTAATGTAAGCCAATAAACTAAGATAGCCTTTAACACATATTTAATAAGTATAATTATGCCTCCAAATGAGAGTGAATGATTACACCAAAAACAAATACACTTTTCCACCTTATTAATTAGCCAATTCCATTCATGATTCCTATAGTCATTTGGTTTTAGCATAAACCCAAGATACATGAATTCTTCCTGAAGATCCACATTTTGAAAGGGGAATATCTTAAGAATCCATCAAATTTGTTGAGCCTCCAATTGATTGAAGGAGATGTTGGACTTTTACACAGTTAAAACCATGCCCAAGGCCACACTAAAGAGATCCATGTGTTCCTTAAGCAGATTGATGTACCTTTGAGATCCATCACAAAACAACAACACATCATCCACAAGAAATAAGTGTGTGAGAAATATGTACCTATTAGCCTTAACCCCCCTGAGATATCCCAATATTTTAGCCTCAATAAGGAGCCAACTCAACCCTTCATCAATAAGAAGAAAAAGTAGAGGGTATAGAGGACAACCTTGTCTAAGACCATGTAAAGAAGTGAAAAAGGTTGAGGTCGGGCCATTTATGAGCAAGGCAAAGGAAACTAAAGAAAGGAATCCCATCATCCAGTTAACCATTTGGAGGTAAAAACCAATATTAATCAAAATTAATCTCAAATAGAGCTAGTTCACTCTATCAGATGACTTAGAGAGGTCCAACTTCAAAACCACAGCTGACAGCTTCTTCATCTTGATGGACTGCAGTCCTTCTTGAATAACATCCTATAACATCATGTATATGTCACTAATGTAAGAAACCAAATTTCTATTTTGATATGGAAGCAGAAAAATGGCCTTTGATCTGAATGGAAATGATTTTAGCAATGCTTTTGTAGATGCCATTACATAAGGAAATAGGTCAAAAATTATCAAATGATTTTGAAATGTCCTTCTTGGGGATGAGGGCAATAAAGTCGGAATTGAAAGCCCCGAGTATCTTCCCTAATTGCCTAGTCTCCTCAATAACTCTAATTAGATCCTCCCCAACCAAATAAAAAAATGCTAAAAATTTCAACAGGACCATCCATCTGGCCCTAGACTCTTTTCCTTCTGAAAGGTAACTAGAGTAGACAATAACTCTTCCCTGGAAGCAACCATCTCTAGCCTCTAATTATTAGTGTTAGTGATGAAACTAGGAAAGAAAGTAGAGATATAAACTATCTGTGTTATGATCACATGAGCCAGGGCCTTATATAGTTGATGAAAGTGAAAGACTCCAAGCTCAGGTATCTCATGGAAGGTCTGCACAGTAGATCCATCAAGGTTTGGCATTTTTTAAATAACATTATTGATTTTTCATTGCTTGAAAAAAATTTGAATTCTTTTGTATTTTCATCACCATTTTCGAATCAAAGTGCTCGAATTTTTAGTGACCATTGAGTTTCAATATCCACAAGTTTTTATCAGAACTTCAATTCTAAATTTTTGAGCCTATTTTTTGAATCATCAAAATTATGTTCCAAAACATGTCCATAGTTCGTAGTGATCTAGTTTTTCAAGGATAATATTTCCTTTCCAACATCTTGATGTTTATTGGCAATCCAAGTAGTAAATTTGTTTTTCACTCTCTTAAGATTTGTAGCAAATTGTAGATTAGTCGATTCTACAGAGCAATAATCAAAAATAGCCCACTCCCCCTCAACCAGATTAATAAAATCATGATTCTTCAACCAATTTAAATTGAATTTAATGGGATCGAGGGTTTTTTGTCTCTTCTTTCAATCTGCATCAAAATGGGAATATGATCAGAATACTCATCTGTAGCCACCCAAGATCTAAATTTTTTTAGAGCCCATAAAAAGGGAATGTGAGACAAGGAATTTGTCAAGCCTCTTAGCCACACTATTCATCCTAGTACTCATGTTCCACCAAGTGGGAGCCAACTTAACATGTTCCAAATCCACCAATTTTAACTTCAAATTTTTTTAAGAAGTAATCAACTAGTGGATCCCTTCTTGCAGAGCGCCCCCACACCTCTGCGCTCTTGGTGGTGAAATTTAGGTCACCCCCAGCAATAAGATTATCAGCTCTCAAAAAAATTTGATTGAATAAATCATCACAATATGCCAATATCTCCTCATTAGGTACACAAATATTCAACATAGAAAAATATTACTGAGCTCTATAAAGTGAAGTTCCACCCCAATACCAGAGTGAAAGAAAAAGGAATTATCCATCCTCATCAAGATGGTCCTCCATCTTGAAATCAAAACACCTGAGCTACCATTGGAACCAGAAGCTAAAATTTTCTAGTCCTTCAAGAATTTAGATAACCTTTAATGACTTTACTCCCTTCTCTCTTGGTCTCCTGTATCATAATCATGTTTGGGTTGTGCAGATGAATTAATGGCTTCAATGCAATTTTTTTGGAGGGATTTCCCAATCCTCTTATATCAAGGGACAAAATAAGCATATCTAACAATTTGTCGAGGTTGTCCATGTTCCAAGGGCCCCTAGGATTATTTTTTACTTTAACTAATGAACTTCTCAAATTCTATTTTTAGCCTGAGTGATCAAGGATGGACGTCCTTTCTATGAGCTTGAACAAGTAGGATTCTTGAGGATCCTCAGTCCACATTCAATACTTTTAGCTTTGTTAGATTTATCCTCTAACTGAGATCTCAAAAGATATAGCATTTGGCTAGGGGAAAAGAAAGATTCAATAAGGATCAATTCAGAAGAGCTCATCTTGCATCAAACTTTCTTCACTAGTTTGTCCTCTAGGAAAGTCTCACTATGAATGGGATTTTCCCCTAGGAGATTTTGTGGACTCCCTAGCTCTCCCAACAAATGAAAAAATGAAATATTTTTAATTTTA
The DNA here is from genome assembly GCA_037957365.1 of Torreya grandis. Lineage (NCBI taxonomy): Eukaryota > Viridiplantae > Streptophyta > Pinopsida > Cupressales > Taxaceae > Torreya > Torreya grandis. The sequence goes on along the minus strand of JARHVA010000965.1, from coordinate 3,828,347 downwards.
GATTCACACTCTATCCCTTCCTTTTGTAATTTAATCTTTTGGATCTCTTTTAAAAGACACAAGAGAGGAAGCATCTTGTATGTATTTAATATACAAGTGTCATGTCAAGTAGATATAACAATTAAGTGCACAATAATAAGCATCGTAATAGATACACAATAAAAATCATCACATCACACACAATAAAATCTTTGTGATAAAAATCACGGCACAAAACTCAATGGTAGTTATATATGTATTGGCACACATATGCACACAATATTATGATCATAAAGATACACACAATATTATGATCATGAAGCACACAATATCATGGCCATGACATGGACTAGAGGATCCTCTAAAATAATTGATGATCGACGTGAAAGACATGATTAATGCACTCATAGAATACATAATATAACACACATTAATTATCACACAATATAATAATCATCAAAATCAAGCACACAGAGAGCAAGCAATGTTAGTCCATGTAATCAATCAATATCATCATTTAGTATAACAAAACACAATATTCCTAAGAAATAACACCCTAAAAATTATACCCAAGAACAAGTCATGTACAATCTACTATGATCATTGGACCAATATAGATAGATAGACCTTGATAAGTGTACAAATATACCCCTAGTGTAGGCATGCCCCCAATATAGAAAGGTGGCCACTAAGTGTAATGAATGTCATGCATGTATATGTCAATGTATCATATGTAACATATATGTCATGCATCCCACTTATGCACATAGTGAAAAGCATACGCATAAAAAAATAATATGCAATTCACCATGTATATGATATATAACATCAATCACTTGTCATTACTAACAAAGCATGTCATCATAAGTCCTAAATTTTTTATTTTTTTAATATTTAATATTTTTAGTATTTTGAATTTTTTTGATATATATATATATATATATATATATATATATATATAACACGTAAAAAAATAATATGCAATTCACCATGTATATGATACATAACATCAATCACTTGTAATTACTAACAAAGCATGTCATGCATAAGTCCTAAATTTTTTATTTTTTTAATATTTAATATTTTTAGTATTTTGAATTTTTTTGATATATATATATATATATATAGTGAAAATAATATGCGTAAAAAAATAATATGCAATTCGCCATGTATATGATACATAACATCAATCACTTGTGTATACTAGCAAAGCATGTCATGCATAAGTCCTAAAAAAATATTTTTTTAATATTTAATAGTTTTGGTATTTTGAATTTTTTTGATATATATATATTTAAAGGCATACGTGTAAAAAAAAAATGCAATTCATCATGTATATGATACATAACATCAATCACTTGTGTATACTAGCAAAGCATGTCATGCATAAGTCCTAAATTATGAATCACTTTGGCAAATCATGTGCATGAAATGGGCATTCTTCGCTCACCATATTATGTTTAATTAATTAATCTTGATCATGAGTATAGGAATCATTAGCATATATGCTTAGTATTGATCTTGCAAAAGATTAATGGTTGCACTTGCATTAAATACTTATGGATCTTCTTGAAATAATTTTTTAATTGATGCTTGATCCTTAACTAGAAGTTGGAAATTCTTAGTTTTCTTGTTCTTTATCAATCAATACCCATGTCTTATATCCTTTCATTCGGTAACATTGAATGAATGAATTACTTTAGAAATTCATTCTAGAAAACCATTAGTGCTAGATAATTTTTATTTGCACACTAGTTTATGTTGAATTAGCTAATATAGCTCATAAGTTAATGAATCATGAGAATACATGCTCAAGGTTGGACTCATCAGAGCAACAATAGTTGTGTGGATTAGATAATTCTTTTGGACCCTCTCAAAATAATTGATTGATCAATGTTTGATCCTTGATAGAAATTTGAGATTCTTTCTTTGATGGGTCTTCATGTATAGGAGTTTGTAATCATTGTTTATGTTCCTCATTTACATGTGATTTGCTTTTCTTTGGTATCCATATTTATATACTTCAAAATGTAAGCATATATTGAGTATGAGTTTCCTTTGCAAATGTTCTCTCTTTAAAATGTGAGTAAATCACCTTGAAAATCAGCTGAAATAATATTTTTGATGTTATCGAATGTTGCTTCCATTTGCTCTAACCATGATTTTTTAAATATTACATTGACTTGTGTATTCATAGGCTTCATAAAAAATAATGTCTCCACTATCTTAGGCCCAAAATAAATTAGTATGGTGATATATTTCAGTGACTCCTCATGGGTGTTTACAAATTTTAATTTGCTCCGATCATGCCCTAATTTATTAAGAAAGGTAATTGTGCATGTATTGTATTGTATTTTGTCATCAATGACAATTCATGTTCACCTTGTATAAGAGCTTGAATAACCATTAGTTCTTTTTTATGAACTTCTTGGGATACATCGGCCTTTATAGGTCATGAAATTGAAAAAGATTAAGAGGTTATCATTATGGGAGTATTGAAAATTTATCAAATGTTAAATTTTCAAATGTAATGACACCCTTATCCACAAGTTGTTCAATTATATTTTGCAATATATAAAAATTGGTATCTTATGCCCACTGATGTGATGACAACTACAAAATGATATTTCTCCCACTCTTGTTACATGATATGTAGGGTGGTGTCGATTAGAAGGAATTGTGATTCATTGTTTATCAAAGAGTGTTTGTAAAATATTACTTGGTTTACTCTTGAGTGTTTTAAATTTTTTAACCCGGTCAACAATAGAAGGGGTAGGACGCATGCAAGTAGCTTCTTTATTAGTTATCTTATATGTAGTTTCCTTCTTAGATGGAAAATTACCATGGAGACTTGAGGTTGTTAACTTTTGAGAACTAATAGAAACAAAGACTTGAGTATGTGCATGTACAAAATCACGTTTATAAGTATAGACATCAAAATAGAGTTGTATAAACAAGGATAAATATTATAAAGTGCTTTTTTCCTAAGTGGAGGTAAAAGACCCTTACAAAAGATGACTTGTTTTTGCAAATCAATTAATTGATATATTAATTAATGTAATGTAGTTTTTAACCTCAAAATATAATCTTCTATATGTTCATCATGATTTTGTCGAATGCTTTAGAGATGTTCTTGTTAGGTTGTGGAGCTAAAAGCTTCACTGATGCAGACATTGGAGGAGGGTGCTGAGTGTCACAGTTGCCGGCATCGATCAAGCCAACTGACGTCGGTCAAGTGGAGACAGGAAGCTACCGATGATGGTTAGATATCGATCGATGTCGGTCACCCCCAGGCAGATAGGGACCGACGTCGGTCGCCTGTGTAGTTTTGAGCTGTGAGTTCCACAGACAGTTCGTTAACGAACCAGTTGTTTGCATGAAGAAGGCTAATTTTAGTCTTGAGCTGCAGATCTAATTATTGTGATTAGGTGTCTAATTATTGTTTGCATGAGATCTATTTAAGAGACTCATGGGTTGTATTGTAATTTGTGCTAGAGAGTAAGAGAGCAAATATTAGCTCCTTCAGAGTGAAGAGAGCAAGGTGTGTTCCTCTTAGTGCCACAGTGCCAAGTATGGGTGCTGGTTTGAAGAATCAAAAGGATTCTTCATGTATGTAGGATCTTGGTCAGCAAGTGTGCAAGGCCACGTTTGGAGATCTACATGGTAAATAAGATCATTGATTTGCAGGTGTATGTGTGTGCAAGATCTAAGTTTGCAAGTGTGCAGAACTAGATTGATTTGAAGGTGTGCAAGATCAGGGAGGTCAGCAACACAACAGTAAGCAATATCAGGGGAGATCTACTTAAAGTACGGTCAGTTGGAGAGCAATAGAGGAGGGCAAGGTAGTTCCTTCCAAAGTAAGATCATTTGAGTTACAGGTTGTTGCAAGTTCATGAGAGATCTACTTGGAGTGCATTGTGTACTTGGTTGAGTATGTGTGTATACTTGGTGTACTAGCAGTATTATTACTGACTGGTTGACTGGCGGTGTTGTTACTCACTAGTGGAGGTGAACACCAACTCTGTGTTTGAGTTGTGTGTTAAGACCGTAAGAGAGAGAGTGAGCTCTTGAAGAGATTTACTGTTTATGCTCTCGATGTGTGTGAGCTCTAGAGATGTAAGGAAGAAGATTGTGGCATCTTCTTTGTTGTATTTTCTTCTGGAAGAGTATTAATACAATTGGGTATTGTCTCTCATATTTTGTGTTATTTCTAAATTCTAGTTACTTGTGACTTCTGGTTAAATTTTGCATGTTTAGTTGCTTGGTAATCAATGGTGCTTCCTAGATCCTGACAAGTGGTATCAGAGCTAAGGTTGCAGAGAGCAGGTTTGTGTTTGATTACAGGTCACTCTTAAGAGTTTTTGATTGAGTGGGAGTATAGGAATGGCAGAAAAAAGTACACTAAGAATGGAGGAATTCAAAGGCACAAATGGTCAATTACAGTGTTATGAAAAGAAAGAGCAAGAAAAGAAAGCTTGTTGGTTGGTAGCATATCAGCATGAAGAAACTGATGAAGCAGATGTTGCAGGTGTTGTTACACAGGGTGCTCTGAGATGTTTCTTGGATAAAGTAGAATCTTGGTTTATAGATTTTGTTGCCTCTTTCCATGCAACCTGAATTAAAAGGGTTGGTGAGCCTTGTCATAGTATTGGCAAAAGGGAAGTGCGGTTGAAATTACAGATGGCCAACACATGGGTGTTGAAGAAAGTCATGCACGTCCCAGTCTTGGAGATGCGGCTAATTGCTTCAAAAAATTTGGGTGATAAGAGATGCACAAGAACTCTCACAGTGGATTCTTAGAATGTTACCAAGGATGCACTTGAATTAGCATGTGGTAAGAAATCAAGTACTCTTTATCTACTTGCTTGTATTACTGATTTCACTTCTGTTGCACAAGTGTGGCTTTGTAGGCTTGGTCACATAAGTGAGAAGGGAATGGATGTTCTTAAGTCATATGATAAGAGTTCAGCTTCGAAGAGCATAGACTGAGATTTCTGTGAGCAGTGGAATGCTACAACAAAGGATTGAATTTATTACAGGAAAAAGAAGACTGATGTATTTGATAAACTTAAGAACTAAAAAGCCTTGGTGTTTCTAGAGGAGATGACGGACAGAGATCAGTGGATGGGGCTAGATACCTCTGAGCAAGGCAGTTTGGACAAAAAATTGATTCAAAGAAAGCTCGCGGGTAAAAAGTCATCACTCACAGGTGAACACAGTTACCGACGTCGGTTAAGGGGAATCGACGTCGAACAGATAGGTGCCGATGTTGGTCATGTGCAGACCAAAGTCGATGGTGTCAGGCAGGGTGGTTACCGACGTCGGTCAAAGAATTGACATCGGCGACCAGGTAAGACTGATGTCAGTCAAAAAATTGGTGTCGATAGAAAGGATAGTCGCATGGAACCGACATCGATCGGATGTAGATTGTGTGGTGATCGAGGTCAGTCATTGTAACAGATATTGGGTAGACAACAAGCTGTCAAAGAGTCTCAAATGCCCATATGGAGGACTGAAAAGGTAAGTAAGCTTCAAATTCGTTGTTCTTCTTCTTTATACTCGTTGCTCACTGTAGAGCAGGAAGGATCCAAGAAACAGTGGGAGCATGGCATGAATAAGATGTAGAACCAAACGAGAGATTTGGTAGGGTTGCCAGCCAGAAGAAAGCACTAAAAGACGAATGGATACCTTAGTTAAAAAATAAAGAGAATGGACACGTGAGACAGAAGGCCAGGTCATATGGTCTTGAGCAAGCTACAGGATAGTGGTACAGGGCTGACAGGTGGTACCAGGTGGATGACAAAGCAGGGCTTTAGTCAATGTCAGTATAACCATTGTGTTTATCTTATCAGGTGGATGATGGTTGCAACATTATCCTCTTACTGTATATGGATGGTATGTTTGGTGCAGGTTCAGACATACAGGGTTTCGCTGAGCTAAAGGTAAGGTTAGTTCAGTGGCATGTCATGAGGAATTTGGAGCAGCAAAATTCTTTGGCATGAGAGACATGGAAGATTACAAGTTGATTTTGTCTCTAGTGGGAGCTAATGTGAATCAAGTGTTGGCAAGGTTCAATACGCAAGATGTAGAATCGGAGCACACCAAAGGCTAGACAGTTCAGTGTCTGAAATCACATGAGATCTGGTATAGAACTGAGTTTTTCTCAATAGTGGGAGCTGTCAAAGAGTTAGGAGCCAATTCGGAGAAGTGGGTTCTCAGGTATTTGAGAGGGACCAGCAGCAGGTATACATGCTATGCAGGGTCAGGGCTTCACTACATGAGTTTGTAGGTTCGGATGTGGCAGGTTACTTGGATGACAGGACGTGCACCATAGGTTGTGTGGTGGGTGGTCTTCAGGATTGATCTTGAAGAGGGATACAAGCTAAAAAAAATAAATGGTGTATAAGTACAAGTACAATGCAGCTATTTATCTTCAAGTGGGAGATTGTTAGGTTGTGGAGCTAAAAGCTTCATTGATGCAGACATTGGAGGAGGGTGCTGAGTGTCACAATCACTGACATCGGTCAGGTGGAGACAAGAAGCTGCCGATGATGGTCAAATATTGGTCGACGTCGGTCACCCCCAAACAGATAGAGATCGATGTCGGTTGCCTGTGCGATTTCAAACTGCGAGTTCCATGGACAGTTCGTTAACAAACTGATTGTCTGCATGAAGAAGGCTAATTTTAGTCTTGAGCTGCGGATCTGATTATTGTAATTAGGTGTCTAATTATTGTTTGCATGAGATCTATTCAAGAGACTCATGGGTTGTATTGTAATTTGTGCTAGAGTAAGAGAGCAAATATTAGCTCCTTTAGAATGAAGAGATCAAGGTGTGTTCCTCCTAGTGCCACAGTGCCAAGTATGAGTGTTGGTTTGGAGAATCAGAAGGATTCTTTATGTATGTAGGATCTTGATCAGCAGGTGTGCAAGGCCACATTTGGAGATCTACATAGTAAGTAAGATCATTGATTTGCTTTATGTATATGCGAGATCTAGGTTTGCAGGTGTGCAGAACCAGATTGATTTGCAAGTGTGCAAGATCAGGGAGGTCAGCAACACAACAGAGATCAATATCAAGGGAGATCTACTTGGAGTATGGTGTGTACTCAATTGGAGAGCAATAGAGGAAGGCAAGGTAGTTCCTTCCAAAGTAAGATCATTTGATTTGCAGGTTGTTGCAAGTTCATGGGAGATCTACTTGGAGTGCGTTGTGTACTCGGTTGAGTATGTGTGTATACTCGGTGTATTGGTAGTATTGTTACTGACTGGTTGACTGGCGGTGTTGTTACTTGCTGGTAGAGGTGAACACCAACTCTGTGTTTGAGTTGTGTGTTAGGACCGTAAGAGAGAGAGTGAGCTCTTGAAGAGATTTATTGTTTATGCTCTAGATGTGTGTGAGCTGTAGAGATGTAAGGAAGAAGACTGTGGCATCTTCTTTGTTGTATTTCTTTCTGGAAGAGTATTAATACAATTGGGTATTATCTCTCATATCCTGTGTTATTTCTGAATTCTAGTTACTTGTGACTTCTGGTTAAATTTCGCGTGTTTAGTTGCTTGGTAATCAATGGTGCTTCCTAGATCCTGATAGTTCTAAAGCTAATCTAAGATCTATATCCTTATTGAAATGAGATAGGAAGCGTCTTTTATTTTTACAAAGAAATGTATAGATTTATTAGGTAAATTGTAGAGCCAATCTAAGGATTTATCATTTAAAATTTGATAAAGTGTTTTTTTAATACTCTTTCATCACATGAATCTTTTCCAAGTGAAGATACAGTGTACAAGGTGGGCATGAGGATCTCCATGCCCATCACATAAGCTAAATGTAGTTATAATGAATCATTTTGGATAATGATGATTAGATATCTTTTGCATTATAATTTGCCCTTGTATGACATTATTATCAAACTTAACATTATATGAGCCAGACTTCAAAAATCAAGCGGCAACTTTATTTTTAAGTTCATTTGTTGCATGCATCATGGACACTATATGACTAGTAGGCATGGTTATGGATACTATAAGTTGATAACAATTGAAGGGGTAGGACACATGCAATTGACTTTCCTTATAAGTTGTCTTATATGTAGTTTCCTTCTTAAATGAAAAATCACCTTAGAGACTTGAGGTTGTTAATTTTTGAGAACTAGTAGAATTGGAGGCACAAGAATGTCCCTATACAAAATCACATTTCTAAGCATAAACATCAAAATAGAGTTGTCAAAAGAAGGATAAATATTATAAAGTATTTTTTATATAAGTGGAGGTAAAAGAACCTTACTAAAGATGAATAGTTTTTCCAAATCAGTTGGTTGATATATTAAGCAATGTAATGTAGTTTTGAACCTTAAAATATAATATTCTATAAGTTCATCATGTTTTTGGCAAATGATTTGAAAAAGTTAAAAATTTAATCTAAGATCTCTATTCTTATCGAAATGAGATAGGAAAGCCTCTTCTAGTTTTACAAAGAAATCTATACACCTATTAGGTATATTGTAGAACCAATCTAAGGCTTTACCATTTATACTTCGATGAAATGCTTTTAGTAGTGTTTTCTCATCACATGAATGTTCTCCAAGTGAAGATACAATGTGCAAGGTGGGCATGAGGATCTCCATGCCCATCAAATAAGCTAAATGTAGTTATAATTAATCCTTCTGAATAAGGATGATTAGATATCCTTCACATTATAAGCTGCCCTAATATCACACATTATTATCAAACTTAGTATTACATAACTTAAAGACTCTAAAAATAAAGCAATTTTTTTTTTTTTAATTTCATTCATTGCATGCATCATGGACACTATATGGCTAGTAGGCATGGTTATGGGCATTATAAGTTGGTAATAATAGAAGAGGTAGGACACATGCAAATAGCTTCCTTATTAGTTGTTTTATATGTAGTTTCTTTCTTAGATGGAAAATCACCTTGAAGACTTGAGGTTGTTAACTTTTGAGAACTAATGGAAGTGGAGGCATCACTGTGTGCATGTACGAAATCACACTTACAAGCATAGCCATCAAAATAAAGTTGTCAAAAGAAGGATAAATATTATAAAGAGTTTTTTCCGTAAGTAGAGGTAAAATATCCTTAGTGAAGATGAATTGTTTTTCCAAATCAGTTGGTTGATATATTAAGAAATGTAATGTAGTTTTGAAATTCAAAATATAATCTTATATAGGTTCATCATGACTTTGTTGAATGCTTTGAAAGATGTTCCAGAGTTAATCCAAAACGTCTATTCTTATTGCAATGAGATAGGAAAGTCTCTTCTAGATTTACAAAGAAATATATAGACCTATTATGTAGATTGTAGAACCAATCTAAGGCTTACAATTTGAATTTTGCTGAAATGTTTTTAGTAATACTCTCTCATCACATGAATGTTCTCCAAGAGAAGATACAGTGTGCAAGACGATCATGAGGATCTTTGTGCCCATCAAATAAGCTAAATATAGGTATAATGAATCCTTCTAGATAAGGATAATTAAATATCCTTCACATTATAAGTTTACCTAGTATTAAATTATTATCAAACTTATATAATATGACTTAAGAATCTAAAAATAAAGCAAAAACTTTATCTTGAAGTTCATCCATTGCATGCATCATGGACAATATATGGCTAGTAAGTATGGTTATAGATTTGAAAGGTTCATGAATAGGTTTCACCTCACCATATAATTTTAACATGGGTATAACATATTCATCACCAATATTCCTCTCGTTGTATTACTTAGAAACATTGTCACAATCCAAATCAATAGAGGAATTGTTGTTTAGAAATATCATCACATTTCATGTCACAAGAAGGATTATTGTTACATTTCTTATCAATAAGAGAATCATTACATTTAGGAATATGATAGTATCTAATGTCAATAGAAGAATTATGACCTCATTTCATGTCATTAGAAGAATCATTTCATTTAGAAACATCCTTGCAAGGTATGTCATCATGAGAAGCGACATGTATATCATCTATGTTTTTTTTAAATTGTATCATATTTCCTAATTGTAAGCCTAGTAGTATCAAGAAGTATGTTGGTTAATTTTTGTTGTATATCATCTATGCTTTTTTTAAATTTTATCATATTTCCTAATTGTAAGCCTAGTAGTATCAAGAAGTATGTTGGTTAATTTTTGTTTACTTTCTCTTGTTCTAGTTCATGACTAATGAAAAGGTTTATAGAAGGGGAAAGAAATCTAATTTATTGAATTATAGCACTAATTTGACCTACTTCTTTATTAACATTGTATAAAGATACATCACTAGCATACCAAATATTTACATCATCATGCATTTAATCATAATCAAAATAATCATTACCTTCATTTACACAAACATGATCATCACTCACATAAGCATTATAATTAATCACACAATCATGACTATCTACATCTACATTTGTCCACTCATTGGTATAATCATAAGGCATAGCATTGGTAGAAAACAAGAAATTCATAGGATTAGTCATTGTAAGGTTTGAAGGATGCACGCGCATGGAAAAAATTTCAAATCTTAAGATGACAAGGAACACAATCATAAGACCTACTCCTAGAATAAAGGCAATCATAATAATCTAGGAGTTTTTTAGATTGTATATCAATAATTAAAACACTAAAAATACCTACTAAAGGGAAATCAGAAATCAAATATGAAAATCAATCCCTAATGGAAGATAAATCTGAAACCATATGATAATAGAAAACTCTAAGGTTGAAACCCATGACTTTTTGTGCTCAAAATAATACTCAGGTTCACCAAAACGTTTTACTTATTTTTTAATTAATATGATCTAAATAAAATAACACTATGAATATTCAAATTATGTAAAATAAGGTAATAATCATAAAAATTTGAATGTAAAAAGATAAATTAATATTGCACTTACTATATTTACTCTAAAATAACTCTATATCTACTCTGTAATCACTCAAATAAGAAATAAATAGCTCAAATGCTACGCAAAGACTACTGGTAGAACTCAAACCCTTATGGTGACCGATAATGTCCAAGTTATGTCAATATATCCGTATTTATTAATCAAGTATGTGATACCTTAGACCATTCTCTATGCCTATGTAGATGCCCTGTGTGTGTGCTCACGCTTGATCATGTGCATTGATCTATGTTTTCCTTCTCTTTGCTTTGATATCTTAATTACACTTTTGACACCAAATGATCCTTGAAAAGAGGGTTAGAAAGTTATGTTAGACAACCCTAACCTCTCCCTGTTGAGTGATTGAACTCTGCCTATATTCCAATACTTTGAAAAGGGCTCAAACCACACATAGTTCTTCTACTTAAACGTGTGTATATAACATCATGAACAATCTAGAATGAAATGCAATTTTTTGATCACTTGGCACCATGTAAATTTGACTTTTGTGTAATATAATTTGGCTTTAGAGTTAATCCTTTGAGGAGTTTTTAGATGTGTCTTTTTTATAATGTCTTAAGAGAGTGTTAATTGATTACCTATTTGAATTATTAGTAGTGAGCAAGTGTGCAAGTAAGACCTTAAGCTTGATTTGTATTTATAGATGACTCTTTGATAAAATTGAACCATTAAACGTGTCTAGGCTAACCAAATAGAGACATCTCAATTTGAAAAGTAGTCATTGATAGTCCCTGGATAGTACCAACAAAAATAAACAAGTGTAACAAATTGTAATTGTCTGATTGTTGCCAGTACTTTCCTGAGAGTAAAAATCAGTGATCTGAGATATGAAGATAATTTGTTTAGAATTTTGCAAAGCTATTGTACATATTAGGGTAACCTAAATATGTATATCTATGAAATTGAGTTAGCCAAAATAATAAATGAGTAGACAAATAAGAGAAAGTGTGCACAAAAGTCAAATGCATATGCAAAGTCCAAGTACGTTAAAGTGTGACAAAATTAATTTTTCCAAGAATTTAATACCAAATTAAATTGTCTACATTAAAGTTATTGTTGATAATGGTAACACGACTTGGTATATAATGAGATAGTAGATAAGGTTGGGCTAAAAATAATAGCACACCCCAATCCATATAAATTGGCATGGTTTAAATGAGGACATTAGATTTTAGTGAACAAACAAAGTATGGTTAACTTTTAGATTGTGTCTTACAAGGATGAAGTTTTGTGTGACATTATGTTAATGGATATATTGTATTGTTATAAAGACCATGGAAATTTGATAGAAAGGTCATGCATGATGGAAGAGTTAATACCTATGCACTTTTAAAAGAAGATGGGTTCATTTTGATTCCACTGAAGGACAAAGGAGAAGAGGTATGCAACAATCCTAATGTTTCATTAATTTTCACTTGAAGTGCAAAATTTGTCGAATGAATATGCTAAAATTGCTTCTAAAGATTTGAATAATGGATTGCCACCTATCAAGAGCATGAGCCATCACATGGATTTGATCATCATATTGAATTTTCCAAACAACGCTGCATATAAGTTGACATATATGGAGAATGAGGAGATGACTAGACAAGTAAAAGAGTTGTTGGAAAGGGCTTTGATATAAGAAAGTTTGGGCCCATATGCAATTCCAATAGTGTTAACACCTAATGAAGGTGGGGAATGTCGTATGTGTACATATTTAAGTGTTATTAAAAAAATTATTATCAAGTACAAGATTACATTGCCATAGATGTATTATTTGATTGATTGTTTGAGTGGAGCAAGGTACTCTAGAAAGATTGATTTGAAGAGTAGGTGTTACCAAATCAAAAAAGTGGAAGATTGGTTCAAGACAAAAGGACAATTTGTATGAGTGGCTAGTTATGCCATTCAAGTTGACAAATACACCAAACACTTTCAAAAGACTTGTGAATTATGTACTGAAGCCTTATTTAGATAAGTTTGGCATTGTGTATTTGGATGACATTTTAGTATTTCGTAGAACAAAATGAGCATTTTTTACATTTGAAGTTAATATTGCAAAATTTGAAAGAAGATAAGTCTCTAGTCATCTTGAAGAAATACAATTTTACGAAAGAAAAGTTGGTTTATTTAAAATTTGTGATCTCACAAAATGGATTGAGAATGGACCCGAAAAAGGTAAAATCCAATATTGAGTGGCCATCACACCTAGGAGAATGTTTAAAGCAAGAAGCTTTTGTGGGTTAGCTAGTTTCTATCAAAAGTTAATTAGAAACTTTACAAGAATATGTGCACCCATTATGAAAACAATGAAAGATGATAGGAAATAATTCAAATGGACATTATCAACAAAGAATAACTTTCAAAAATTAAAGGAGGAGATTCAGAATTTGAATGTGGTGACAAAACAGTCAACTTTAGCATTGTAAGAGTTCAACAAAGTGTTTCAAGGTAGGTCAACTTATTCATAACATATATGCTACCAAGGTTATATATTTCTATGTTATACACCAATGATTTCAAGTTTAGTTTACATGAGTTTTCTCTCCTTTCTTTGAGATGTTTGTTTCATAGGGTCATTTCAAATCTCAAAATGGGGGCATATATCTCATTCATCATATTCAAATACATGATAGTAGGGCATGTGGATGGTTACATCAACATTTTGGTAACCCATATTTTATTCAGGTTGTCATATAGAAGAGGTACTCAAATTACTTTAGTTGCTCCTATAATTAGATGTACTCATGACATTATTCAGCTTGTCCTATAGAGGAGGTTTTCAAAGTACTTTAGCTGCTACTAAAATTGGATGTACTCATGACATTATTCAAATTTATTATTGCTTTTAATAAGAAGAATTTTATCCAAGGCTTCAACTCTGATAGGGTAATAAGAATTCCATCCAGGGATTCAACTCAGACACCTAACTCTGTGATATTTCCAACTAAAATCAGGTATATGTTTTTCAAATTTTCAAATTTTAATATATTATTCTATTTGGCACACACCCATGCATGTAGAAAAAGAAAGTTTTTGTAGATTGCCAAGAAAATGGTCTTCTGTTATAGAGCTCCAAACACAAAATTATGTATCGGCATCTTCCTTTATTTTGATTTCGAACTAGGGCAAAATATAAACCTGAAATAGCCCCCAATTATTAGTCGTTAAATTGCATGATTTTAGGATGTTTCTATAGTTATTGACTATTGGTCAAAATAAGGCATTATTGATGTGTTTTGGTAACTTAACATGGTTTATGACCTTCTCCCAACCATTTCCACTGATCATATGCTCTCTCTGTATAGAATAAAAATGCCTTGTTGCATTAATTTCTTCATATCTCCTACTACTATAGCCTATTTATATCTCTTCCCAACTTTGATTATACTCAACATTGTTTTGTACAATAGATTAATTATAATCAAGCATTTTGCAAAGAAGAATCAACGCTTCAAATTGTGTTTGAGGGTCCTTTGAATCATCTAATCCCATAGGGTGTTCATCATAGCTTGCACCAATCATACATGTTTTAATAGCTCTACCAATGTTGAATTTTGATTAATTGAGGGTCCAAATCAAACCTAGCCTATGGTAGATCACAACAAATTTACATATTTTGTTTTCCAGAGTTTGATTTCCTTGTTGAAGACCACTTAATTATTTAGAATGGTATCATGGAGAAATGAGAGTGCCTTTGTTAACAACATCCTTCCATGAAAATCCTCTAACAATTGACACCTCACAGCATCCATTCCGGGAAGTGAAATAAATGAAACTTATAGACTTGAAATGTTTATAAATTTAATAAATTGGGAAAGATAATTTTACATGGTAAATTCTATTGGCATCTTAAATTGATGATTGAATTATTTAGATTATTATTTTTTGTGGGATTTACCCATGTAAAATCCCACAAAAATTAATAATCTAATTAGATTCAATTATTGTTAAAATTCTAATTTCACATACAACAATTGCTTGTGTTGAATTTTTCACAAAAGAGCTTCAATAAAAAATGGCAACCCAAAGAAGTGGTATTTACATTTTGGTTGGAACCCCTAAATTTAACATGAAATCCATCAGTGACCATATTCAAAATGTACTTTGGATCTACTGGAAAATAATATTCCACTTGCAACTGCCACATCATCAACAACAAATGCAACAACACACACCACATCAGGGAAGAGAAACCTGTAATTGTGACCTAAACCAAATTAAGATGATAATATAACCATTTAACAATCAATGTTATTCGTCGTGCATGCAGATAATTTATCCACACTTCTTCCTTGGCATTATAGTTTAGACCCTTCAAAAACTTTATAAATTTCTCCTAACCTATTTCATACACTAACAACACCTTTCTTACAGAAAATTTTATTGTAAATCCTAAGATTTTTTTAGAGTGTTGATACCGCTGACTGTATAAAAATGGCAAAGAGTTGGTTGCTTGGATGTGGCATGACATTGGATATTTGTTGATGATGGAAATTCTAGAATTTATTTATTTTGAGATGCATGGACTTTCATGTTGATTTATTTCCTTATATTCTATTTTTGATTGTCTTCCATCTGAATTTCAATTAGTCTATTATGAATTCTTATTTAGTTGTTATATTTGACTGGTTTAAATGGTTGGCAAGGAAATTACAGCATATCGTGAAATCTTTGATAACTGCAAAAATGCATTGCATGCCATTTGGTGATCAGGTCAAAGTTTTTATAATATTTTGATCCATGTGAAGGAGCCATGCAGAATATTAAAGCTCACAAGTCTACAGGGAGCTTTCTTCGAGGTTGATATGATTTTCTTTAACAAGCGCACAATGTGAATGTTAAGTCATTTGAAAGAGGCCTAGATCGAAGGACCTGATAAGTATTTACTGAAGGTCATCAATTAGGAGAGTAGACTATTCTCCACTATTTTAAATGTGTATATCAAGATTTGCTAGAGGAATTTACGGATGCAGAAGATGAAGACCCCCAAGTTAAAAAAGATCAAAAGAAATTATATTAATCATAGACTTAGAAGCATAAATTGCCAAAAAAAGGTGATAAATCACAAGTATACTTGAAACATGGCAGAAAACACATTATTTGACCTTTAAAATCATGATTTGTCCCATTCAACAGTGAATAGCAATATGCCCTTGGAAAATTGTGGAAAATCATCCTGAAAATGCAATTTTTTTGTAAAGCGTGATTTTAACACGATTTTTTCAAAAAAATGCAATTTTTTTTTTACTGTATATACAAAAAATAGATTTTTTTGTCATTTTCAAATATTTTTTGGATTTTCAAGTGATTTTCAAGGGATAATCCAAGTAAAGAGATAAACCCTATTAGTAGAGGAAAATATTCCAAGGAAGATGACATCTTTTGAATATCAAAAAAATATAAGTTGTTTGAAGACTATATATATCACAAATGTTGCGGACACTGAATTCTTTGTTGAGGATGACTCATAAATAAAAAAGTGGTGAAAATTAGACATTGCCCCTTGACCTCGTTGGGGGAAACTTCCCCCAGAACCCCGCTTTTGGATTCCATAACCAAAGAAGAAATCAGTAGGGAACTTGCACCAATAAAAAGTGTTATTTCTTTGAATCTACCTCATGGATGCAATTCAAATGCACTTATTCCTCTTAAAACAATCCTAAAACCACCACGTATGGTGAAAGTGTCAAATTTTGACTGAATTATGCATGTTACAATATTGACAAAATATATTTTTGTAGTACAATGGTAGGGTTTCTTTGGTAATGAAACCACGCACTTTTGATGGATATCAATGCGTATCTTGAGCCAGAGATGTAGTTTATTTGTTTGGGAGTGTAGTTAGAGTGTGTCCAATCATATACATTTCAAAAAATATCAACTTGCTCTAAAATAAATGAATGATTTAGTTTTTGTCCACCACAATCTTTGTCTAAAGATGAAAAAACTCGAGGCTAAGAATGTTACATTTCTGATTTTCAATTCATATGAAAAGTCAATTTATATTCTTGTAAAGTATTATTCGCTAAAGTCACTAACATATGCATTTTATTTGATAATGTTAGGTACCATTGAGGAAGATCAACAGATTGACCTTGAGAAGATTGTATCTAGAATTTGAATGGCTCAAAAATAATGAGCTTATTTATGACGAAGCTGAAATCCACTTGTTGGAGAAGGTTGGGTACAACACCGAAGTCGTCTCTCAAATCAAGAGAGATTCTAATCCTAGAGTTTCAACATCTAAAGTTGTTCATCCTTAGTCTACCTCATTGTCATTGCGTCCCTCATCCTTTTTGTTCCTTTGTAAATGACAATAATATGATTTTTGAAATCCAAATATAATGAAATTTGAATAGTATAGAAATTAATGAAAGAAAACAATTGGCTATCTTGATAGCGTACAATCTCATTTATCTTTCTCTCATAATCTATATCTATTCTCTATGCAATTTAAATGCCTAATATGTATTTCTATGTAATGAAAAATCTTTTAAATTAAAAAAAAAAAAAAAAAAAAAAAAAAAAAAAAAAAAAAAAAAAAAAAATCTCCTTTTTCCACATCTTTTCATTGATTTTAAGTTTTTCTGATCAATCATGATTTTTTAAAAAACACATACTTTTGAAAATATGATTTTGTTCCCGAACAATTTATGCTACTATGATATTAATGTCCATGTCATAAGGCCTCAAAAGTACATTAAGTTATAATAGCAAGAACGAGTGCTAAACAGATCAATCTTGCTAAACAGAGCAATCACCAAAAATAAGTATTTCGAACTAAAACTAGGAAGCAATTCCATGTAAAATTATCATGTGCAAGGAAGATCCCTCACCCATAGATCTGAGAGGAATGGGCTAATGGAGATGATGGCTATAGCCTTAATCAAAGTCAGAAGCAAAAAAGAGTTACCATCTTCATCAATCCCCATGAAAGAGACAATACAGAGTCTACTCATGTCTTTGAAAGAATGGCCTTGGTTAAAAGGGCCAGGTCTTGAATGATCCTATAAGGGAGAAGGCCCTTCTCCTAGTGCATCTCCTAACATCCAATACTGACGAACCTCTAGGTGAGGATAGATAATTTTCAATTTATAATGCACATATGCCCTTGCAGTGTGGACTGTGACGAAGTAGCAATAGTTGCCCCTTTACACCAGATAGTAGTGGACAACACACCCCTGGTGTAAGATAAGATGATGGCTAATATTCAGCACTTTTGATTACTTGCTTACAAGGGCACATCTTAAAAATTTTCCCCAATATGTTAAATTAGATAATTTCATGTTGAGTTTTGATATATTTGTTGAATGCTTTAAGTTTCCTTTTCACTTTATTACTGTCCAAAAGTGAGTGCTTGTACAATACATTATTGGGTAGACATTATTCAAATAACAAATGAATCTCATACTTAAGCTCATTTTTTATGGCAACACTTTAGAGCTTGGAAAATTTTATGGAAAGAATACAAGAACTCATCTAAATATTTCAAACCTCTGTTAGAAAAATTAAATTCTGAAGTTGCTCGCCCATCCTCTTGTTTATCCTTCATAAGAAGTACAAAAAGTCTTATGTTTACTTGAATGAGTTTTATGGATTGATTGCCACTTACCATGGCAAGTTTGCACTTGTTTTGATGTGCATTGATGATATAGTTGATCCCATCTTTGAACCCCCTGTATCTATTTGCCCTTTTCATGAAGATAACATCAATGAGATACAAGGACTTCAAAACACAAAATCAAAATCAATCAAGTTGAATCACATCTACTTCCATCTCACCAACATACTCTGAATGAATGCCAAATCTGATTCTACATTGTTTGGTCACTTTTGATTTTTACTCCTTTTCCACCCACAAACAAATGGGTGCGGATGTGGATGATAATGAGCTTCTAAACCAAAGCCTTTCAACATGATCATCTAAAATTAAATTAGATTGTGAACTAGTGTCAATAAGAACAAATAACTTCTTAAATTAGATTTTGATTTGGAAAAGCTTGCTCGTTTCTTCTCTATCTTGCTTCTTGCTTCTTGCTAGCTGCAAATAATGGTGCAACCAAACTTCTCATTTAAACCCAATTTTTCCTTTCCCTCCACCTATTCCCCTTCCACCAAAGATTCCCCTTGGCTTTGGTGCTTGGAATGCAATTTTGGATATAATTAGATCATTTTATGTCAGTATGCCCATCACAAACATGATGACTACAACAATTCTTTGGATCTCTATGAACATGTAAAGTGGTGGCATTTCTTACCTTTCCGCTTATCCTTTGTGTAGGATTTGGTTGGCTTTCTTTTTTTTTTTAAGGAATCATCTCCACTTTGCTTCTTCTCTTCCTCAATGAAGAGTGTTTACACACGTGCCTCATCAAGGTATTGTGGCTTGCAAATCATGACTCCTCTCCTTTTGTTTGATGGAGACTTCCAAGCTATTTGATTAATATATCTTCATCTAAGTCCAAGGCCATTCGCATACCTTATCTTTGAAATTCTATAGTATTTCCACTTAATCTTTTGATTAGTCTTATGCCCAATTAGATAAAATTATTTTTCAAAAATTCCTTGAAATACTCCCATACAACGCCCAATAGATATCTCGAGGCAACACTCTAAACTCCTTGAATCTAGATTTGTTATTATAATCAATATTAAACAATGATTCATAAGTGATAAACAATATTGAGATAGTGATGCGTAGGAAGGCTAATATAAGTGGAACAAAAAACTTTGTTAATATATGCATTATGTATGTGGCATACTCTCGTAGGAGATATATGGCTATTTATATAATCACTTTAGGAAACTTGCTTCTCTTATTGCTCATTGATATGATGATACTCCAAAGATTGGCTCTTTACAAACTCAAGTAACCATGCACATATGAATGCCCAAGGAGAACATCACAAACATTAATTGGTGCTACATCACAAATTATTTCATTTCTAAAACAATACGTAGTATACAATATGCATCATTTTAAAGTGATGTGTATACCTTTGGTTTTGCAGGAAGAGAATCATCCCAATTTGTAAGGATGAGGATGAGGCATGGTTGGCAAATTTAATCGCTTGACTATTTTTTTAGAGATAAGATTCTTCTTACTATCGCCATCAATAAAAAAATCTAGAGGCTTTCTTCGAACCCAACCTCTGTGACTGGAATAGTCATTCTACTTCATCTTCTATTATATGTGTGATTATGGTGGTACACATGACATTTGAAATACAATCCACAACGTCTTGAGAATGTTGGACTTTAGGATCCTATGTTTCTAGCCATGCAAGCTTTGTTTTCTAAGCATGGCACTTTACATCTAAATGGTTGCTTCTTTGATGTTTCTTGCACTATTTCTTGTCCTGGATAGTTGTGAATTATTGTCTATAAATCATTTCTTCGATGCAATGGTGTGTCCCACTTACCCTTAATCTTAAACTTTTCCTCAATGGTTGTCACATTACGATAGGCTTCTCCCAACATCATAACCTTTTCCCGCATCAGTTTGAATTGAATGTATGGGCATATGTAATATCTACAAATGGGACGAATTAGGGCAGAAGGGGATTTCCTCAAATCCTTAAATCTAAAATGAAATCAACAAGCCCTAAATTAAGCAATAAATTCTCAAAACTCTTATTTAATTTAAAAAACTCTAGGCACCAAAAAGAGAGGGTTTTATGTGTAAAATTCAGCCAATAAATTGCTCCGAATTAATCTGAAAATATGCAGGGAAATTTCAGAATTAAATTCACACAAATTAATACCTTTTTCCCCCTTTTTCTAAACTTTCAACGCCACAAAAAGATGAAAAAATCTGATTTAATCTCAAAATTTATGTTGTTGTTCGAAGTAAAAATCCTCTTCAAACCCTTGCCAAGAATGGTTACGATCCTCTGGAAAATATTACAAAAAGCCCAGTGACTTGTTTTGGCATGAAAATTGTCAAATTAGCCCTCCTAGGTCATTTGTCCCACTCCCAAAGTGCCTGGAAATATAGCATAAAAATATAAGAAATATTCTTGCATTCTGCAAGTGATAAATTTTTCAAAAACCTGTTAAAAAAATAAATAATAATTTTGAAAATTATTATTTAATTTTTCTTCTTCAAAACCCTTCACAAATCATCTAAAACTTCACAATGATAATCAGAAAAAATACCAAATTAAATCAGATTAATTAATTTTTGAATTTTTGATAAATTGAAGCCTTCAAACCCTAGCTCCAAGCTCTCCACTTGCAAAATTAGTAGAATAAAGTAATGACCTCAAGATGTAAGGAAAATACCATAAAACCCTCAAAAGCATGCACACAAACCCTCCAAAGTAAATCACCCCACTCTTTAAGGCATAAATTTTTCTTTCGCAAAGGTGGTGTCACTAGACACCTTTTAGATTGATCAATCACCAATGGGATATAACCTCTATTGGACATGCATCCCAATAGTCTTCTTCAAGCATGAAAAAAATATATCAAATTCAACATATCTCTATTGTAACCTTCGCCATGTATTTATAACTTCTAAAGAGGGTGAATCACTATGGAAAGATAAAATACTTTTTTTCCTTGTTTTAGCTCACATGCCGACATCTCATTTTTTAATAATATATTAATTAATTGTCTTAATTAAAGTTAATTTTAAGGCAAATAAACTAATAATTAATTCATTTAAGCACTTTAGTGGTGAAAACCACTTTTTAAATATTCTATTAATTAATTAATAATTGTCTTATGATAAAAATCACTATTTTGATAATTAATAAAATAATATTCTCCTAAAAAAGCCCCTTTAATTTATGGAGAATAGACTAAAGGTCTTCAAGACCTGTTTATTCATGATGTGAAAATAAAAAAATTACAGTGCTCCCCACCCAAAATTGTTTGTTCTCAAACAATTGCAAAATCCAAATAGATGTCCCAACACACCTTATCAAGCAATATCAACATTTACATGTTTCCCAATGAAGAAAATCCTCTAATGGCTTCTTCATATTGGTGTATATGTACTTTGGGGGTTGCCCCCTTGTGCTATAAGTGTCCTCATATCCTTCTGAAGGCTCCATATACAATAAGGTTGTACCCTCCCATTGTGAATGCTTCTTACATCACCTTCCCAAGGTGCCAACATAAGTATGTTTTCAAAATATTGTATGAGTTGGACAAAATCAGCATTTCCTTTATGGTAACATGGTTGTATATGCAAGTAGATTACTGATTTTTCATGTGGACAAACACAGAAATAAACACTCGTACTTTTTTTGATCCAAGAGCTGGAACATGTCATAAAATTCACAATTTTCCACTTCCATGCATGGTTGTGTTTGACCTCTTAAATCTGATTTTTCCAGATGACAAAGTTCAAAATTAATATATGCATTCATCCATCCTCTTATGAGCTGAATTATGCCCTGAGGTTACAATTTTATGATCATGTTAAATGGTTGGAATGGCCTTTTTGACTTAGAAATTTTTGAGAAACAAAAATCAAAGTTCATACCATTTTTCCCAGCTTTCTTCTTTGGCTACCACGTGCAAGATAAGTTGTTCTTTGCATAGAGTAAGGAACATGAATGTATCCAAATAAATTCTAAATTTTTCAGAGAGAAGAAAAACCAATTTTCCACGTCCTTGATCTCATGACTCAAATTATTATTTCCAGCATCATTGGGCTTAATACACATGGAAACAAATAGTGTTTTTCATACATTGAGGGTTGTTCTAGCTTAGGAAAGACCTAGTTATTTGTTTCCCTTATCCATTTATTTTTGAGACAGAGTTTTTCCATGGTTTTTGATGTCACCTCCAATGCAAAACAAAATTCAGATTTAGTCATGCTTACTGATTTAGTAGAATGCTGAATTTTCTTTGAAAGTCATTGATTGTTCATGATCGAAATTTGCAGCCTCTTGTCATGGCCTAAATATCACCGTTGCATCCCACAACAATTCAGAACCTTGATCTACCTCCTTATCCATTTCAAAAAATGGATTGTCCATACAACAAAAATCACTTGCATTCCAAAATAAGTTCAAACCTCGATCCATTTCAAACAATGAATTGTCCATACAATGCTCAATTTCTATCTTTATATCTTTTGGTTTTTTCGGAAAGCATCCCAAATCAAAGTCTTCTTGGAGCCTAAGGACTTCATCAATCACTTGTTCAATTTCCTTAGCCCTTACCTTATCCTCTTGCTCCCTTAATTGTTTTGCAATCACAATATTATTTTTCATCTCTAGAAGTGCCCTTTGACTACCTTTTAAGGAGTCCTTGGTTGATTCTAGCTCAAAGGTGAGCTCCTCCACCTTAAGCTCCATTGCCTTAAGTGCATTTGAGGCTTCATCTGCAACTTCGATGGCCACATCCTTGTCCTTGACCATGTGAAGATAATATGATTTTGTTGTCTCCATTGCAACTTTAATTGTGTACAAGTCCATTATAGTGACACTTCTCTTTAAACATTCTCCTTTCACATTGTGCATTAATTTATCAAGAAGCCTTTTTGTGCCATTCCACCTTGTTAGGGTTTGTACTTACCTTTCACTTATGATTAATAATTATTCTTTTCAATCTCCCCCATCCACTCTAGAGTCATGCAATGAAAATGAATAATTATTAGAATCATTGCAAGAATCAATATTTCCATCCACAACATACCTCTTTACGAATACCTCGGTTTCTGTCTTCTTCTCTTTGAATTTCAAACTTTGTAATACTTCACTGCCCCAAAGTACTTAGCATTTCTCCATGTTGGCCAATCATTTGTAACCCTCCTTGCTTCTTCAAAAACTCAAATTTTTTATGCTCACAATCTTCCACTCTTGGTTGCTCCAAAGTGTTACATTTTTATTTCTTACCTCCTCTCAAATCTGATTTTTTTGTTTGGTTGATTCATCCATAGAAATCCTCATAAAGGGTTGTCCATTCACTTTTTTTGTCTTCTACATGCAATCCTTGTTGCTTATAAATTTCTAGTTCTTGTGGCACATAAATTTCAATTAATGGCTACTCACAAACTTCTGATTTGTTTTATCTTATATGCTCCATTATCAAATATGGCCTTAATTTTTCCTCACAAATATATGTAACATTTTCAAACAACATTTAGGCAACTTAAAATTTATTATTTTCTAACTTTAAACCTACCAATAAGATAGACAACAATGGCTCAAAAAGATCATCACTTTCATTGAGTGTTAAGGTCATCACCTTTTGTATGAAAGTTATACTTTCTGTAGGATTTTTAATTGCAGTTGTAAGAAAATATTGGAACATTTCAAGAATAAGTGTATCACAATCTAAATCCAACATTAGCACACAAGATCTGACATTTCCCATATTTTCTACAATAGTGATCCTCTTATTAAAAGAACTTGTGATGTCACCAAGACCTTCAAAACTTTCCACCATCAACTGAAATATTTTCTTCATGATGTTGTTGTTGACGCTAGAGATTGCACCCAGTGGCAGGAAAATAGGTTCCTGCCCTCTCCT
This sequence comes from Torreya grandis, assembly GCA_037957365.1. Lineage (NCBI taxonomy): Eukaryota > Viridiplantae > Streptophyta > Pinopsida > Cupressales > Taxaceae > Torreya > Torreya grandis. Next base: position 3,803,980 of record JARHVA010000965.1, on the reverse strand, counting down.
CGCAACATGGAAACTCCTCTCTCGTCTGTGGGACGGCGAAGCAAGAGAGGAGAGTCTCTAGATAAGGGCTAGCTCCCTTTGATGTATCTTGTTTGTTTCAGTGAGTGATATATATATATATATATATATATATATATATATATATATTAAACTGGGGGGGAATGAAAAGAAAAGAAAGTGCAAGAAAACAAACTACTCTAAGGAGGTGATACACCAAAATAAAGGTGATCTTCTCACACCTACTCTCAGAATCGAACAAAGACCACAAAAATACGCTCAGACTCGACAGGGAAACCAGGGTACAAGAAAATGGTAGAGAGGTTCTTATGAAAATACAGAAACAGAGACTCACCAAGATGCTACGGAATACATACTGTAAATGACTTCTACTCTGTAGCTCCAAAATGGAACTCCCCTGTCACCTGCAGACAATGGCACCTTGTGGATAACTGGTGTGTTGGTGCTGGAACTGTGAGAGCATTAAAGACAATGATTGGACACAACTCAAACACTCAGACATACACAGGGTATCTGACCAAGAAGAGGTAAAAAATAGTCTTTATAGATTCAAGTAAAAATTTCAGCAGGGCTGCGCCCTACCAAAATTGCAAAAAGATGATTACAAAATGACAAGTATCAAGTATATATGAAAGTCCAAGAGGCTCATTTGGCGTTCTTTTTACAAATCGTTGTTCATGAAAAGAAACAAGCTGCTCAAAATATTAATGAGCCATCTGCTCTGCCTGCTTCGAAGTTCGCATTTTAAATGGCAAAACGCGGTTTGTCCACCCATTAAATGAAAAATGAAGAAATAGGTTACATTTCTTAGCTGTTGCGTCCTCTCGTGGTCAATTTGAAAGAACTGTTCCACCTACTAGAGTCACTTCTCAAATTGGCGCCACTTCTTGCCACTTGGACTGACTGCTTACTCGTTCCTTGCATGTCGCTTTGTCAATTTTGTCTTAATTCTGTCTCATCGGCCCCCTTGGGCGAACATACTGGCGGGTCGTTATTCCATGGTTCGCGCTTTTTCATTTGAAGGCAAACGACTATTTCATACTTGTAAACTTGACGTCCACGTAGGACGTCATCGGGCCTGCTGGCTTCTCTGCGGCCTTCCTTTTCCTTTGTTATTGGCGGATTGCGTGGGACTGCCAACGGCTCTTTGTTGCTTTGCGTTGGGCTTTTGACTTACGTTTTTTAACGCGCCCGACCCTCTTAGCATTTGTAAACACCTGCCTTTGTGTTTGCTTCAAGCGTGCCCGAATTCCTTCAAACTTTTTGTCCGAATGAATTCCTTCGGGCAAAAAGTCCGAAGGAATTCGGGGCTTTAATATTTGAACCTTAAGAAATAAGCCTTGAATTGAAAACTGCCTGAGTCTTTTGTTGTTGCGCTTGCGCTTTTGAACCTGTTGAACTAGACGTTGCCTAAACACTTGAACCAAGGGATGAAATGAACTCTCTGAACTCGCTGAACCCGAAAATGACTGGCATTAAACAACAGGTGAAGAACGTGACCGACATTTTGCCTGCGGGCAAAATGGGTCAACAGTTGTCACTGTATGGTTGTTCCAGAGTTATTATCCTTGTAATTTCACTAATACAAGTGATAGCTACAAGTCTCACATTTGAATATGAATGTCTCAAAATTTTGGGTCTAGCCAAATAAATCACCAAAGAATTCATTGCCCAAAACATAGATTTAGAATTTGATTATTCTATCATGGACAAACATTTTGCTACTTCCTCTAAAATATTGAGCAAAATATTTTGTAAATGATGTGGATGCTCAAGTTTTTTTTTCTAATTTGTGAAGTTTTGTTCTGAACTCATTTTCACTCATTAACTCCATGATTCATAGACTATACATCCAAATCTGCAAACACGAACCTTCATAGGCTAAACAACATCGGTGCTCTGATACCACTATAATGTCCCTAAATAGGATGAATTAGAGAAGAATAGGTTTTCCCAAAAAATTTTAAATCTGAAATGAAATCAACAAGCCCTAAATTGAGAAATAAATTCTCAAAACCCTTATTTAATTTAGTAAACCCTAAGAGCCAAAAAGAGAGGGTTTGATGTGTAAAATTCAACCAATAAATTGCTCCGAATTAATTTGAATATATGCAAGAAATTTTTAAAATTAAATTCTCACAAATTAATACCTTTTTTCCCTTTTTTCTAAACCTCCAATGCCATAAAAAGATGACGAAAAGCTCTGATTTAATATCAAAAATTATACTTCTATTCAGAGTAAAAATCCTCTTCGAACCCTTGCCAAGAATAGTTTCGATCCTCTGAAAAATATTAAAAAAAAATTAGCGACTTGTTTGGGCATGAAAATTGCCAAATTAGCACTCTTAGGTCATTTGCTCCACTCCCAAAGTGTCTGGAAACATAGCAAAAAAATATAATAAATATTCTTGGCTTCCGTAAGTGATAAATTCTTCAAAAATTTGCTAAAAAATAATAATAATTCTGAAAATTATTATTTAATTTTTTTAATAAATTTTTGAAGAATTTTTCTTCTTCAAACCCATTAACAAATCGTCCAAAACTTCACAATGATAATTATAAAAATACCAAATTAAATTGGATTAATTAATTTGTGAATTTTTGACAAATTGATGCCTTCAAACCCTAGCTCCAAGCTCTCCAAGTGGTTCACTCCACTTGCAAAATTAGAATAATAAATTAATGATCTCAAGATGCAAGGAAAATACCATAAAACCCTAAAAAATATGCACACAAATCCTCCAAAGCAAATCACCCCACTCCTTAAGGCATAAACAAGCTTTCCTTTCATAAAGGTGGTGTCAAAGGACACCATTTAGATTGATCAATCACCAATAGTAGAGAACCTCTATTGGGCATGCATCCCAATAGTCTTCTTCATGTTGGAATAATTGTCAATGATGTCAAAGGAATTGTAACGGATATGAATAGAAATGTCAAACGAAATTGTTGCTAAAAGTAAATGGCATTATTGCCGAAAATGAATAGAAGTGTTGCTGGGAGTGAACGAAAATGTCGACAGAAGTGAACGAAATTGTTGCCGAAAGTGAATGAAAATGTCGAAGGAAGTGAAAAGACTTGTTGACCTTGGTCGACCTATTGGGAAAAGTTGTGACCATTTGAATGGACATTTTTCACTTGAAGAGGCATGACCTTAATTTGTGGCTTTTTGTGGGTTATAAATAAGTGCATAACGAATGGCAAAAGTGGAGATTCGAAAGTGGAAGATATAAAAGAAGAGCAACATTTTTAAAGACAAATTTTTGTGAGAATATTAAAAGGAAAAAACCAACAAGTATAAGGAAAAGTATAGAAGTGAAAACACTCAAGTTTAGATCGAATCGAAATGAGATAAAAGAAGTATTCTATCAAACGTTGTTTTGATAACAAATTTGAGATAGAAGAGTGATTTTTTCTGAGAAGGTTGGTGCCTTCATTTTGAAGAGATTGGTGTCTCTTGTTGAGTTGGTGTTTGGTGAAAGGGGTTGGTGCCCCTATAGGTTGGTGCCTACAAAATTATTTTTGGGGTAGGTGTTCCAATAGGTTGGTGCCTACGAATATTTATATTAAAATAATTTCTCTGTGGTTTTCTCTCGAAAGGTTTTCCACGCAAATCTATGTCTATTTGCATTGTGTGGTTTTGCTTTATATTCTTTGATTGATTTGAATATATTAATTGCGGAGTAATTTGAGGTTTTGGACTTAAGATTAATAGTCGAAAGCGGAAAAATATCTTGTATTGATTCACCCCCCCTCTCAGTATAAGCTTATGCTTAACAATTGGTATCAGAGCTGGTTCCTTCGGTGTTAGCACAACTACTAGAAGGTAGATCTTGGAAAGCACATATGGCAAGATCTTAAGTGCTAGATGGTTTCTCCACTAACAAGGCTCTTTTGCTCGATAAAATAAATTACGCATTTTGGAGCATAAGGATGAAGACTTACTTGATGGCCCTAGATTTAGATATTTGACAAGTAGTGGTAATAGGATACACAATGCTACAAATTACACCAACGAATGCCACCGGAAAAAAGGCCAGTGAAAACAATGCGAAAGCTATGAATGCAATCTTATGCGGGTTTTTAGAAAATGAGTTTGTTAAGGTTATGCATTGTGAACCTGTAAAAGATATTTGGGATAAACTCAACACTATTTATGAACGTGATAGTAAGGTTAGAAAAGTAAAATTCCAAACACATTGGAGGTAGTTTGAAAGTTTAAAAATGAAGAATGATGAAAACATTGTTGGGTATCTTCTTCATGTCGATGAGATTGTTAATGTCATTCGAGGACTTAGAGAGAAAATTGAAGAATCTGTGATCGTTTAGAAAGCCCGAAGATCCCTACCATTGAGATTTGATGCGAAAGTCTCTGTCGTTAAAGAAATGAATTATTTAGACACGATGAAAATGGTCGAGCTCCATGGAATTCTTATGGCCTACGAAATGAGAACCAACTCTGAGAGACAATCGAAGAAGGAAGCATCATTCAAGGTCTCAAAGAAAGAGAAGATCAAAGAACCAGAATCAAGTGAAAATTCTAGTGAAGAAGATGAAATTGAAGCTCTATTCATTCGAAAGCTAAAGAAAGGATCGAGAAAATATAAAATAAAGTTACCATTTAAATGCTTTAATTGTGGTAAAATTGGTCATTTTGTAGCCAAATGTTCAAATAAAGGAAATAACAATGATGAGGGAAACAAACCAAAGCACAAAAAGGGATTCAAACCGAGCAAAGACAAGCAAAGATTTGAGAAACAAAAGAAAATCCTATATTCCAAGAGGTATAAGAGCTCATCTAAAGAAAACAAAGAAAGTGATGTTGAGATTGATAATGAAGAGATTATGTTCATGGCTACAGAAGAAAATGCCACCACCAGCAAAGATAATTTGGAGGAAGACGAAGACATGGAAGAAGAAGATGAACTGAACCTTGAAGAAAAACTTATTTGCGCATTGGAAGAAATGAAAGCATTTAAGAATAAGAATAAAAAATTGAAGTTATAGCGCTGAAAATATGAAGAGAATTGAGACTTCAAAGCGAAGACATCACAAGTCTTTGAGGAATCAAACAAGGTAATCTCTGATCTAAAAGTCCAAATTGAAGAAGTAAAAAAAATTGAAGATCTAATAGATCGGCTAAAGAAGAAAGGAGAAGACTGTGAAAGGTATGAATCAAAGATAACTACTTTAAAAAGGAATCTAAAAAAGACAAATTCTAAAATAGCAACTTGAAATTTGAGAAAAGCACTCAAGTTTTGAATAAGATTTTAGAGAGTCAAAGATCACCATCTAACAAGTTAGAGATTGGGTATGAGAAGGAAAAAGAGAAAGCTAAGAGCTATGCTGAAATTCTTAAGGAACCAGTGAAAAAGGAGACCAAGAAGGAAGAAGCCCAGAATACAAAAACCAGCTCTATCAAAAAAGAAAGCAAATGAGAACAAAACTTCAAAATACCATTTGCTCCAAGATATGCAAATAAAACCATGTTTGGTAATTATTTTGATGGATATTGTTATTATTGCAATCATTTTGGTCATAAGAAATTAGATTTTAGAAATAGAACAAGGGATATTGAAGTCAGGGGCAGAAATAAAAGAACCTATGGAGCTTCGAACAAAAATTACAATTCGTTTGCTCCCTTATCAAACCTTGATGAAGCTATAGTTTGTTACAAGTGCAACAACTATGGACATATAACACGTTATTTTAGAAGTGTTTTTGAATCTGTAAGACAAGATCAAAAGTTCAAGGCTCCAGTGATAAAAAAAAAAGAACCATCAAAGACCTGGAAGAAGTAAGAAGAATCCATGATCGTTTAAACAGCAATCCATGCTAGAGATGGACAACAATGGTCCATTGATTGTGGATGTTCGAGACACATGAATAGAGATAAAATCAAATTCATCTCGTTAAAAAGGGTCAATGAAGGCACGGTAAAGTTTGGAGCCAACACTATAGCGAGAATAACAGGGAAAGGTACATTTAGTCTCGATAATGAAAAAATCAAAATAAAAAATGTGTTATATGTGGAAGGGTTAAAGCATAATCTTCTAAGTGTTAGCTAAATGTGTGATCAAGGACACACACTCAAGTTATTTTTTCAAGGTTACAAGATAAAAAAAGAGACACGGGAGAACTAATTGCAGATGCTCATAAAACCACAAACAACCTATACATGCTTGGAGAAATGAGAGGAGAGAAATGTTATCTGAATCAAGTTGAAGAGAGTTGGCTATGGCATAGAAGGTTAGGGCATATAAATTTTGATAATCTTGTAAAAATCAGCGACAAACAGGCTGCGCGAGATATGCCCAAGATAACGAAACCTTCAAGCACTCTATGCAAGCAGTGCCAACACAGGAAGCAAACTAGAGCAAGGTTCAAAATGAAAGAATATTCGACCACCAAACCACTAGAGTTGATTCATACTAATCTTTGTGGTCCTACCAGAACTGAAAGCATGCAAGGTGACAGCTACTTTATATTGCTCATTCATGATTATACTAGAATGACATCGGTAGCCTTTCTAAAAGAAAAATCGGAAGCATTTGAAAAGTTTAAAGCTTTCAAGGCATTAGTAGAAAATGAAAAAGAGTTGAAAATAAAATGCCTAAGATCAGATCGAAGAGGTGAGTTTATTTCAAATGAATTCATTGAGTTTTGCAAAGATCATGGAATTAAGAGACAATACTCAACTGCAAGGACTCCATAACAAAATGGAGTGGTGGAAAGGAAAAATTGAACCGTTCCAGAAATATCTAGAACTATGTTGAATGAATCTAAGATATTATATAGATTATAGAGAGAAGCAGTTAATAGAATAGTATATATCTTAAATAAAGGGCAAATTAGAGTTAATAATGACAAAACTCCTTACAAATTGTGGAAAGGAAGACCAGCGTCGATCAAACATTTAGAAGTGTTTGGAAGTAAATGTTTTATCAACAGTGATGAAGAAAACTTGGGCAAATTTGATTCAAGAGCTGATGAAAGAACTTTTCTTGACTACTCCATCAAAAACAAAGCCTATAGATGTTATAATAAAAGGCTACAAACTATCATAGAAAATGCTAGTGTTAGAATAGATGAGATCATAAATCAAAAGGCAAAAGAACCTTCAGAAGAGCCTCTAGAAATACCCAATCTTGTAGAAGAAGGGGAGGAAGATGTAGAAAAATTGAGTGAATCTGAAAGGCAAGACACCAAAGCACCATCTTGCTTTGTTTAGAAGAATCACGCTGAAAGTCAAATCATTGGCAACATTGATGCTGAGGTGCAAACCAAAAGAAGAATTGTAAGTATACTCGAACATGTAAATTTCTCTTTGTTATCCAAGGTAGAGCCTAAGAATTTTTATGAAGCTAGTCATGATAAACATTGGTTAAAAGCAATGGAAGAAGAGTTAGATCAAATTGAGAAGAATGAGACTTGGGAACTCGTGCCTAGGCCAATGGATCAGAATGTGATTGACACTAAGTGGGTTTTTCGAAACATGAAAATGGCCAAGTCACTCAAAACAAAGCAAGGTTGGTATGTAAAGGGTATGCTCAAGTAGGTGTAGATTTTGAAGAGACTTTTCCTCATGTTGCTAGATTAGAAGCAATTCAAATATTTCTTGCATTTTCAATATTCAAAAATTTCAAAGTATATCAAATGGATGTTAAATCAACATTTCTAAATGGCAATCTAGAAGAAAAAGTTTACATAGAACAGCTAGAAGGATTCCTCTTATCAGAAAACAAGGATTATGTGTGTAAGTTGAAGAAGGTTTTGTACGGATTGAAAAAAGCTCCTAGAGCATGGTATGTTAGGCTTGATAAATACCTACAAGACCAAGGATTCAAGAGAGGATATGCTGATAATAATATTTACATCAAAACTGAAGGAGATTACCAGTTACTTGTTGTGGTGTATGTAGATGATATAATCTTTGGAGGAGACAATGAAGAAATGTCTAAGAGATTTGTCGGAGATATGCAAAAGGAATTTGAAATGTCCATGTTAGGTGAGTGTCATTTTTCCTTGGTTTATAAATTTATCAATCTAACAAAGGAATATTCATATCCCAAAGCAAGTATGTGAAGGAGATGTTGAATAAATTCCATATGGAGGAGTGTGTCCTTGTTAGCACACCTATGGCTACAGGGATGAAGTTGAGCAAAGATGATGAATATCTGAATACTAATCAAACTCTTTACAGATCAATGATTGGAAGTTTACTATATGTGACGGCATCTAGGCTAGATATCATGCAAGTAGTAAGTATGGTTGCATGATTTCAAGCAGCTCCAAAATAAACACATGTGCAAGCCATGAAACCTAGATTCAGATATTTAAAGAGAACCTTGGATTATGGATTATGGTACCCAAGAGGTAAAGATTTCTCATTGGTAGCATACATGGATTCAGATTGGACAGGTTGTGTAGATGATAAAAAAAGTACAAGTGGAGGAGCATTATTTCTTAGAGATAGCTTAGTATCATGGTTGAGTAAGAATCAAAATTATGTATCTCTATCCACAATAGAAGCAGAGTACACAGCGGCAGTGCTATGTTGTACACAAGCTCTATGGATGAAACAAACCTTGAAAGATATTAAAGTAGAGTATGATCATCCAATTTTCATATTCTGTGATAATAATAGTGCGATAAGTATTTTGAAGAATCCAGTTATGCATTCCAGAACTAAGCATATCCCTATACAGTATCATTTCTTGAGAGAACTGGGGAAAAAACAAGTAAAATTGGAATATGTTTCCACATCCAAACAGATGGCAGAGATCTTCACTAAGCCACTTTCAAAGGAAAAATTTGAGTACATACGACAAAAGTTGGGAGTAATATCCTTTGCTTCTACTCATTAAAAATCAAGAGAAGCATTGGTTAAGGGGGAGCTAAATTCCTTTATTCAGCGCCTTGAATGACCCTTTGTCATTGATGTCAAAGGGGGAGAATGGCAGTATGGGGAGTTACAGCAAGGGGGAGTTGCAGAAAAGATGGGGTGTTGCAGAAAAGATCTTTTTGGAAGGTTGTAGAGTAAAAATTTTGCTATGTTGCATTCTGATTTTCGGTTGTGCACTGCAGATTTTGTTCCCGCATAACTTGGTCATGACGGCAGAACTTTAAAATAGAGCGCGGGCTTAATTCATTTGATTCATTTTTCGTCTAAGTGTCGAAGAGCAACAGAAGCTGCCAGGTGGCGTCGTCTGAACACGGGTTCTTTTTCCTTTTTTGATCTTTTTGTTTCATTTTTGCCCAAGTGTTGAATTTGAGCAGAAGCTGCCAAGTGTTGCTTTTCGAGATACGAAACTGGCCAAGTGGCATCGTCCGAGAAACCTTTCATAACTTTCAAGAGGGCCGCGAAACGTGCCACGTATCCAATAACAACTCAGCAAAACGCACCACGTGTCGGCATCCGCATTCCTTTTCGACACCTGCATTTCATCTATTTTTCAGCAAAAGGTTTCAACAAATTAGTATCAGGATCAGGCGAAAAGCGCCAAGTGGCAATCACAGAAGGCTCTAGACTGCTTTCCCAAAAGAATGCGGAAGTCACCACGTGTCAGCATCCGAGAGACAGTTGGTTCAATGCCTTGGTTCAACATTTTTGGTTCAATACCTCGGTTAATGTGTAAACGGCGCGCAATATTGAACCGTTGAACCATTGAACCATTTTTGGTTCAATCAGTCAGTTCAACGGCTTGGTTCATCGGGCAATTCAAATGAGTGTCCCAAAAACCAAAAGGGTCGAGCACCCTTTCGAAAGGCAGTAAGGCATTGTTTCATTTTTGTTTAAGTGCCGAAGACAAGCGGAGGTCGCCAAGTGTCGCTTTTCGAGCCCCTTTCTACTCCATTCTCAAAAGATGTGAAAGCTACCACATACCCTTAGCAAGGGCAGCGGAAGATGCCAAGTATCTTCCTATAAGCCACGAAAACCTCCACGTGTCGACATCCGAGAGATCATCTTTCAGTTTTATTGCTGAATAAAGATTGTGGTGGGTCTCGAGTTTTATTTCAAAGGTCTACAGAAGTCGCCAAGTGTCACCATCCGTAGGAGTCTAACATGCGTCCCAAATATTTCTACAAGCATAGCTAAAGAGTAAGCAGAGATTGCCACGTATATCCTTCCCCCTTTTAAAGGTTGCTCGAGCAAGGAATGTGGTGAGTCTTATTTTGTTGAAATTGCTAAGTGTCAAAGAAGTAGATTGTGACAAGTGTCAAAGGCAAAGCGTTCCTGAGCAGGTAATAGGGAAAGCGAAAAGTGTCGCGTGTCTTCAATAACTCAGGTGGAAAGTTCCAAGTGTCATTCTCCGGTGTCTCCTAAGAAATAAGCAAATTTTTGAGAAATTGACTAAGTGTCCTCTTCTGTTTCAACAGAACAAAGGGTCCTGTATAGACACTTCCAGCTCAGTTAGAGTTCAGTTTGAGCCATAAATTTGGGAACGCGTGACCAATCTGGAGGAAAACTCAACAAAAATTATTTCCAGTAGATGGAGCAGTTTGCCAGGTAGATTTTTGGGGCTGGCAAACATTGAAAGCGCCGTCTGTTTGTCCCCTGTGTGATAAAGGCAGAATTGACAATTGCGCGAGAAAGAGGGGGATGGAATGAGAAGATCTGAGGCTATAAAGAGGAATGCAAGGATCACCACAGAGCAAGGAGAGAAGGGGAGATACTCAGAGAGAGAATTTTCTGAAGAAACTATTATCAAGAGTTTTTTAGACTCTCTAGAGCAGTGATTAGGAATATCATTTGCCTTTATTCTATTTTCTCGAGTTGTAAAGTTGATGTAATTGTGCATGTTTCTGTGCTTTTTATGTGGCTAAAGAATTAAGAAGACAAAATTTTGTGCCTTTGTTGGTGTTCCCTGTATCATTGTGAAGGTAGTCTAAAACTGTGAGCCTCTGTTTCTATTGTTTTTGTCTATTACATTAATCATGCCTAGTCTGCTCTTTGATGTAATTGAATCTTACATATAGCTTCACTATGCTTAAGATTAAGGATCAAAATTACACTCAGGGGCATCACCATAGTTAGATTTCATTTCTTGCATTTGCGTTTCTGTTTAAATTTCTATTCTTTTTCCCCCCACACTTGATATAAAGAAGAGACCAGCGTCTTAAAAATCTTAAGGTTGTTTCAAGTCGCAATATCCCACAGCTTGAAACTTCCCATTGTTGGTGTTAAAACAAAGCGCAATTTTAAACGTCAACGGTTTTTGGCACGCCTGATGGGACCAGTCTTGAAGTTTCTTTCAAGACCGTATGAACCAAAGAGCAACAAGGAGTCAGAGCTGTGGACCAGTCACCAGATCTCAATTTGCTGCAAATCCAGGTATTCTTTTGCCACCTTTGGTAACAAGTCCAAGAAGAAGAGTCAACCAGTCTGTACCAATACCAATAGCAAATATGGGAGCCCTTATACCTCCAAGAAATTATGTGAGTTGGAACACTGGTAGTCCACTGAGCCTCCCAATACCACTAGCTACTTGGGATCTTATCTCAGTAAATGCCTTGAAAGCTCTGCCCAAATTCAGTGGGCAAGATTTTAAAACACCTGAAGAACATCTTCAAGATGTATCCGATGTATGTGCTATACATGTTGTCGCATAGCAAAATGTGGCCATAAGATTATTAACAACTTCTTTTAAAGGGAAAGCTTTAGAATGGTACAGGTCCCTGACCCCAAATACCATTTTCACGTGGGATGAGCTCAGAGATCTTTTCTTTGAGAAGTTTGCAGAAAAAGGTGATAAGTCTTCTTTGTTACAGCAGTTAATTACCATTCAAAGAGGACTACAAGAAGCCATGACTAACTTCAATTCCAGATTTCAAAAGACTTGGGATAGAATTCATGTTACAGCTAGACCATTACCAGGTATGGCCATAGTATTTTATCTTAAGGCTTTAAATTCAGATATATCTATTATGATTCAGTGACTTGGAGGACAGACTCTGTCGAAAGCTTATGACCTTGCAGTCAGAGCTGAAAACAATTTAATAGATGCTGGAAAGTTACCTCCAAAGCCTCTCATGCCCTTGTTCCCAAAAATTTCCTTGCCATTACCTCAAGAAGCGCTTAAATCCATAGCTCCACCTGTGTCTATGTATCAATATCTTCAACCACCTACTAAAGAACCTGTGCCTGCTCAGTCCTCTGAGATGGATGATATCAAGAATATCTTAAAGGACATTTTCCAATGAGTTGATCAATATAAAAAGATAGCAGAATACTTTTTCTAGGCCTCCATATCAAAGATACTAAGGAAACAGATTTTCATCTCAGCCAAACCAATATCAAGGCCCTCCAAGACAAACTAATCATCAGCGAGCAAACCAATTGGTTGCAGTCCCCACACCCTCACAGACTATTCCTCTCAATTCAAATAGGGAGATGGTTCCAAGGCAAAATAATTATGTGAAAGATATTAACCCCTGGTGTTTCCTTTGCAATGATGCTCATACACCTAGAGATTGTCCTAGGGGTAATCTACAACAAAAGGTGGCGGAGCAAAGAAAAATGGATGGTCAGTTTGCAAGTTTCAGTAACAATTAAGCCTACAAGTCTCCTGGGATGCAAAACTCAGTCCTAGTGGCTCAGATGCAAGGAATGTCCTTGCAAGAAGAGGAAGAAATAGCCTTGGAACATGTTTTGTTCTCATGGGTTGAAGATGAAGAATCAGTTTTCTTGAACGAAGCATCTACCTCCCAAAGGCTAGTGGTGCAATCTGATTATTGCACCAGATCAAAGAAGAGAATGGTGGAACAGCCTGAGATTGTAAATGGTCAAGTCATGAATAATCCTCTATTTCAAAGACAAAGGAACACTACTATCAGACAAAAAGTGCCTCAGCTGGAGCAAAACCAAGGGACTCCTGCTCAAATTTAAGAAAAAACAAGATATCCTTATGTTCAAAAAACTCAATCTTTCATACCGATAAATGTAGTGGATCAATTAAAAAAGACTCCAGCACAAGTATCAATATGGGATATATTGACTATTTCTGAACAGAAACACTGCTACAAAAAGCTCTGCAAGGCCAAGCAGTTCCCAAAGGTACCGTTACTAAAGGACCTACTGAAAAAGAAAATCTCAAAGATATAGTTCCTCCGAAGATAATAGCCTTTGTGAACGATGCAGCGCAAATAAGTAAATCCAAACCAGAGCCTTTCTATTTGACTCTGATAGTTGGAAAGAAACTCTTGCACAATGCATTGATAGATTTAGGAGCTAGTACCACAGTGATGCCAAAGCAAATCGCTGATGCTTTGAAAATAAAATATGAATCCCTTACAAAAGGAGTTATGCAGCTAGATGGCAAAATAGTACAAACAATAGAGAGAATTAAACAACTCCCATTGCAGCTATATACTTGTCCCAATATAATTGTCAACCAAGATGTAGTTGTCATAGATATACCTCATGTTTTTGGTTTATGTTTATCCAGAGACTTTACAACAAAAAGAAGATAATATATGTATCTTGACTGGTCTCACCTCATTCTGAGAACCAGATACGGTTCGAAGATGAAAATTCTATCTGAACCACTGTAAAAAAACCATATCACCAATGAACCAACAACAAGATTAGAGGCAGATCATGCTATGTTAAATAAAGAAGAAAAAAAATTGTTGAAGAGCTAGGCGACTGGATTGAGGATGATCAAGAAGAAGAAAACAACCAGTTGTTGGCTATGATGCATAGTGACCCATATGGAAACTATGAATCTACTGGTTTGGGCACATATGTCATTTTTTATGAGGACCAGGGAAACCCAAATGTTATAAGGGAAGAGGCACCAACTACTCAAGATTTAGGGATCATGACCTTGAATTTTGATGGGGCTAGAAGTAAACATGGTGCTGGGGCAGGTATTTGTCTTACTGCTCCAAATGGTGATAAAATTTTAAAGGCTATCCAATTCCAATTTTCTTGCACTAATAATAATGTTGAGTATGAATCTTTAGTACATGGGCACCTGTTAGCCAAGAAAAAGGGAATAAAAAATTAAAAATAAAAAGAGATTCAGAATTAGTAGTAAAGCAAACAAGAGAAAATGCAGCAACCAAAAATGTGAGGATGAGATCCTACAGATATAGGATCTAGGACTTAATAGAAGATTTTGAAGCTTTCAATATCGAGATAGTCCCTAGGAGTCAAAATTTTGATGCTGATAGGATGGCCCAGATTGGCTCACCGTTTAATCCAACAACTGGCTTATTAATTAACAATGAGTCAGTAAAAGTTATAGTGAGGCCAACTATTCCAGACAATGATGAGAATTGGCAAGTATTTGAAAATGATACTTAGGTAGTCTCATTCTTACAACAATCGGATGAGTTTGTTGATCAGTTACAAACTAAAATTGAGGAAGCATATGGGGATCAGATTATACAATTGAAGACTAATAAGCTCCCCAAGGGCTTGATCACCTTAAAGAATTTGTTTGACCTAGAGGATGTAACCCTGAAAAAGAGAAAGTTCTAGATAGACAAAGCAGACTATTCTGAAATAGAGGTGAGTGACGGGTAAAGGCTAAAAGTTGAAAATTCTGCAACTCAAGAAGAGAAGGAAGGACTAATTGAATTGTGCAAAAAATATAATAGAGTCATACCCTGGAGCTATGAAGACCTTCATGAATACAATAGAGACATGTCCAACACACAATAGAACTGACCAAAGGGTCTAAGCCCATCAGACAGAAACAGAGGCCAATAAATATGAGGATTGAGCCTCTAATGGTAGATGAGTTGCAGAAACTTTTAGATTCCAAAATAATATTTCTAATCAAGCACTCAACCTAAGTATCAAATCTAGTACCAGTGAAGAAAAAAAATGAAAATGTAAGACTGTGTGTAGATTTCAAAGATCTAAATAGAGCATCTCTGAAAGACCACTATCCCTAGCCCTCCATGGAATAAATTCTACAAATTGTGGTTGGATCAGAGAGATTTTCTTTACTAAATGGTTTCTCTGGGTACAATCAGATTTGGTTTGCTGATGAAGATCAGTACAAAACTGTTTTTACTACCAAATGGAGAACATTTGCATATGCTAAGATGCCATTTGGTCTGTCAAATGCAGGAGCCACCTTTCAAAGAGCTATGGATGTAGCCTTTGGGGAGCTTATAAGTAGGATCATCCTGGTCTATCTGGACGACCTCACTGTCTTTTCAAAAAATGTTGATGATCATTTTGATTATTTAGAATGTCTTCAAGAAATGTCAAGATTTTAGGATATCACTGAATCTCAAGAAATGCATCTTTGTTGTACCTTAGCGCAAATTGTTGGAACATATAGTATCTAAAGAAGAAGTTTCCATAGACCCTGAGAGAATTGCAACTATAATGAACCTACCTCTTTCAGTGAATAAAAAGGCAGTTCAATCCTTTTTAAGGAAGATTAATTTTGTCAGCAGATTCATATCTAATTTTGCAGGTTTGGTAAGTCTAGTGACACTCTTGCTAAAAAAATACTTGATTTTTAAATGGACTACAGAAGGAAGGCAAGCCTTTGAAGAGGTCAAGAAGGCTATCTTAACAACCCTAGTACTGAAAAATCCAAATTTTTCCAAGCCTTTTGTAATATATGTCTATGGAAGAGAGTTAAGCATTGCTGTTGTCTTGACACAAAAAGATGATAAACAGGGGGGAGAACACCCAATAGCCTTTTTCTCAAGAACTCTCAGGGATTATGAAACCAGGGACAACTTTGTAGAGAAATAAGCATATGAGATAGTAAAAGCCCTCAAAAAATTCAGGCATATGGTATAAGAGAGCAAAATTCTAGTACTTGTAGCTCATCCAAGCGTCAGAGAATACATCATGGAAGGAGAAATCCCTAAAAAAAGAGCTAACTGGATTACTAAGATCCTTGAATATGATGTAGAGGTCAGACCCACCAAGTTAGTTAGAGGCAAGGGTCTGTGCCAATATATGACCCAAGAGCTTGAAAAGATGATACTTGGAGAGACAGATAAAGGGAGACGGAGACGGTGTTAAAGATACAAGAGGTTGATCAGAAATCTTGGGTCACAAGCAAGATTCATTTTATGAAAAATGGGATTTATTTGAGAGAACTCCCTCAAAATAAGAGGAGATATTATAAGATACAGGGAGTTCATTTTGTTTTGATTGAACAAGTCTTTTTTAGAAGAAATTCTGATGAAAAATTGTTAAGATGTATAGAACAGGTTGAGGCTAAGAGAATACTACACGAAATGCATCATGGAATATCAAGGGGGCATTTTTCTGCAAAGACCACAGCCATAAAGATAAGTGAGGCAAGATATTTCTGGCCTACTTTATTTGCAAATTGTTATCAATTGGTTAAAAAATGTCAATCCTGCCAATATTACATGGGGATGAGGAGGAATGCAGCAATGCCCCTTAGTCCTATAATTGTGGATGAACCTTTTGTTCAATGGGGTCTTGACTTCATTGGAATGATAAATCCAGTGTCTGGTATGGGTCACAAATGGATATTAACTGCCACAGACTATTTCACCAGATGGACTGAGGCAGTCCCACTTAAGGAAGCAACAGAGAATGTGATCCTAGATTTTCTAGGGAGTATCACTACTCGCTTTGGGGTTCTTCATACCATAATTTCAGATAATGCTAAACCATTCTTGGGGTCTTAAGTATCCGACTTTGCCTTGAAACATGGAATATATCTGAAAACTTCATCTAAGTATTACCCTCAAGGTAATGGTCTGGCAAAATCGACCAACAAGACCCTAATAAGACTCATCAAAAGAGTAGGCGTTGATCATCACAAAGAGTGGCATAAAGTGCTTAATCTAGCACTATGGGCTGATAGAATCACACCTAAACAGGGGATCAAAATGTCTCCATATGAATTGGTATATGAAAAATCTACTGTAATTCCCCTAAGCTTGGAAATCCCTGCTCTCTAGCTGATCAAACAAATCGAAATTGAAGAAAATGGCCCCATGCAGGTCAGACTTGCAGAACTTTTGAAAGTTCAAGAAAAGAGGGATACAGCGCGTGATTCATTGATTAAGCATCAGGGAATGGTTAAAGATTGTTTTGATAAAAGGACTTCGAATCCTCATTTTGAAGTAGACTCAATTGTTTTGAAATGGGATGCAAGCCCCGCCAAGCCGGGTCACCATACAAAATTTGAAGCATTATGGACTGGCCCGTATAAAATTCGCACGTGCAAGCAAAAAAATTCATTCAAACTGGTATCGATGGAAGAACCTGAAGAGATTCTTGTAAATGAAATCTATTTAAAGCATTTCAATTAACTTGGGTCTCTATTGTATTATAGTTAGATAGTTTCTCATTCTCGCATTGTTTTTTTTCCCGTTGTGGTTTTCCCACTTTTCTTTTAAATAAGTGTTTTAAACACAGAGTCGGTGGCTCAGAAAGTTTTCAAAAAATATTCAAATTCTCGAAGCATTGAATGCTTCCCAAATCTTTCGAAATCTCTAAGGTACCTTGCGCCGCAACGTGCATAACGTGTCCATCTTAATGTCCTCGAAAGATTGAGTAGGATCTGCTAACGGTTATCTAAATTTAATGCATTTTGAAACTTGAAAGGTCCATAAATACCGTTTAGCAAGAGTTAAAGTTTACCAACTCTCAAGCATTCCTGCATCTGTGAAAAAAAATCCTGCTACTAGCAAAAAAAAATTAGCGCCTAGTAAATTTGCTTCAGCGAGAGTGTTTCTGTTTGCAAAGGGTTCATACCAATTACCACAGAGAGGACATAGAGATGGAAGGAGCATCATCTTCACAACAAAGAGCTGGGATTTATGAATCCCTTGATAGGTTTTTGGCAAGTAAGTCATGCTTTAGCTGTCGCACAACCGTTGAAAGCCTATCCAAGGCCCAGAATTCTAGAGGTTGGTCAGGTCAGTGACCCAACAAAAGTAAAAGATTATGCGGATGGAATCATGGACCCAATCTTGCAAAGAGCCAGCAGCAAAAACCTTAGAGAAGGGGCACATCAAAGGTGCCTTCAGAGGGTCAGAGCAGAGTAGTATGAGACATTTGCCATGAGGATATGGACCTCACAACTAGCACAGTTCCTTATGCCAGTTGTGCATCCATGCCCCAACTTGGATTATGTGCAGACTGGCTCCATGCACCCTCATGCCCCATTCAATAGGGTCCTTTCATGGTGCAAATCACACCGCAGGCCATCAGGGATATGTTAGCCCTACACCATGATAGTATAGTAACGTTTCTCACTGTTGCTAAAATGCAAAGGACGTGGGCTAACGCCAATACCCAGTTAAGGTTCTTAAGAACCAAATTGCAAATGAGCGATGACAACACTACTGTGCCCACACTCCCTGCAGCAAGAGGCCAATTCACACAAGTCAGCCAAGATGCACTGTCCATGATGGCTTTCATCTTCGGCATGAAAGATGATATGGCAGTTTACGTAGAGCAAATGGCTATCCTCTTCAGGTTGAAGATCGTCGATAAGACTTAGGAATATCGGCTCGACTTTTCGGAGCAAATTGCTTTTTCAATGGTGGAGCAGTTGGCCCAGTTCGAATCCAAAAGAGTGTTCAGGTACTCTTCTTATTTGTTTCATCTCATGTTATACCAGAACACCGACTTCTTCACCCAACATATTCATCTGGACATGTATGACACAAGTTTTGACCCCCAAATGCCCATTCATGTGTCTACATGGACACATGTTTTGTCAAGGACCAGTGACCCATATGATTTTTGGAAACGGTTTGTTACCCCTACTCTTTGCCACCTCAGCGTCGAACCAGTCATGAACAGATTATTTTCCTGTGTTTCAAACCTCCTGGCCAGTTGCCCAATTCTGTGTGACTTCTACTTTGGATCCCACCATACGATTCTAAAAGTTCATGGCTTTTGTGGGGAACCAATGTTGCTACCAAAGATTCTAACTCTTAGGTTAGCATTTTTAGAGGTCACCAGGGAAGTGTCAGTGGTAGACAATGATTATGGATCTAGAAAATGGAAGAGGAAGATGTATGATCCCCTGTGGATGACAGGTAACATAGTTTTATAAGCCAGGGACGCTGAAATTTCACTACTTCGAAAGCTAGCCTCTCTAGGGTTCCTGTTAGTTGAAGACAAATGGGTATGCGACTCGAATGGTTACATAGCTTCTTGGATAAGGACTAACAGGGTTGCAACTAAGATTGCACCTGAAGGCCGCCCTTTTTAGGAGACTAGGAAAAACCCTATAGAAGATGCTCCTAATTTTTATGTTGAATTAACAGATTTGCCCCCTCTGCAAAATAGACAATGGGAAACTTTCTACTTTAAGCAAAGGGATTATGATCCCAAAGTCAGAATGACTTTTGGCTTGAGAAGAGCATTGAAGAATAAAGATTAGGATGCGGAGAAGATAGAAGCCTATTGGAAGTATAGGCAGGGAATCTCTCAAACCACCCATTCTTTTGGGAACATGGACACAGACGAGAGATGGGAAGAACTATGGGATGAGTGCCATCTCTCCCCTGCATCTAGCTTGGAGACATCTGATTTGCCAACATGGGTATAGAGCATGAAGGCGAGCCAAGCCAAGAGCCACAAACCTCGAAACAAACTGTAGCAGCAACAACTGTGTCAGTTTGGCCCCAACCTCTCGGCAACTTAGAGAAACAAAAGAGTGTGGTTCATTCGCCACTGAAAGCTTCTCCATCATAAGTCATTGGAGTCCCCAGTTCTCCACAAGCGTCCCAGACAACAATAACATATATGGAAGGAGAGAGGACACAGCGAGAAGAGGAGACACCCAAGAAACGTAAGAGGGTGCAGTTTTAGTTGGCCATGGAAGAGGAGACGGACACCCAACAGCGCCAATTACAGAGTGCCGAAATTGCTCCTCAGGTAATTATCATCCCTCAGTGTATTTCTTCTCCCATCGGCACGATGATCTCATCCGGCCAGGTAACATCCCCCGCCACTTCTGTCGTTCCCATTTCTCACTTCGCCTCATCTATGCCTCCTTAGTTTTTAACATTACCCCATTTCTCCCCCTCTGTTCCCAAAAAAATTTCTCCTCGGATTGCCCATAGCCAACAATTGGCTATTCAATATGGTCTGCCATAGAGACATCTTTTTGCGGGTGGGCACATTGCCTCTCCTTCCACCTTCATGACCCAAGCAGATGTTGCGCAGATGGCAAGGGAAGCCCAAAGAGAGAAAAAGAGAACAAAGAAAAATAAAGCACTGGCTACAACTCATTTGCGGTCACAATTTGACTTAATTCAGCAGCAATTGACGGTGACCCATTTGTCACCAAATGTTATCAAGTCAGTTGAACAGATGCAGCGTGAGGATTACTCAATGGATGCAGTGGCCATTAACATGTCTCTTTTCAGGCTTCAAGACAGAATTGCGTTGTTGACTGAATCCACTTCTACAGTCACTAAAGACTATTTGAAGACATCACAGAGGCTACAGAAGATGGAGGTCGATTTGGCCAAAGAGAAGGCAAACTGTAATAGTTTGACTGCAAAAATCGACAGAAAGGACAATGAAATAGCAAATCTGAATAAACAGTTGCAAGAAACTGTTTCTCTTCAGATTCACCGGGCAGTCCAGGCCCAAAATGATTCTTTAAAGGCAGAGCTCACATAGATAAAGGTTGCGGTGGGGACCCTGAGGCAGAAAAAAGCAGAATGGCAACACAAGCTGCTAACCGAGCAGAATAATGTTGCGGCCATTCAAGCCCAATTTCAAGCAGAGCAACAAAGAGCAACACAACTGACACTGGAGCTAGCTAATAAGCCAAGCAATGTTGGAGTGATAAAACTGATAAAGGAGCTCTACGAATCCATGTGGAAAAGAATCTCCTCGGAGATTATACAGCTCAAGCCTTCTCTCACCTTCCTGTTAAATGCACAAAAATTGTGTGAAAAGGTGGGGGATTCGGTGGAGAAAACTCTGACTACAATTTTTGATAGAGTAACGGAGTCTCAGACGTTGCTACAGAAGCTCTATGACGCAATGAATGCGACATTGGCAGCCGCAGGAATCACTGACAGAATGGTCGCCACAAAGAGAGTCAATGAGGTTCTCAGTTGCAATTTCGCAGCAAACAGTTGTAGAGAGCTCTTCAAAATCATGAAAGAAGGCATCAGCGAGATGAAACAGCATATTGAAGATCTAGTGTGATTGGGCCTTCCTTCTCCATTTCCCGACGATAGCACAGTGCTAATGGTTGATCAAATCGAACCATTGTTGTTGGCCAAATAAAACGATCAAACAATTTTTAAAAACTTATGGGATGATTCTTCAATCTCGAAAGTGGACGTTGTTCTGGTTCTTGTTTTCCAGCTCGAATTCAAATTGAAGGCTATAGTTCAGATTTTGAAAAAAAAATCGCACAAGGATATTATTAACCTTGATTTAGCCTTCAATGAATTGCAAAACAAGCAAAGGTTATCTGACCATGAATGGTCCACCTACCAGACAGCATTGTTGAAGCTGTAAAAAAAAATTCAAATTTTGACAGAGCAGGAGTTGTGTTTCTTTTTGAGCAGGCTCAAAAGTCTTAGAGGTCACCAGTAACTGTAGAGTAAAAATTTTGCTCTACGTTGCATTTTGATTTTTGGATGCGCACTACAGATTTTGTTCCTGCATACCTTGGTCGTGACGGTAGAATTTTGAAACAAAGCGTGGGCTTAATTCATTTGATTCATTTTCCATCTAAGTGTCTAAGAGTAGCGGACGCTGCAAGGTGGCGTCGTCCGAACATGGGTTCTTTTTCCTTTTTTGATCCTTTTATTTTATTTTTGCCCAAGTGTTGAATTCGAGTGGAAGCCGCCAAGTGTCGTTTTCTGAGATACGGAACCGGCCAAGTGGCGTCGTCCAAGGCACCTTTCATAACTTTCAAGAGGGCCGCGAAACCTGCCACGTATCCAATAACAACTCAGCGGAATGCACCACGTGTCGACATCCGTGTTCCTTTTTGACACCCACGTTTCATCTATTTTTTGGCAAAAGGTTTCAATAAACTAAGTATCAGGATCAGGTGGAAAGTGCCAAGTGGCAATCGCGGAAAGCTCTAGACTACTTTTTCAGAAGAATGCGGAAGTCACCACGTGTCGGCATCTGAAAGATAGTCGGTTCAATGCCTTGGTTCAACATTTTTGGTTCAATGCCTCAGTTAATGTGTAAACGACGCGCAGTGTTGAACCGTTGAACCATTTTTGGTTCAATCGATCGGTTCAACGACTTGGTTCATCGAGCAGTTCAAAAGAGTGTCCCAAAAACCAAAGGGTCAAGCACCCTTTCGAAAGGCAATAAGGCGTTGTTTCATTTTTATTTAAGTGCCGAAGACAAGCGGAGGCCGCCAAGTGTCGCTTTTCGAGCCCCTTTATACTCCATTCCCAGAAAACACGGAAGCCACCACATACCCTTAGCAAGGGCAGCGAAAGACACCACATATCTTCCCAAAAGCCGCGGAAGCCTCCACTTGTCGACATCTGAGAGATCATCTTCGAGTTTCATTGTCGAATAAACATTGTGGTGGGTCCCGAGTTTTATTTCAAAGGTCTGCAGAAGCTGCCAAGTGTCACCATCCGTAGGAGCCTAACATGCGTTTCGAATATTTCTACAAGCATAGCTAAAGAGCAAGCGGAGATTGCCACGTACATCCTTCCCCCTTTTAAAGGTTGCTTGGGCAAAGAATGCGGTGAGTCTAATTTTGTTGAAATTGCTAAGTGTCAAAGAAGCGGATTGCGACAGGTGTCAAAGGCGGAGCGTTCCTGAGCAGGATATAGGGAAAGCGAAAAGTGCCGCGTGTCTTCGATAAATCAAGCGAAAAGTGCCAAGTGTCATTCTCCAGTGTATCCTAAGAAATAAGCAAATTTTCGAGAAATTGACTAAGTGTCCTCTTCCGTTTCAACAGAACAGAGGGTCATGTATAGACACTTCCAACTCAGTTAGAGTTCAGTTTGGGCCATAAATTTGAGAACGCGCAATCAATCTAGAGGGAAACTCAGCGAGAGTTATTTCCAGTAGATGGAACAATTCCCCAGGTAGATTTTTGGCGCCGGCAAACATTGAAAACGCCGTCTGTTTGTCCCCTATGTGATAAAGGCAGAATTGACAATTGTGCGGGAAAGGGGGATGGAATGAGAAGATCCGAGGCTATAAAGAGGAATGTAGGGATCACCACAGAGCAAGGAGAGAAGGGGAGATACTCAGAGAGAATTTTTTAAAGAAACTATTATCAAGAGTTTTTTAGACTTTCTAGAGCAGAGATTAGGAATATCATTTGCCTTTATTCTATTTTCTCGAGTTGTAAAGTTGATGTAACTGTGCATGTTTTTGTGCCTTTTATGTCTCTGAAGAATTAAGAAGATAGAATTATGTGTCTTTATTGGTGTTCCCTGTATCATTGTGAAGGTAGTCTAAAACTATGAGCCTCTGTTTCTATTGTTTCTGTCTATTACATTAATCATGCATAGTTTGCTCTTTGATGTAATTGAATCTTACATATAGTTTCACTGTGCTTAGGATTAAGGATCAAAATTACACTCAGGTGCATCGCCATAGTTAGATTTCAGTTCTTGCATTTGTGTTTCTATTTAAATTCCTATCCTTTTTCCCCCCACACTTGATATAAAAAAGATACCAGCTTTTCAAAAATCTGAAGGTTGTTTCAAGTCGCAATATCTCACAGCGTAAAAATTTTCATTGTTGGTGTTAAAACAAAGCACAATTTTAAACGTCAACAGTGTTCATCAATGACAAAAGGGGAGATTGTTGGAATAATTGTCATTGATATCAAAAGAATTGTAATGGATATAAATGGAAATGTCAAACAAAATTGTTGTTGAAATTGAACAAAATTATTGCTAGAAGTGAACAGAATTGTTGCCGAAAGTGAACGAAATTGTTACCAAAAGTGAACGAAAATGTTGATGAAAGTGAACGAAATTGTTGCCAGAAGTGAACGAAAATGTCGACGAAAATGAACGGATTTGTTGCTGAAAGTGAACGGAAATGTCGATGGAAGTGAACAAAATTGTCAACCTTGTCAACAAGTATTCTATCATTCGTTGTTTTGACAACAAATTTGAGATAAAAGAGTGATTTTTTCTGAGAAAGTTGGTGCCTTCATTTTGAAGAGATTGGTGTCTCTTGTTGAGTTGGTGATCAGTGAAAGGGGTTGGTGCTCTTGTAGGTTGGTGCCTACAAAATTGTTTTTGGGGTAGGTGCTCCAGTAGGTTGGTGCCTACGAATATTTAAATTAAGAGAATTTCTCCATGGTTTTCTCTCGAAGGGTTTTCACGCAAATCTGTGTGGTTTTGCATTGTATTCTTTGATTGCTTTGAATAGATTAATTGTTGAGTAATTTGAGGTTTTGGATTTAAGATTAATAGTCGAAAGCGAAAAAAATATCTTATATTGATTCACCCCCTCTCTCAGTATAAGCTTGTGCTTAACACTTCAAGCATGAAAAACAAAAATATCAAATTCAACATATCCTCCATTGTAGCCTTGCCATGTATTTATAACTTCCAAAGATGGTGAACCACTTTGGGAAGATGAAACACTTTTATTTTTTCTTGTTTTAGCTCCCATGCCGTCATCTCTTTTTTGAATAATCTATTAATTAATTGCCTTAATTAAATTTAATTTTAAGGCAAATAAATTAATAATTCATTCATTTAAGCACTTTAGTGGTAAAACCCACTTTTTAAATATTTTATTAATTAATTAATAATTATCTTATGATAAAAATCATGATTTCGATCATTAATAAAATAATATTCCCCAAAAAAGGCTCATTTAGTCTATGGGGAATAGACTAAAAGTCTTCAAGACCTGGTTTTCCATAGAAATGGGGGTATTACAACATAGGCCATTATAGGACTTAAGAAATCTATGCTGCTCTGACTTGAATGAGCCCATTTTCGCATACAGGTCATCAAGGGCATTGGTGCAGACTTTGACGGATTGGTCATTTCCTTGACATAGTTGTTGCCACTAAAAGTAGCCATTACAATAGACATCTTTCACCTAGTATTCATCCTTGAAATATTATAGAAACTTCTCTCAATTTGGTTCAGATTCTTCTTCTATTTGATCCTTCTACCACTATTTGTGAGCTTACCACCATTTCTTGGTAGTTTAAGGAACTTTCAAAAGTGAAAGCTTGATTTTTTCTTCATCAAATAAGTCATTCTTTGAAAAATATGATTCTAAGTTCTAACCAATCAATCTAGTTATTTACTGCAACGGCATTGATTTTACTCTCAGATATAGAAAAATCTAAATTCACTTGAAACTTGGGGGGCTCAACCTACAAAATCTTTACATGAGGATTGAGCCAATGGAATCACCCACTCAGGAATTTCAATGAATTGGTTAAACAAAAACAACTTTTGCTCTTGAAGCACCTTTGTGATTTTGTCATCAACCATCTCTAGAATTGTATCTCATGATTCGTTGTCCCTTGTCATTTGAACTTGCTTGAAATGACACGAAAGATAATTTGAGAGATCTCGTGGTTGGATGTCACAATTCAATTACTCTGACCTTGTTCAATGGGGCATACACAACCAAGATGCCCTGCTTTGATACCAATGATCTGGATCCCAAGAGATATCTAGGGGACAATGCTCTAAATTGTTAGAATATGGATTTGTTATTACGTGGAAGTAGTTTTAAACAATGACTTAGAAATGATAAACAATATATAGAGAGTGACACATACGAAAGATAACAGAACTAGAACAAAAACTTTATTAATCTAAGTGTTTTGTATGTGGCATAATCTCACGAGAGATATATGGTTGTCTCCACTAGCCATGTCCATGCTATGATATTTAATGATAACTATCTATCTAGATAATGTATA
The DNA here is from genome assembly GCA_037957365.1 of Torreya grandis. NCBI lineage: Eukaryota > Viridiplantae > Streptophyta > Pinopsida > Cupressales > Taxaceae > Torreya > Torreya grandis. The sequence continues at coordinate 3,778,115 of JARHVA010000965.1, read as the reverse complement.
CATATTGTTACAAAGCCACAAAGCTAAAGAACCATTATGGAAGATGGAATGGTTGCTCTTCCATGTGGGACTCTTCACCTCCCAATAGTTAGGTTGAATAATGTAAAAATGTAGCAGTTAAATTCAGATTATCCTTAGCAATTTGGTTTTGTTGGATACACAACCACTGAGAGGGGGGGAAGGGGGGATGGAGGGATGGGGTGAATCAGTGGTCTTAAGCAATTCCTTTTCTTTAATCAAACTCAATCAATTATCCATCGCATGCATATGAATATCAACCATCCAAGTAACAAAATAAAGAGAGCATACATAGAAAGCATAAACATGAGAACACATCACAACACAAAATCTATGTGGGAAATCCTCAAGGGGGATAAAGCCCATTGTCACAGCCCTTGGACTATTGTCCTATAAGGATGAAGCAATATTTAGTCAAGCACCAACTTGACAAGGAGCACCAACCCCTAATTCATCTAGCACCCACCAGACTTTAGCAAGCTTCAACTTGCTAGGAGGCTCTAACCCCCTTTATAATCAATCACCCACTCAATTATCACTCTGAAATGCTCCACCTTGGTGTTTCTATCCTCTCACAACTGATGATAATCTCTTTGATCTCTATCTCTCTCAACTTAGCCTCAACATGCAAACAAGCTCTCTCTTCAATCAATCAGGTTTGCCTTTCTTCTTCCTTTCTCATCAGACCTTCAAACACAACAAACTAGGTCTTCATACCTCTAAGCACATCAGGGACATATCACTGACATGTCATGATACTCTACTCTACTTCATTCTTCATGCAACCCTCAAGAATCTCTTCTTGTTTTCTCTCGCTTGCAAACTAGGTCATTAGTTGCTCTCTTTCATATGAGCACCTTAGGTGGTCAATGCATGAACCTGAGGCATGAATTCATATCCATTCTTGCCTCTCTACCATACACTTCAATGCAATATGATCTTCAATATATTTTCTCTTATTCTCCACACACAGATCTAGACAACTAGGCCTACAAGCCTTGCTTTTATACAAGCCACTAGCTAACACTCATACTCTATCAACAAAAACATCTTGCACACTCTTGGAACATTAAAAAAGATAAATTTGGATATGTTTCACATAAGTAAATTTCACACATTAGGTTGGCCATGATTCAAATGGCTCAAACCAACACACTAGGCTAAGTTAGACTTAAGCAATTAGCCCTCCATTAGGCCACACGTTACATGTAGACCCTTTACAATGCAATAGCTCTCAATACACAAAATAACACCTTTTAAATAATGGATCAATATGTCCACCACGCCTTTTCCATGATATATAAGTCACACACCACTCGCTCATCATATGAAACCTCTTTTAGCCCCCATGACTTCTTTAGGTCTCATGGGGACCTATTTCAACCATGTCTATCTCCTCGCTCAAAACTAACTTTTTAGGCCAACTTTATCTGCCATCATTAATTGAAACACTTCAATGCCAACCTCCATGAGCCTCCTCCATGCTTTAGACCATTCAAACCATTCGCTTGCCTCTTGAAGACTCAAATAGCCCTCATTCTTCAACAATCTTCAAACTTATGCAAGAGCACACTCAGTCAATATCCTGCTAAGAACAACACATAACTTCAACCAAACTCAGGGCTCTAAACATCTTCAAAACATTCACAACATGCGAACACATCCCCTCATGACTTTATGAGGTCACCTTAAGATCAATGACGCATGACACTACACAATGCAACCTTCAGGAACACTCTTACACTCTCCTTCAAGTTCACAAGAAACTTGTGAAGCTTCAATACCAAGAACACCTTTTATAATATTTGTGAACATTCTCAAGGTACAAACAACATTGCATTTCACTCTTTATAAACATCTACAAGCCATGAAACTTAAAAACAACTCTACTATACTGCCATTGGTCTCATAGACCATTCTTAAACTCACAAAAGCCATCATCCTAAAACTTGCTTCTTGAACCTCACCCTGAGCTTAACCATGCATCTCAAGCATGATACCTACTATAATATATATTGAACTCAGTCCCCTTAACACTCACTCAATTCCATAGCTCATATGGAAGTCCTTTAACCTCATGACTACACTCCTTGAGTTTGAAGTCATGAATCTCCTTGAAACCTTTAGCTCACTGTTCTTTACAATTTGAGCTTGATTTTCACTTCTGATGAACCAAACTAAACAAGACAATGCACCTGCAAGAGCATCATGACCTTGAGGTCATATCTAAACTCTTATACCAATCACCTTGACTGACCAAAGTCACCAAACAACTCAAACAAGACCTATTATTATGCTACAATCACGAACTTTCACACACAGTGAGTTTCCAAGATAGATTTCTTATACAAGTACACACTACTAGATCGCCATCAAAGCATAGAACATGACTATAATTAGTTATAAACCGCATTCAATGCTTAGAATACCATTTGAAGACCTTTAGACAAGTTCTAATCCATTAAAACTCTTCCTGGGTTCACTTAGAGAATACCCAGTGAACTGTAGTCAACTTCTATGTGCAATAAATGTACTTGTACAGACACATTGATCAAACCACCACTTGGATCACCTTCCTCTTAGAGTCTACTACAACTTTGATTTTTACTTAATCTTCATTGGATCACTAGAGATCCTTCTACATCCATTTCTTTGCAAGTTACTCACTATCCAATTTGAATTCCAACGTTCACTATTCAAATTCCAATTGCTATTTCCCGAACGTTAAACTTGACGTCCTCTAGACCGTCACCAACCAATAGACTAACTTAGAAGCCTTATAACTTGAGCTAGACAACTATTCAAGACACCAAACTTTGAGGGTTCCTTCATGACACTAGTAACATCACATTCATGTACTTATTTGACCAAAGTTGACTTTTAAAGCCCTGCAATAAATGCTCCAACTTGCTGACCTATCTTTACCTCTGTGGCATTCAATGACACTCTAGCTTCTCTAGGCCACTCTAGTGTAATTTTCTCTCTCCAAAGGACACCTTGAGGTTGCATAACCTCCTTAATGCATCTAGGGAAGCCTCACAGCATCTTCCATGCTCTACATGCCCTGTACTACTCTCATATACTCACAAACCATCCAAATGATCTATTTCTCATGCAAGCATGCCTCTCATCATGCATTCATCTCTCTCCTAAGCATGACAACCTACTCTCATGACCTTATGCTAACACTAATGCTCCTCTATGACTCTCTAAACATCTTCATGTCATCAATGACACTAATGCCTTGATTCTCTCATGATCACTCCTTTGACATCAATTCACTCCTTTGACATCAATGACAACCATATGCCAATAGGTTTGAAGGTGTTTAAGACCCTAACAAAGCCAATGATGAAGACCACATAAGGTTTTGTGCACGCTTGGATGGTGCTACATCCAAACTGCCTAGATTGCCTTGTACTATGAGTAATGTGTGCTCAACATCTAGTGAAGATGGATTGATGATCTTGGAGATCCCATGAACCTCAAAATCGATTTGGATGCACCAAAAACTATAAAATGTGAGTCACCATCACCATATGCCATAAGAATGGGCTCAATGATATAACAGGAACTGTACCTAGAGAATCCACCTAGGTCATCATCCCATATAGCAACCACCAATTTGTTTTAATTTTTTAAAGGACCTACATAACTTTCCCACCAAACTAGAGCATTACCTTTCATTTTGACACATGCAAAACAAATCTTTCATGCCTCACTAACTTCATGCATACTAAAGTAAACTTCTATTTGCATCAACCATTTATTTATGATTTTTGCATCTACTTGCCTTTCAAAAGCTTTAATTTCTACCTTTGTTTCAACTACCTTGGCCTAGCCTTTATCTTGTTTGGGCTATTCCTCTTCATCCATAATTCATCTTTCTCTTCTTCATGGGGTTACTTTTATTCCACACCAAGTTTCTTGGAAAAATCATGAACCCCGACATTCTTGAGCACTTGTTGCTTGACAATGAGTTCTTATAGCCTCATCATGAATTTCAGGCTTGATTCAATATTGAGTCTCTCTCTCAAAGGCCCTCATGTGAGGTTTCATATTTGTCTAGCCATTTTCCTCACTATTGATTCTAATTTCTTGAAACTTGGGGTTATCATACAACCAACTCAACCACTTCCATAGTACCCAAAGACTCTCTCAAAGGCCCTCATGTGAGGTTTCATCTTTCTTTGGCCATTTTCCTCACTCCTTATTCTGATTTCTTTAAACTTGGGGTTGTCATACAACCAACTCAACCACTTCCACAATACCCAAAGACTAAACTTCTCCAATACCAATATGATCTATAATTCCCTATGTTCTTAATTATTGGAAATTCAATGCAAATTCAAAAATAAAAACTATTGTTCCTCCTTGAATGAAACTTCAAATGATAGTGCTTTAGAATGTATATTATGGTAGTAAGATGTGAATTTTGTTGTTGGAAATGAAATAAGAATAATTACACCTAAAAATATATGTAAACACTATAACATAAAGGAACCTTACCGTGGGAACCCTAATGTGGAGAAAACCAACTTGGTAGTGTCAAACGATCACTGCATCTCAGTTGACACTACCAGGTTCACTTCAAAATACAAAGAGCACAAATGGAGTGTGCAAATGGTAGATGGTGTCATTTGTCGTCCTAACTATCTCCATCATCATTGGTCTCACGGCTTGAGGTTTCCTCTCAGTTGATTGAGTATATGCTCACACCAGTTCTAGGTTGAGACTGATCATCATATTCCACATGGGGACCATAATTTTCATCTTTGCCCCCTTCAGGAGGAGACTGATGAGCACGTCATTTTTAAATGCCCTATTTATTATGAGATCTGAAGTAGATACCACTATCTTTACAAAGACTCCAATAACTTTCTATCTGGCCCTTTTTCTTCAGGGGGTTATCACCCTTCGACACGGTCCCTGAAAGGAGCCCATTGAGCCCCCAAGTTGATCACTTTACTCTTTCAGCCCCTCATAAAGCTTGGTGGCATTAAACACCCCTTGGATATTGTTGCTTCACACCCCAAGGGAAATAGATTAGTGAAGTGGCACTTATCTTTTCACAACAACACTACTCCTAAGGTACCCCAGCACACTATCTCTTGACAACATGGATCCGCGCCTATTCAGCATCATGGATATGTGTCTTAGCATTGTGAATCTACTTCTTCACAACCACCTCCTAGGCTACAGAGGCAAGCACAAATTACAAGATTATGTTCTACCATGAGAGCTTCTTTGGCCTTGGATGTTAGGAGGGACACTAGGGGGAGCGCTTTGCTTCCTCCTAGGATTACCCAACTTGGCCCCCTCGGCCTTAAACATTCCCCAAGGAGCATTATCGGATCATGTATTGGCCCTTCCATAGTGATAGACAATGACTTAGATGATTCCTCTATCCTAGGCACAATCAAAAATGTTCGATGAGACTATCACCCAGCCTTGTCAACTATTGACTTTCATCAGCACGTGCTTTTTCAGGGTTTCTACCCCTCCTTTAGATAATGACTTAGTTGATTCCTCTATCCTGGGCATAATCGTAAATGTTTGATGAGACTATCACCTAGCCTTTTTGACTATTGGCTTTCATCAACCCATGTTTTTTGGGGGTTCTTACCCCGCCTTCCCCAGACCACATGGCAATTTGTATTGTTACCCTAACCACATGGGTTGGGGGATTTACTTGCATTAAGTTTACTCCACTTTACTTTCAATGCTTTTGCTATTCTTTTATTTAGTTAGTCATTGTTCCCAAGGTCCTTTTACCATTAGCACTTTCAATTGAAACTGGATGTATTCTCAAGTCTCATTGACCTACTTTTGGTCATTTTTAGACATTAATATAATTTCTTTTTTTCTTTTTAAACTCTCTCCAACCTTTTAAAATGCCTCTCCTTATAACAACTAAATTCACTCAACCTATAGATATTTTACCCTTGGGAACCCTAATTTGAGGAAACCAACTTCATAGTGCCAAATGATACTACCAAGTTCACTTCAGAATACGGAGTACAAATGGAGTGTGCAATTGCAATACTGTTATACTCCTTTTCTCAACTCTATGCTGCCTCTTACGATTACTCTCCTAACCAACAACTAAATTCACTCACTCCTACAGTCATGGATTTACAATTGGGCTATGCCTCTTTCTTATACTAACACTAGAGGTGTCCTTTTATACATTAAAAGAGACCCAACCTTTGGAAATTAGAGGAGACAACATTTCACAGTCAATACTGTTTGTGCTACCACATTCATATAGGGCTACCAGATTGCAAGGCAAAACCACCAATGACATTTGCGCAACGACTAGTGACATTTACACAACTGCCGTTTACTGCATAACTGTTGCTAACGTTTCCATAACAGCCTGTGACAATGGTGCAACCATGGTTTGTAGAGAAAAACAGCGAAAGAGAGGTCTTGTCACTATACAAATAGTTCCTCCATATTGAAATTTTCAAATTTCTTAGTTGTTTGTAGAGTAATTGATTTTTTATCCAATATGGATCGTCAATGCTTGAAATCTAAAGCACGCCCAAATGGACCATGTCCATTATGGATGTGTAGAGCATTCTTGTGACTAGTTGTATGGAGGCAAAACTTTCTTGCAAGTGCACTAATGTTTCAAATATTACATTCTAAGAAGCTATGCTATCATCTGTGGTTGTTTACCATAGGACCAACATTTTCAAGCTGTCCCTAACGAGGACATCCAATATTGTTAGTTATTTAATTACAATCATTTATAAATCAAATCCAGATGCAAGTGCATAAATAGACATAAATCAAAAAATAGGCGGACAACTACAATATCTATAAAGGTTAGATAACAATGAATTAAAAGTAGGTGGACAGTTGGAGCAACTGCAAAGGGTAGATAGCAATGAATTAGAAGTAGTTGAACAGCTGGAACAACTAGACAGATAGGAATACTTTAAAATTAGGGAGACAACTAAGAAAATTAAATGTTATAACTTAAGATTTTTCGTCTTTATATATACAGGCTTCTCTTATGTAAATAGAGATTTATAAATAGAATCATATCAACTGGTATCAGATCATAACAATCTGGATTTCTCATATCTGATATGTTTTGCACGTTTTCAAAGTTCAAAATACTCAACCTTTGATATGCTCATTGTCTATATCTGGCATAGACTAATAATCATGCCTTCCCATATCTGAAATTTTCTACATGTTTTCAATTTTTAGTTTACTCAACCCTTGATATACTCCTTATGTATATCCTTATTCCCATATCTGAAATACCCTGTTTGTAATCAAATTTCAAATTATCCAACCTTCAATTCACATCTTTTATTTTAGATCCTCTACTGTCATATTTATAATTTCAAGTTTCTCATTTCTAGCTCAGCATTTATTATGTTGCACATTGGGGTTTTTGTCTGCGTTACCTCATTCTAGGTATTGGCTCCACCAACCTTTAATACGCATCGTGTATTTGGCACCCACACCTCTTGCAGTCCAGATCCCTAATTCAATTTTTTTTGTCAACTTCTTGATACAATCTTTGCTAGTATTTTTCTGCTTTAAAATTCTATTGTCAATTTTCTGTCGCAGAATGTTTAATTCCTTTTCTGCAATTTTCTTTCTGATTTTTTATTCCATCCTATGTCCTCCTCAGGCTGTTTATTAGATTTCAGATTTGCAGATTTTCAAATCAGCATTCATTTGCTGCACATTGAAATTTCAACTGTCATTTCTCATTTCAGGTATTCTATCGCTGCATATAGATGGTTGGCCATAACAATGGTATTTTTTTATTTTTTTCATATCCTTTATTTTGTATCAAGAAGTCCTCCAAGCACCACCCAAAAACCCAACTTGGTGTTGTTACTGAGGAACTACATGACCAACGCTAATAACAAAATGCATTTCAACTCCAACTTTTGCAGTAGATGATGAGCATGTTCGAATTATTGATCAAACATCCTGGAGAATCATACATCTTCATAATGGTTTTGTGTAGCAACTTGGATTCATCTACACAATGAAGTTTATTGCCTTCACTTTCTAATGGATGATTCTCCTTTGCTAACATCTCTACAGGATCGTCGTCATTTTAACCAAAAGGCTTGATGCACCCTTCAGATGGTTAGCCACAAGACACATGTAAAGATAGTTTTGAGAATAATTTTTTGATAGCACGTTCAACTTGTGAGCAAGTCTTCTGACCACCACCTCACCACCTTGATACCTCCTCTAGTGGTTGCATTCAGGGGACACAGAGATTAATACCATGGTGGTCATGTTCCTATCTCTTCAAATACAATCCGCTCTTCTTCCTTGAGCCAATTTGAGATTTAGCAAACCAAAGAACTCCATAGTGTTCATTACTTTCCTCAGTTGTCAGTGACAATTGACCCTGAACAAACTTCCTCGCGGCTCTGAGATGGACTCTTCACAACTTCAGTGTTAGCATCTTCTCCTCCCATTTCATTGCCTCTCATACGTTCTACCTTTAAGCAGGAAGGATGCCTACCTACTTCACCTTTGGCGACTCTTATGATCAAGTTCCATGCCTCATATCTAACCCTCTCCCCACAACAAGAATATCTAATCAATAAAAATATCTCCCATGCTCATCAATTTATGGAGCTTGAATCTCCTTGTGAGGATCCTTTTGGCATAGAAGGAGCATTTCAATCTCCAGGATATTTCATTCTTAGGTGTTCCAACACTTCTCATTTGACATTTATATTAAATCCATCTGCGTAATACGTCACTATTTTTGGTTTGCATGCACTTCATACCCTACCAGATTCCATTGTCTCATATTTCATCTTCACAGCGACAAGGTGTTTTTTATTCATCCATCAAAATTGAGGACTATTTCCTGGTGCAGGAAGGAAATGATGACATCTATTATTTTACTTATTTTACTACAATTATTTATCAATCAAATCCATATGCAAATGGGCGGATAGACATAAATCAAAAGTAAGTGGACAACGGGAACAATTGTAATGGGTAGTTAGAAATGAATTAAAAGTGGAATGACAACTGCAACAACTGTAAATGGTAGATAGTAATGAACTAATAGTGGATGGATAACTGGAATAGTTGGAAAGATAGGAATAAATTAAAAGTAGGTAGACAACTAGGAACATTAAATGTAATCATAATATTTGTAGCTTCTATAGAGAGGCTTCTCTTATTTAAATAGACATTCAGAAATAGAATAATATCAATACCGAACGTTCAGGAAGTTTCAGGGGCACGGGGACATGCAATGAAGTGTCGTCCTCCCATCCCCTCTTTTTATTTTTCGTTGGGAACGTCCCCAAGATGTCTCCAGGTTGTCCCAACATCCCCTAATATCCTCGTTTCCTTTCAATTTTGGGGGCATTTGGACACCCCTGTGATATTAATCAGTTTGATCAATCAATACACCTAACTCGTCTTGTGCAAGGATTAATTTTCTGTCATTCTAATTTCCATTGTCATATTGATATGAAATAATGAGACTCTAATTTTGATTTTTAATGTTCAATTTCATCGATGGTGTTAGAATTTCAATTTTCAGCCCTATATGAAGTCATGGACTGTTGAATGTTATTTAATTTCAGCTTTTTTGTTTATAAAATATGTATTTTATTTAATTTTCATGTGTGTGTATATATCCATCCCCACCATCCCCAAAATCTGGAAAATTTTTGTTGTCCAACCATCCCTGAAGATTGGAAAAACATAGATTAACAGCCCATAGTTACCAGGAAACTCTAATATAAGGACAAGGAACACATACCTGTCCCAATACCTGCATTTTTTTATGACAACATTTATAAACAATATAGTTGTGCCCTTATTCATTTACTCACGTACCCTAATTTGAATAGCATCTCTATCCACATACCAATACCTATACCCCCAAAACTCTTGGTAACTATGATTAACACCCGTTATCTTCCCATATGTTTGTGCCTATGATCCAAAAGTCGAATCTAGTATGTTAGCCATGAGAGCTAACTACTTCCACTTTTTTCATCTATGTAGCCATGAGAGCTAACTACTCCACTTTTCTCAACTATGTAATAAATGCTTATAAGGCACTTTTTGAAGACAATTCACATACTATTCTCAATTTGAAAGGTGTGTGAAGAGTTTCCAGTGTCAGGGGAAGTCTCAAAATGATCAAGGCATTTTGGGAACATCTCATTGTTTTGATGTAACGTCGGCATTGCAGATTCTCAAAGAAACCCACAACAAGGCAGGGTCAGGGCCACAAGTTATTAAAAGATTGCATAGCATGAGTTCAAACAAGTGACAGTTGCAAGAGTTGCTTGTGTTTGGACTTTCTAATGGTTCAGTTCATCTCCTAGGAAATCCATGTACCTCTTGTTGAGTTTGTGTATAAATACAAGCCTTTGGGAGAGGGAAAGCTTTTAATGGAAGTTGGGTCTAGTACTATAATTGTTTGATATTCCATTGTTCTCCTAGTTGATGTTGTTTGTTAGGTGTTGTGAATTGTCTAACAAGAGTTGTAAGAAGTGCAAAGTACTGTGCAGCCATTTGGATAAATGTAAATTGTAATGGTGTCCATAAAAGACATCAATTGACAATAAAATTATACTTGAGAATGACATAGTGGAACAAGGAGTAAGCACCTTACTCTAATGGAGTTTTCTCATCTTGAGTTTCTCCAGGGTATATCCCTATGTCATGTTTTGCATAGTTTTCCGACTTACATTATATGTCAGTTCTTTCAAGTTTAGCACTTAATATCTTTGTTTCCCTTAGCAAATTAAGGCATAACAATAAGCAAACATGTATGACTTAGGATTTTAAACAGGATTTCTATTAATGATTGTGAATGGGCTATCCACCAAATTATGAATTATATTAGTATCAGAGCTGGTTTAGTTTCATCAATATGGTTTTTGTGACTATTTTTGCATTTTTATGCTTGTTACGAGAGCAAAAAAATGTTGGTGGTGAAGGTATCATGTTTCCCTTGCAGCAAGAGATTTCCACAAGTGGATTAGAGAAATCAGAGGCATGGCCCATCTTGGGGATAAGGTACCTTCGTCCAATGAAGAACAGTTCCACAAGTTGGAAGAGGATGTTGCCAACATCTCTCTATCCATGAGAAAGAAGGATAAGCTTGATAAGTTGAAGTCCATTATGAGGATTCTCATGGTGAAGCTAGGCATTTTTATAGAAGATTTAAAAGCAAATGAGGAGATGAAAGCTCCCGAAAATGAGAAGGTGGAAGAAAAGGCCCATACCAACCAAGCTCCTCTACCATTCAAAGCTGATGCAAAGATTGAGATTCAATGGTATGAAGGAGAGGTGAGTGCAGAGAGACTAAACCATTGGCTAGTTCAACTTGAGGTATATTTCAGCGTGCATCAAATTAATAAGAGTTAGCAAATTTCTTTTGAAAGGTTAAAATTAACTAATCACGCTTTAATTCAATTTGAAAGTTATGTTCATACCTTGGTTGTTAAGAAGCTTCCTCCAATTCTTAAATGGGATGAATTTAAAATGTTTATCAAGAAACAGTTTTATCCTATTTGTTATGAAGAAGAGAGTCCATGTATGGCAATATCTTAGGTTAAAATAAGGCCAAAGTGTGCATGAGTATACAAGTGAATTTCGCAAGAAGGGAATCCAAATGGGCGAGGATATAATGGACCGCAACATCCTAATGAGGTGTGTGGGCGGACTACATAGCCATTTCAGGAGACACATGCTCTTCGCCAAGTCTATAGATGTAGATAAGTTTTGTTCCCAAGCTCAGTACTTAGAGATGGACAAAAAGAAGGATCCATCTACCTCTTCAAACACTACAAAACAGCAAGGTGGTTCTAAGCAAAAGAGAAAAGGCGAATGCAAAGGCAAACATAATGCTACTCCTACTTTTTTCCAAAATGATACTAAAAGGCATTGTGGGAATTATGATGTTGATAGTCATTCAAATAAAACTTATTAAAAATTGCATCTAGAACTGTATCCATACAAAGGCAAAGAGAAAAAGAAGGCTTTGACTTCCTTCCAATGAAAAGATATCAGGTTCAACTCCAATGTGGATGAGACATTATAGTGTACTTTTATTCACAAGGAGGTATGTTTGGGTAGCAATAGTGCTCAAGATCAAAGTGAACTTACAAAACTTTTCCATATTAAAGTCCAAATTAAGAAGACTAAAGTGGATGTTATTTTCTATTATTGCTCTCAAGCAAATTTGATATGCAAAACGTTAGTGCACAAGTTGGGTTTAGAAACTTAAAATCATCCTAATCCATAAGCTTTAGGTTGAGTAAAGTAAGGAGCAAAGTTAAAGGTGACCAAGCAATGCAAGATCACATTTAGTATCAAGAAACGTTTCATTATAAAGTCATAGTGGATGTTGTTCCTTTTGACGTGCAGTGTGATGTTTGGAATCCCTTACAAGTATATTCAGGATGCCAACTTCATGAAAAGAGCCAATCAATATTGTTTAGTGAAAGATGGCAAAAGCTACATCATTAAAACCTATGAAGGCAACTAGAAAATCTCCTTGATTAGTGCCTCTCAAGCCAAAAATATGATTAATACGAGTAGGAAATTTGTTTTACTTCTTTTAAGAGACATACAAGATAAAGGAGTGATTGCACATAAAATGTCTTATAGCATGTTTACTAGCAAAGAGCAAAAACAAATGGAAAAGTTAATGCAGTTGTTCAAAGAATTTTTCTAAGGATCCATGGATATGCCACCCATGAGGACTATTGAGCATGAGATTTAGTTGCTACCGAATTGTCATCTTTCAAGTTTGGGTCTCTATTGGCAAGCCTTGGTGGATGCCAATGAAGTAAAACAACAATTACAATCTTTGATTAATCAAAGTATAATTTATCCTAGTATTTCTCCATGTAGTTCTCCAATTGTTTTAGTACCTAAGAAAGATGGTTCGTGAAGAATGTGCATTGATTATAAAGCACTCAATAAAATTACCGTCAAGAATAAGTACCTTCTTCTTTGAATTGATGATCTCTTATATCAACTCCAACATGCCAAATACTTTACTAAGTTAGATTTGATATCCGAAAATCACCAAGGATTAAAGAAGAGAACATATGAAAGACAACATTCAAGACAAGGCAAGGGTTATATTAATGGTTAGTATTACCTTTTAGATTGTGCAATGCCCCCGGCTACTGTCATGGGGTTGATGAATGAGTTATTAAGGATATTTATGTTTTTCTTATTATTTATTTGGATGATATTCTTGTCTTCAGCAAAACTTATTATGAACATCTAAAGCATTTGAAACAAGTTTTGCAAGTTTTGAATTAAAACAAGTAGTTGTTGAATGAAAAGAAATGTGAATTTTCACAACAATTATTTATCTATTTGGAACATATGGTCGGAGATGGAAAGTTGATAATTGATCCGACAAAAATAGAGGCCATCATAAATTGACCTAGGCCTTCCAATATGACAAAAAGAAGCCTTATAGATGCAATTCAATATTTGAAGAATCTCATCCACAGTTTCTTGTCCATAACACATTTGCATGCCATTACAGTAGGGGGTAAGTCTTTTTACTTGGAGTAAGAAGCAACAAGATGCATTTGTTGAGTTCAAACATAAGATTAACAATGCTTCAATTTTAGCTTTACCTAACTTGTAACAGCCTTTTGTGATGGAAACAAATGTTAGTAACTATGCTATGGGGTTGTCATGTTGCAAGGAGGTAAGCCCATATGTTACCATTTAGAGTTATTTCATGGTACAATTCTAAGTTATTGTACATATGATAAATAATTATATGGTTGTGTTCAAGCAATCAAGATATGTAAGCACTATCCAATGGGTAAGGAAACCATTATTCATACGGATCACCAACCTCTCTAATATTTGCAAGCACAAACTAAACTTCAATAAACTAGACATTATAAATGGATGAGTTTATTGCAACAATTTTATTTGGTTATAAAATACATGAAAGGTGTGACTAACAAGTTAACAGACATATTGGCTACACCTCCTTTGATTTCAGCGATGGGCACCATAACCCTCTTGAACCTTTTGTGCATGAATCTTATGTAAAAGGATACAAGCATGATGTAGATTTTGGGGAAGCATTTCTTCTCACAAAGAGACCCCAAAGTGAACATTTTGAGCTCAAAGATGTGTTAGGTTGTGGAGCTAAAAGCTTCACTGATGCAGACATGGGAGGAGGTCGCTAACTGTCACAGTCACCGGCGTCGGTCAGGCCAACCAACGTCGGTCAAGTGTAGACAGTAAGCTACCGACATCGGTCAGGGATCGGCAAACGTCGGTCATATCCAGGCAGACAGGGACCGACGTCGATCCCCTGTGCGGTTTCGAACTGCGAGTTTCACGAACAGTTTGTTAACGAACCGGTTGTTTGCATGTTAAAGGCTAATTTTAGTCTTGGAGCTGCGGATCTAATTATTGTAATTGGATGTCTAATTATTGTTTGCATGAAATCTATATAATACTCATGGGCTGTATTGTAAAGCGTTCTAGTTTGAGAGAGTTTGGTTAGCTCCTTCAGTGTGAAGAGAGCAAGGGTAGTTCCTCCTAGTTTCACAGGAGTGTCGAGTGTGTATAATCAGGTAGATCTACAGGGTGTTGCAAGATCTGGTAGAAGATCCACCGGGGTACTGGTTTGGAGAATTATAAAGACTTAGTGAGGTAAGGACAAGGGTTCTTCAGAATGTAGAGAGATCTACATGATAAGTAAGATCATTGATTTGCAGGTGTGTGTGTGCGAGGTCAAAAGAGGTCTGCGGGATAACAAGATCAAAGGTGACAGCAACATATCAAGGTGCAAGATCAAAGAGATCTACTTGAAGTACGATTGTGTACTTGGAGTACGGTGTGTACTCGGATTTGGAGTGCGTAGAGCACTTGTGTACTGGCAGTAGTGATACTGACTGGTTGGAGGTGAACACCAACTCTGTATTTGAGTTGTGTGTTGGGACCGTAAGAGAGAGAGTGAGCTCTTGAAGAGATTTACTGTTTATGCCTTAGAGGTGTGGGAGCCCTAGAGGTGTGTAAGGAAGAAGACTGTAGCATCTTCTTTGTTGTATTTCTTTTTGGAAGAGTATTAATACAATTGGGTATTGTCTCTCATATTCTGTGTTATTTCTGAATTCTAGTTACTTATTACTTCTGGCTAAATTTTGCATTTAGTTGCTTGTACATGGCAATCAATTATGCTTCCTAGATCCTAACAGTGGAGTCAGAGCATGTTTGTTGTTCTAGATTCCTGACAAAATGGTATCAGAACTAAGGTTGCAGGGAGCAGGTTCGTGTTTGATTACACATCACTCTCAGGGATTTTTTATTGAGTGGGAGTATAGCAATGGCAGAAAAAAGTAAGCTAAGAATGGAGGAATTGAAAAGCACAAATGGTCAATTACGGTGTTATGAAAAGAAAGACCAGGTAAAGAAATATTAGTTGTTGATAGAAGATCAGCATGAAGGAACTAAAAAAGCAGATGTTGTAAGTGTTGTTGCACAGGATGCTCTGGTATGTTTCTTAAATAAAGTAGAATCTTGTTTTATAGATCATGTTGCCTCTTTCCATGCAGCCCCAAATAGAGGGATTAGTGAGCCTTTTCAAAGTATTGGCAAAGGGAAAGTGCGACTGAAATTGCAGGCGGCCAACACATAAGTGTTGAAGAAGGTCATGCAAGTCCCAGTCTTGAAGATGCGGCTAATTGCTTCAGAAAAGTTGGGTGATGAGAGATGCACAGGAACTCTCACAGCGGATGCACTTGAATTAGCATGTGGTAAGAAAGTAGGTATTCTTTATCTACCTGCTTATATTATTGATTCTTCCTCTGTTGCGAAAACGTGGCTTTGTAGGCTTGGTCACATGAGCAAGAAGGAGATGCACATTCTTAAGAGGAAGTCAGATGTGTTTGACAGACTTAAAAACTGGAAAGCCTTGGTGTTTATGGAGGAGATGATGGGCAGAGATCAGTGGAAAAGGCTGAGTAACTCTGAGCAGGGCAGTTTGGACAGGGTTTTGATCCAAAGAGAGCTCGCAGATAAAAAGTCATCACTCAAAAAAACACAGGTACCGACGTCGGTCAGGGAAAACTGACGTCGAACAGACAGGGACCGACATCGGTCATGTGCAGACAGGCAAAGTCGGTGGTGTCGGGCAAGTGGAGACCGACGTCGGTAGAATAACCAGCGTCGGTGACCTGGCAGTCGCATGAAACCGACGTCGGTCGGATGCAGACTGTGTGGTGACCGAAGTTGGTCACTGGAACGGATTTTGGGCGTACAACAAGCTGTCAAAGAGTCTCAAACGCTCATGTGGAGGACTAAAAGGGTAAGTAAGCCTCAAATTCGTTGTTCCTCTTCTTTATATTTGTTCACTGCAGAGCAGGAAGGATCCAAGAAACAATGAGAGCATGGCATGAATTCTTTGAAAAAGAACCAAACGAGAGATTTGGTAGAATTGTCAGCCGAAATAAAAGCACTGAGAGACGAATGGATTCCTTGGTTAAAGAATAGAGAGAATGGACACGTGAGACGGAAGCCCATGGCATATGGTCTTGAAGAAGCTGCAGGACAGTGGTACAGGTTTGACAAGTGGATGACAAAGCATGGGTTTAGTCAGTGTCATTGTAACCATTGTGTTTGTCTTCCCAGATGGATGATGGTCGCGACATTATCCTGTTACTGTATGTGGAGGATGAGCTTGTTGCAGGTTCAGACATACAGGGTTTTGCTGAGCTAAAGGTAAGGTTAGTTTAGTGGTTTGCCATGAAAGATTTGGGAGCAACGAAATTCTTTGGCATGAATAATCCTAGAGACAGGAAGATCACAAGATGATGTTGTCACAAGATGATTGTGTGAAGGTAGTGCAGGATGCAGAACGGCAAGCGCACCTATGGATGGACAGTTCACAAAACAGGGTCCCCAATCACATGATGAGATTGAGTACATGTGTACTCCCTGAGTTTGCCCAAATAGTGGGTGCTGTCAGAAAGTTTGTAATCAATCCAAAAAAGAAGCACTGAAAAGCGGTTCAAAGGGTTCTCAAATATCTGAGAGGGACCAACAGCAAGGATTCATGCTATGCAGAGTCAAATACTTCAGATTTGACAGGTTACTTGGATGACAGGGGTTGCACTACAGGTTGTGTGGTGGTTGGTCTTCAAGATTGAGCTTGAAGAGGGATACAAGCCAGGAAACAAATTAGATGGTGTACAGGTACAAATACAGTGCGGCTGTTTATCTCCAAGTGGGAGATTGTTAGATTGTAGAGCTAAAAGCTTCACTGATGCAGACATGGGAGGAGGTTGCTGAGTGTCACAGTCACCGGCGTCAGTCAGGCCAACCGACGTCGGTCAGGTGTAGACAGTAAGCTATCGACATCGATCAGGGATTCGCTGACGTTGGTCATCTCCAAATAGACAGGGACCGACGTTGGTCGCTTGTGCGATTCCGAACTACGAGTTTCACGAACAGTTTGTTAACGAACCGATTATTTGCATGTTAAAAGCAAATTTTAGTCTTGGAGCTGCGGATCTAATTATTGTAATTAGATGTCTAATTATTGTTTGCATGAGATCTATATAATAGACTCATGGGCTGTATTGTAAAGCATTCTAGTTTGAGAGAGCTTGGTTAGCTCCTTCAGTGTGAAGAGAGCAATGGTAGTTCCTCTTAGTTCCACAAGGGTGCCGAGTGTGTATGATCAAGTAGATCTGCAAGTTGTTGCAAGATCAAGGAGAAGATCCATCGGGGTACTGGTTTGAAAAATCATAAGGACTTGGTGAGGCAAGGACAAGGGTTCTTCAGGGTGTAGAGAGATCTACATGGTAAGTAAAATCATTGATTTGCAGGTGTGTGTGTGCGAGGTCAAAAGAGGTCTGCGGGGTAGCAAGATCAAAGGTGACAGCAACATATCAAAGTGCAAGATCAGGGAGATCTACTTGAAGTACGATTGTGTACTTGAAGTACGATTGTGTACTTGGAGTACGGTGTGTACTCGGATTTGGAGTGCGTGGAGCACTTGTGTACTGGCAGTAGTAATACTGACTGGTTGGAGGTGAACACCAACTCTGTGTTTGAATTGTGTGTTGAGACCGTAAGAGAGAGAGTGAGCTCTTGAAGAGATTTATTGTTTATGCCCTCGAAGTGTAAGAGCCCTAGAGGTGTGTAAGGAAGAAGACTGTGGCATCTTCTTTGTTGTATTTCCTTCTAAAAGAGTATTAATACAATTGGGTATTGTCTCTCATATTCTGTGTTATTTCTAAATTCTAGTTACTTGTTACTTCTGGTTAAATTTCGCATTTAGTTGCTTGTATATGGTAATCAATTGTGCTTCCTAGATCCTAACAGTGGAGTCAGAGCATGTTTGTTGTTCTAGATTCCTGATAGGATGTTGACTATCTTCAAGATAGGTTGCTCTACAAGATGGGTAAGGTTTGTGTGCCTAAAGGAGAGAGTTTAGCTCATAGTTTGCATACTGGGCAAATAGACGAATACTCACACAAAACTGAGTTGGGCGAATACTCGCTTAGTTTTTTTAATGCTCACGAGTATTCCCGCAATACTCACGGCAAGTACTTAGCAAGTATTGTGGGAATACTCGTATGTGTCAAGTTCGGTGAAAAATACGTCCAGAGCATTGCGAAAACGTGAAAAACACACAAATTTGTATGATTTTTAAGCCTACATGCCCCCAACCTCTCATCACACAACATTTGAAGCAAATTGGAGAGAGAAAATTTGAATTCCAACTTAGTTTTTTTCTTTCTTTTTTTTTGTTTTTCCAAGCATGTAAATTATTTGTAAACATGTTTGACAAATTTATATGTATTCCATTCAATTCCATAATTTTCATTCACAATTTAAGCTAGTTTTTTATTATTTTTAAATATAATTGTTGGTTTTTTATTGTTTATAGGGTTTAGTTTTTCAAATTTACAGTTTAGAATTTTTTTTGATGTCATTTTTTAATTTGTTTATATTTTTTTCCTATACATAGGGTTTAGTTTACATTTACAACTTTACGGTATAAGTTTTAATTTTTTTAAATGTTTTCTTTTAATTTTTTTAAATGTTGTCTTTTAATTTTTTTAAATGTTGTCTTTTAATTTTTTTTCGCATTTAAACATATCATAAAGTAACCGTTGGACTTCACATATAATGGCATCCAGTGTTGCATCAGGGTCAACATCAATCAATGGTTGTCATCTTGTTAAAGCTCACACTACTGCTTGGAAGTATGCCATACTAGTTGGATCATCCCAGTGAAGTGTGATTTGTGTGTTTTGCTCGAAGATTTCTGGAGGCATCAATCACCTCAAGTACCATATTGCATGCATTGTTAATCACGATATCACGTTGTGTCTTAGTAAAACAAAAAAGCCAACACGAAAGATGATTGCAGAGCTTACATTATTGGATGACAAAAAAATAAAAAGGGCAAACGTAAAAGCAGCCTTAATAGCAATCATTGCTCCCGAATTGACAAAGGAAACCGAGATAGTTATGACAGGGATTATGATCTCTAGCTATGGTCCATGCATGCAAGGCACATTCACCTCACACAATTTGATCTACGTTGTTTGGATACGGGTAAGGGTACGATTCGGGTACGCGGGTACGTCATTTTTCAAAAACCTTGATTTGGATACGTCGTGGGTACGTCTCTCTCTCTCTCTCTCTATATATATATATATATTTAAAAGAATTTTAAAATTAAAAATATTAAAAATAAAATTTAAATACTACCTAAAGATATAGTAAACTGTAAATTTAAAATAAAATATAAATTATAATATTAAAAATGTAAAAACTAAATAGTATTTAGTTTAAATTTTTAATATTATTTAAATTTTTAATATTAAATTTTATTTTATTTTTAATAGTTATATTATATTTTTAATATTTTATTATATATATTTTTTAATATTTTATTATATATCTTATTTGTTTTAAAATATTTAAAGTTTTTAAAACTAAATATTTATATATTTTTTAATTTATAAATTATGTTCTATATTAATATATTAAAATATTATTTATTTTTTTAAGTTGTTTTTAAGTTTTTAAATTTGTATTTTATATTTTATTATATATATTTTTTAATATTTAATTGTATATCTTATTTGTTTTTAAAATATTTAAAGTTTTTAAAACTAAATATTTATATATTTTTTAATTTATAAATTATAGTTTATATTTATATATGAATTAATGAATATATTGTTCGAACTTAATGGTATTTAAATTATTAATATAAAATTTTATTTTATTTTTAATAGTTATATTATATTAAATGAAAAATTTAAAATTAGTTAATTTGATCCCGCTTCGTTTCCACTTCTTTGGATATCATTGTACTCTTTAAATTCCTGATACAATAAAGTTTACAGCATATGTACAGTCGCAGGTATCTCTGTGTCTCAAATTGTCATAATTGTGCTCATATCAAAAGCATGACTGTTGGAGACATGAACTGGGTTGCCACCTTCCCATAGAATCTTCGAAAGATGAATAACGACCAGCGGCTTACAAGCAACCCTTGTGACTTGGGGACTACACCAAATCGCAGGAGGAATCACCCCAACCCTGTGAACCCTAAAGGACCGATAGTCTCGCATCTGTGTACCTGGGAAGAACGTTTTCTTGGAACTCCGTCTACATGACATGAAATGCATAATTTCTGATGCCAAAATTATTGACTGTATGTCCCACAAATTTGCGGGCAAGGGGGGGAACAATATCTTTCCCGTCTTTTCACTTGCTTTCCCGCAAGGGCATTCGAAGAACATCCTCCCCCCATAGTAGTTATAAGTTAAAATCCATGCCACGATTCTCGGAAGGATCCCATTATATTGATCAAGCTCATTTTTTCAAGTGCAAATCGCACTGAAAAGGCAACTCCGACAGCATTCTGAACACAGCGCTTAAGTGTTTAGGGTTTTTTTTGCGCGTTTTCTATTTTTTTTTTAGTTTTCTGCGGCAGTCGCCGGAAATTTTTGGGGACGCCCCGGAGGCGCCCCGAGTACGCCCGGAGTCGTCCCAGAGCGCCCGCCGGCGTGCCGGACGTTTTCGGCACACCGGAGAGTGCCTCCGGGACGCCTCCGGGCGTCCCCGGGGCATCCCCCTGCCGGAGGTGCCTCCGAACAGGGGGTGTCGGGCTGGGGGGCGTACCCCTGCAACACAGAGTTTGATCAAAAGCCAAACAAAATTTTTTGTACCTTAAAACAGACGTGGGACACAACCTTCGTTGCAAAGTACATGGAACAAGGAGGCGCATGTGGAAGCAAATAAGGCATGTGCAATTTTTTTGTACTTCAACAATTTTCCCTTCAACATGGCAAAGAGTGTATTGAGAGTGTTTAGTGACAACATTGACAGTTGCAGGGAAACGATACAAATCACCATCTCCAAGAAACTTAAGTGGGAGGTCGCTCCAAGATGCAGTTAAAGGTGCAAAGTCAATTATGAAAGATCGGCAAAAGTTTGGATGCACCGTTCTTTTAAATGGGCCGACGGATGGAAAGAACCACACCCTCGTCAATTTTTTAATGGCTTCAAATGGTGAGGTGGTTTTTTTAAGTTAGATGATGCCTCTAAAAAAGTAAAAAATGAATAAACTTTGAGCCTAATGCTTAGGGAGGTTGTCTTAAAGGTGAGCATCGAGAATGTTGTACAAGTTATCACTGACAATGCAATAGCATATGTGATGATTGAGAGACTTTTTAAGAAAAAGCGTCCATCACTCTTTTGGACCCCTTGCGTGGCCCATTGCCTTGACCTTCTTTTGGAGGACATAGACAAAATTGATTGGGTGAGACCAGTTGTAGAAGAAACTACAAACATCACCAAATATACTTATAATCATCATTGGATTCTTAGCTTGATAAGAGATCACACCAAGGGAAAAGAGCTTGTGCGAGTAAGTATCACAAGGTTTACAACGAACTTATGTACGTTGAAAAGTATTTGTAGTTTGTTGATAGCTTTGAATTAGATGTTTGTGAGTCAAGCATGGGTGGACTCATCATATTCAAAAAACGTTGATAGAGACAAGGTCACAAAGATAGTTTTTGATGAGGCATTTACAAAGAGAGCTATAGAGTTCGTTAAGGTAACTTCAAATTTCAATTTAAATCTTAAGTCGATTCTCTTATTTTCAATTTTTTAAAGTATTTATTTTATTTGTAAATTTGTAACTTTAATTTTTTTGTATTTTATAACTTTGAAAGTGTTAGAGCCTTTGGTGAGGATTTTGCGCTGGTGGATGGAGAGCAAAACCCAATGGGATACATTTATGAGGCTATGGATAAGACCAAAGAGGCCATCCAAAACTTTTATAAGGGTTAGTTCCAGATTTGATCCCATTTGGGAGTTAATTGATCGAAAGTGGAACAATCAATTCCACTAACTCATCCATACAGCGAGGTACTACTTTAATTCCAAGTTTTTCTACTCAAATGGCTTCACAAATGCTACTAGAGAGGTTATGGAGGGCCTCTCAACATGCATTGAGAGTATGGCCCCTGAGATTAAGGTGAAGAACCTCATTATTTCAGAGTTGCAGAACTACAAGCAGGCTAGAGGAGAATCTTTTCTTCAGCACTATCTAAGGGAGATCCACCCAATCCCCAAATCATAAAAAAATGAAATTTTTACTTATATCTCACAAGTTATAGATTTACAATTATTAATTACTTACAAACTTTTGAATATTTTGTTTATAAGTTCGTGGTGGGAAGATTGGAATGAAAATACCACAAATCTTCAAAAGCTAGCCCTCTGTATTTTGTCTCAACCTTGTAGTGTTTTGGGATATGAGCACAACTAGAGTTTGTTTAATGTCATTTACACGAAAAAGCACAATAAGTTGAATCAACGACACATTAATAACCTAGTTTTTGTGCAATACAACCTTCAACTTTGCATAAAAAAAGTGGACACATCACAAGAGCCTATCTATTTGGATGAGATCAATCCCTATAGTGACTGGACTACACAGGGCAAGAAGACCCCTTTATTCACAAACAAGATTGTTGATTTCGAGAGGCAAGCTATGGAGGATGCAATAGAAATATAAGATATTGGATTGAGTGACATCTTTGTAAATATTGTCGAACATAATGCAAAGTCAAAACCATCTAATACCAAGGTGAAGCCATAGACGTAGTGTTCAAAGTAAAGTGATGAAGGGCATCCAAGTATGAAGACTAGACTCTCTCAGTCTCCCTTATTTTTCACTAGAGCGGGGAAGAGAAAATTGTAGATTATTGTAATTTGTATCTTGCATTCATATGAAATTTATGATGATTTTCAATGACAATCATCATAAATTTACAAGTATCATTTTTTTATTGTATTCACATGATTCTACAATTTTGTAGTCTATTTGTATTCAAATCTAATAGAAAACATTTCTGTAATGTTTACAAACTCATTTAATACATTTTGTAACTATAATTTGTATAAAATTTATGTTTTTTTAAGAAATTTAAGTATTTTATTTTTAAGTTGTCGAGTATTGGCAAACATTTGCCAAGTAAATTTTTTGGGGGTTGGGCGAGTACTCGCCGAGTAGAGGTATGTAAACTATGGTTTAGCTAATGAGAGAAGCACATACTTCAAGAGTTGTAGGTCATTTTGGAGTCACAAAGGTGGTAGGACATTTACAAAGGTGTGTTAATTGGTCAAATATGCAAAATGATGTTGAGAAGTTCATAAGAGGATGTGTATTGTATAGTGCAAGCAAGCCTAGTAACAGGTAGTTGGGTTTATATATGCCATTGTCGGTTCCTTCTAGGCCATGGGAAAACATTTCTATGGATTTTGTAGGCGGGTTGCCTATGTCTAAGTAGAAACGTGAATGTTTGTAGTTGTGGACCGGTTTAGTAAGATATGTATTCTTATTCCTTGTAAAAAGACCCTTACAATTAATGATGCAGTTGAATTATTTTTTGTTAATGTGTGGGTTCACTTTGGGTTGCCTAACTCTATCATTTCAGATTGGGATTCAAGATTTGTTAGCAAACTTTGGACCACATTGTGAGAGAAAATGGATACTATGTTGAAACAATCCACTGCTTTTCCTCCACAAATTGATGGGCAGACCAAAATGGTAAATAAAACCTTGGTGCAACTCTTGAGAAGGTACAATAGGAAGCATCATAATACTTGGGATGAAAATTTGGTGTATATTCAACATTTCTATAGTAGGGCATTGCATTCTTCTACCAATAGATCTCCCTTTCAAACTTGTTTTGGTTACTTACCTCCATATGCGTTTGATGTTGTTTTGAGGCAATTATACAAAAGAATTGGGAAAGTGGATCTTGAGATCCACAAAGTTAAAAGGTTCATTGAGAAGATTCAGCAAATTCACCTCCAAGTGCAAGAGCGGTTGGAGTCGCAAGCAAAGTATAAAGTAAGACATGATCAGAATATGATTGAACATAATTTCCTTGGTGAAGAAAAGGTATGGCTATAATTGAGTAGAGAAAGGCTCCAAGGTAAAACTCAGATGTTTAAACCTCTTAGATATGGGCCATTTGTCATTTTGGAGCAAGTGAGTAAGAATGCTTTCAAATTGGATTTGCCTCTTGATGGAGAGTTGTCAATGATGTCATGGAAGTGTCCAGGTGAATGAAATGTCTTGATTATCTAAGTGTCAATGACAAAGTGTGCAATGTGTTTCTCCTAGTATGTTTGAAGTAGGCTTGGTTGATTTCAATTTTCGCATGGTTAAGGATGTTTAAGGATGAGTATGGTGATTTGAAACTGTGCAAAGGGTCTTATCATAGGTCAAGGATGATTGGAGAGCTTGTGGAAGTGCATGGTATTCATCCGGTTCTTTATTATGTTCATCTTGTCATAGTTGATTATGTGACAAAAAAATATGAGTAAGCATATTGATGGCATTATATTTCACACGTGTGAAAGTTCTAAGAGGATCTTGATATATGGATGGATTCCCCTATATAAGAAGATCATATGGTTCAAATTTCAGGTCATGTGATTGAACACAACAAAAGTTATTAAGGGGCAAAGTTGGCTTTCCAAGCAAATTGTAGAGGTTCCCATACTTAGCCAAACTATCACTACACATCATGCAGATTTGTATGAACTAGTATGTTTGTGTATATATTTCAGGTATGCAGAAAGACTTTTTTGATATAAGGTTTACATGAAGATGTTGTCTAGAGTGCCAAGAAGCTACCCTAAAAATTTGGAGACTTGAAGTGTTGTCTAACTCAAGTTATAAAGCTTCAAAGTTGTTTTAGTAGACTGTGATGGATCGAAAACCGTCAAGTTTAACAACGTCGAAGTCTGAGGTCATTGGTCAAGAAGATCAATGGTGAACGCTTAATCGTACATATTGAGATCAAGGGTGCATATGAAGTCAACATATTAAAAGTTGCACACACAGGGACAAGTGTCACAAGCTCGCTAGTCTGACAAAAGATCAACAATGAGCAGCGGTTCGTACTGACAAAGATCAATGATGTGGGACAAGTCAGAGTCAACATTGCACGCAAGACTACCAAGTGGCACAAGCACAAGGGACTATTAGTATAGTGCTAAGAAGGCACGCGAGGATGCCAAATGTCTTAATCTTGGGAGTTATAAGCAAGATTAAATGGTGAGTGCTCCAAGGCTCCGTAGAAATCGATGGTGCGTGTTTAGTCAATATTGCAAGGGTGCACAAGATGAGGTCAACATGTTTGATGTTTAACAATAAAGCATAGTTAAATATCAGAAAAAATCGACGGTGTGTTTTAATCTAAGATGAGAGGACACGAGATGATGGCAAATTGTTCGAAGTTTAACAATTGCTCAATGACCGTTAGAATTCAAATATTCGAATTTGCGAGGGAAGACCAGTCTGTAGTATTTTGCTCATATCTTTCGATCCAAGGTGAATTTGATGTTACGATATAAATCAAAGTTGTAGAGGATTTCAAGGCGCATCTGGCAATATTCATTTGAAGGTCTAAATGTTTGTACAGTCAATATTATTAAGCTCTAAAGTTGACTGTGTGTTTGTTCATGCTCTGCAAGTAACCCAAGAAGGGTAATTGAGTTGTTATTGATGATATTTAGATGTTTCAAGGGGACTTAGCTATTGGAGAGTATTGTAGACTTCTGAAGATCATCTGTATGGATTATAGAGTTTTGACCAATCCATATTCAGTATGAACAAATGCTTAGAAGGTGACTGTGTGTTTGTTCATGGTGGTTGTGTGCACAGAAAGTTGTTTGAGCAAATTGAACTTTAGCATAAGGGTGTTGTGATGGTTGTTATCACTTAAGGAGGACCTATAGATTGTGTCACATGGGTCCATGTATTTGAAAGTATTCATGTGTTCTTAGTTTGCTCGGAGAAATGTCAAATAGCTGAATGGGTCTTCATAGGACCTAAAAGGTGACTTAGGCCTATTTGAAAGAGAGTTGTACTTAAAGGTGACCCATGTTACATGCTTTAAGAGTGAAGGCATGTGTTGTCGCTGACAAGGAAGGTTGTGAACATGATAATAATCATGAAGGCTCTATAAAAGGTGAAATCAAATGTGGTGATTTCTAGACTTGTGAGATTAGTGAAAAGAGGTGTGTGTGAGTTGCAGAGTGAAGGAAAGAGTGTATGCCCAGTAGGTGGATTGAAGAGCAGAGCAGGTTGATGATTGTGTGTATGACATGTACGTCATATTTCTAATGTCAAGGACAATGCTCTTGCAAGTTTGAAGACAAAGATGCTCCAAAGGACTTGATCCTCTTAGGGGCAGATGCTCCTTGTGAAACAGGGATTTCACTAAAGTCGATCAAAAGGACTTGACCAAAAAGTGGTCAGAATGACTTGACCAGTCTCATGTTTGCATACTTCTTATAAACTAAGTAGTCCATTATGTTTGCAAGCTTGAGAGTGGGTTTTATTCCCCAAGAGGGTTTCCCACATAGATTATGTGTAGCGTGTATGATCTTGCATTATCTTTTGATTCATTGTTATGAATGACTTCTATATTTTATGATTGCTTGTGGTAATTGAACAAGGGTTTGAAAGGATTGGAATTGATGTTAAAATATCTTGCATCACTAATTCACCCTGCCCCCCTCTCAATGATTACACCTCTAACACCTCTTTATGTGAAAATATATTTCATTGTCAATGTACGTCTCTTTGAGCCTTCTCATGTTAGATAATGAAAAATGAGATCTAATGCAACCTTTTATATGAAGACCTTACTCTTGATGATCAGATGGAATTGGAGAAGGATATCATGTTGCAAAAGACAAAAAAGGATAATGAAGAGAGGAGTGCAAGAAAGATGGTAGGTTGGGTTAAGGGGGCAACGACCCAACTAGGCCAAATGGTATTCCAAAGAAGATATGGGGAAGAAATTTCCTCATTTATTGAGTTCTTAAAGCTTTTGGGAGACAAAAGCCTCTAATTGGGAAGGCATGATTCGAAGGTCAGATCTAGTATGTTAGCCATTAAAACTAACTACTACTACTTTTCTTATCTATGTAATAAACGTTTATAAGAAACTTCTTGAAGACAATTCACATACCATTCTCAATTAGAAAGGTGCATAAAGAGTTTCCAAAATCAATGGAAGTGTCAAAATGATCCGGATATTTTGGGAACATCTCAATGTTTTGACGCAACGTTGCAGCCATGTATTCTCAGAGAAACCCACAATGGTGCCGCACATTTTCATAAAAACCCGCGGCCACAAATCACACAACCCGAGTCCAAACAAGTAACAGTTGCACACGTGGCTTGATTTTGCACTTTCTAATGGTTCACTAAATCCCCTGGGAGATATGTGTACCTCTTGTTGCTAAGTTTGTGTACAAATACAGGCCTTTGGGAGAAGCAAAGCATTCAATGGAAGTTGAGTTCAATAGTGTAGTAACAAGTTTTGAGTCCAAGGTTCAATATTCCATTGTTCTCCTAGCTGATGTTTGTTAGGTGTTGTGAATTGTCTAAGAAGAGATGTAAAAGTGCAAAGTAGTGTGCAAGCATTTGAACAACTATAAATTGTAAGTATGTCCATGAAGGACATCTATTGGCAATAAACCTATACTTGAGAATGATACAGTGGAATGAGGATAAGTAAGCACCTCACTCTACAGGATTTTTCTCGTCTTGAGTTTATGCAGACGTGTCATGTTTTGCATAATTTTCCTACTTGCATTCTATTTCAGTTCTTTCAAGGTCAGTGCTTAATTATGCCAAAGGCATTTCATTGTAAGACCCAGTGCTGAGATTCGTCGCAGAATCTAAAGATGTCGGATGGATGGCTTACAGCTGGAGATTATTTTATTTCATTGCAAGACCCATTGCTGAGATTCGTTGCAGAATCTAAAGATGTCGGATGGATGGCTTACAGCTGTAAATTATTTTATTTTATTCGTTGCCAATTCTGAAAATATTTGTGCTCAACTTGATACTTTTCCATTGACAGGAGCGTGTATGTGTTGTTATGTCACCACCTTGCTCCACTGCCTCAACTCCATTGTTTCAACTTCTATATTAGCATTGATTTGTGTTATTCTCTGTTGACAGGGATGAGGAATGGCAGGAAGCAAGCGATGTACAGGCAACCATCAATAATTGAGCTCCTCCAGCAGGTGGTCATATAAGCTTGTGTTCGTTGGATCTCTCACAACATGTAAGAGATGATTTCTTACGTTGTTTGGGTCAAATTGTTCCCTAATTTAATTAAATACAGGAAAAGGGTTTAATGTATCTATTGTGCATAACATTATTTCTAGGTCTGAAAGAGGTTCCTTGTTTTCTTAATTTAAGATTTGACTAAGTTGGAGGAAACTAACTTTTGGATTTTATTGAATTAGGCCCATTTGGCCAACAGCTCCTAACAAGAGACAAATATATGCCCACACTTCAAGCCCTGCCTTGCTCTGCATTCGTGAGTCAAGGAAATCTACTGCTAGAAGATCTACCAATGACATATAAATCAGGATGCCTGCAGGGGCTGCATCAAACAATCCCTCAACACTGAGAGTTGTTGAACTGTTTTCATTATAGGTCGACGAGATTGCAATTCCCACTACAATTCCAATCGGTGTAGTTACTGAAAAGAAGAATGCCATTATTGTTGTCGATCTATTCTTGAAATTATTATGTTCATTATCATAATCACATTAAATAAAAATTGTGAATCATCAAAACGAAGTATAGGCCTTGCTAAACCAAAAAGCAAATTGAAAGCCCCTGAATTATGCATCCTCGAAACCCCATTCCTTCAAAAAATTGATGAAATGTCACAGATGCAACTAGAGGTCTAATAGTGCATGGACTTTTAAATGCCCCTAATTATATTCCAATGATAACAGAGTGGGAAACTATTCCAAGCTCTAACCCCTGCTCCACAAGTCGGTGAATTATTCAATTATATAAAATTATGAGTATAATTATTAACACAAATTCAACTGAAACTGAAATGCAATTCTAAATCAATACAGAAAAATAAATCTGATTGAAGATAAATTAAAAATGAAGGTAGTAGAAGAAAAAAATTGGGGTTTTCTTAATTTACATGAGAAATAAGACAGTGGAGCAGCAAAGATGAAGCAAAGT
The DNA here is from genome assembly GCA_037957365.1 of Torreya grandis. Classification (NCBI taxonomy): domain Eukaryota; kingdom Viridiplantae; phylum Streptophyta; class Pinopsida; order Cupressales; family Taxaceae; genus Torreya; species Torreya grandis. Next base: position 3,748,495 of record JARHVA010000965.1, on the reverse strand, counting down.
CTTCAGCAGTGGTGTTTTGTATCCATGGGCGCCACCATGCATGTGAAGATGGCTGCAATGTTCCGACTCCCCACTATGGCCAACCTGTGCCATAGACATTTCAGCTATGCCAACCATGGGTGTTTGATTCCTAAGGTGAGCACATTGATAATATACAGTAGCCATAGCATCTACTATAAGACTGCCAACTGCCACCAGCATAGCTACAAATCCAGCAAAAGGGAATTTTTTCCAAGCTCCCTTCACACACTCATTACCAAGAGATTCAAAGGCATCAGAGAGAATATGCACAAACCCGATTGCAATATTAACTCCTCCAGCAAAAGCCATGATGAGTAGCCATTATTAAGGATTTTTTCTGCAATAATTTGCCCTGAATTCGAGCAGCAAGTGGTCATATGCTAGGTTTGGAGGTGACAGACAGTAAGCATGGCGATCAACAAAATATTGGAGACATTGCAACAAAACGATGGACTGTTGGATCTGTGCCAGCAATTTCCCAAGTGGGGTATTTGAAGCATTTGACCCTGGTTCTCGCGAGAAGTGCATGCAACTATAATGTGGCAGTTACTTTTGGCATGCACATGGTGCATAGGGCTCGGGGATTATTTAGATGGCTGTTTGACTATATTCATGTTTTTGTTTTCCCCAAAAAATACATTTCTTTTTTAAGCACGTTGTACCATGCAAACTGTCAACAAGCATAAAAGATTATAACAAATATACATATTACCTTTAATGTTTCCTTTGTCTGATTTTAAGGGCAATGTTGTATAAATAATTGTAATTAAAAAAAATCTTCATAGAATTTTCACATATTAAACTGCATTATTTCAGTTTTGGAACTACAAAACCTCATATTTTTAATACTATCATGTATCTGTCAAATTTAATAACAATAGCAAAAGCGTTATTTAATTTATCTTCATCTGTTTCTAGCAAAATAAACAATCACGTGCCTTCCAGCATATCGCTAATCTATTTTATCAACATGAATCCAAAGTGTTTTGGTGTATTGTTGGACTAGTTGCAAACAAGAGAGCACCACATTCCCCTAGGCATGTCAGAGAAAACTATTGTATAGAGTGATGTACTACTAAGGCATTCTCCACAAAGTATGCATAGCGAAATAGTTCCCCATTGATGACAACCTAATAGAATGCACCGTTTTTCTATAAGTAAGCCACATATGTCAGTGATTGGGACCTAGGTCTTACATTTTTTTGAGTTCGAAGTGTCACATCATATCCACCTCATGCCATGGCCTCATTCAATACCAAAAGTGGAAAAAATGAATTAAACTCAGGGGCTTGGCAATCTTGGATTGCTTGACAGCAACAATCACCCCCTATTCACCGGTTCCCAACTTCAATGGCGGGTTTAGGAAGTTATAATGGCTTCTTGGGAGTAATCTATTGTTGTGTAAGACAACTTCTCCATATGTTAGTTGCTTCTTCGCGTACAAAAAAAAGGAACTATACAATCAACATTTAAAATTGAAAACCAATAACTTAGCTTCCCACCTTTGACCCACATCGTGCTAGGTAGGGTTTTTATAATATGTATATTTAGGGACTATATTGGATGGTCGTATGGCTGCATTTGCATTTTTTACCTGTAAAATACAAGCAGAATTATAATAAATATAAGAATTGCCTGTAATGTTTCCTTCCTCTACTATAAATTACGCTAGCATTTGAAGGGAAATATTCAATATAATAATTGTCATCAAAAAATTTCATGATGCATAGAGTCAACTGTCAAATATAGTCCGTGTATATTGGTATTTCCCTTGGCCAAGGAAAAAAATACAAGAGACCCTTTTAAACATCACAAAGTTCAATATTTAATGGGCATGCCGAAGGGGAGGAGGCCAAGGATTTATTATTTCTTGTAGATACTTTATTAATATGGAATGTATGGGTTGTTCCTTCAGGGTAAAATGTTGTTTGTTGGGTTTAAGGATTTATTTTGGAGTTCAATTGTGTTTATTCTACTCCTTAAAAGTTTGTAACCTTTTATTAATTATAAAATAGCAACAAATAAGTTTTGACTGACTTGAACACACAACTGCCAACTACAATGCAAGTCTAGAGTAACCCATCATTAGATACTCTCACTTTGTATAATTTTCACTACGAAATCTTATTCAAAGTTTTGGCCACCCTTAATATCTTGTCTCTTATTTACGTTTTTCTATAGATGTCACTTGCAAATTTGTAATTATGTTGTTGTGACCATAGCAAGATATTTACATACTAAGTTTTAAAGATCCATGTGTATTTGTATCTGTTTTTCGTTTTAGACCCTATTTCAAGCAGAGAGTCAAGACTGGGATTATCCTTTCTGCCTTCACCACACCGGTTGTCTTATTCATGTGAACCACCACATACATGAGTATTGCATCTTCGGAGTAATGACTTGCGCCACCAAATTCCCCTGCAAATCGAACACGTCTTTGTATGTGATTGTCGACTCCAATACAACACCCCTCTTTGCTTGACCCTAGCTCATCTTTAACATTGCAAGTAATTTTGGAGACTCGAATTATTTACTTCTACAACACTATCAGAAATAATATTGCACCAACATCAATCCACAACCTAAAGTGAAAAGCTTGTCCTCTAGGAAAGTAAACACTAAAACATGATTTCAATAAGACTATCATGGCATTGATGAGACAAAAAAACAGGTATCCATTTACAGAGAGTGTCGTCAATTTGAAATATGTTCCTCTCAGCCCACTGATTGTATACCATTGTCTATTTTTTCTCAAGGAGTAGGATAAGCCATGTGGGCTAAGGGTTTTGCATTTGAGCTTTGGATATTTGCTATTACTCATTGTTAGAAAAATCCAATCTCTTATCCACATGAATAGTCTCCTTCACACTCAAAATTTTACTCAGACCTTGAAAAAGTCTACAAAACTCGTCTCTCTTCATTTAACACCACCTCACCACACACATTCTTCATAAAAATGTGTCATATAATACTAACAACGAAACCAATAGAAGTGAATTGCCCAACTAAAGAATGAACACAACAAAATGCAATGCAATGCAATGTAAAGGGGATAAATCACAAATACATTAATCATACACAAGAACTGCAACGTGTTTGGTAAAGTAGTTGTCTAGCGTGTCTCACCCTTTTTAATAATAGTAGCAATGGATAGGTATAATGTATTAGGCATTGTATGTTGATATGTGAAGTCAACATTTGAATAAGCAGGTGGCGACCACGCTGGCAGGTTGGACGATTAACCTTAGCATGGATTTCTAGGTACTACACGTACAACAAATTCTGTACAATGCATTTTCGGGGAGTTAGTACACCCGTTTTGTACTACATGCGAATTTGTACTACACATGGATTGTAGTACACGTGGGTTCGTACTAACGAGGTTTTGTACTATGTATTTTTTCCTATATAAGGAACCCATGAATGGTAAATTATTCATTTAGTACTCATTTGCGGATTAATACCTCGATAATAAAATTCTGAAGATCTTTTCCCGTGCTTTTTAAATTGGTGATTTGCCAAGTTTTTCCACGAAATATCTGTGTCTTGAATCTATTTTCATTTTACTGTGATTATTTCTCTTTGCATGCTACTAGTTTCCTACATTGTCTACGTGGTAGGAGCACCTCCATTTATTTGTCGAAGCATCTAGATTATGTATCTCATAAGGCAATTTTTTTAAGTTTAAGTTTCCCTTCCATGTGAGTGTAGTAATGTACAAGTTTTCAATATCGTATAATATTTTTTTGAAATTGGATTTGTACACTTGAAATGACGTGAAATGCACTAACACCCTATAGACGAGTCCCACCAAAAACATAAATGTCACCAATACTACCATCATAAGTAGTCTAGATTTTTTAGTTGTAAAGGTTGAGTAAAATATATTTTAATAATTTCAAAGTACACAGTCTCTCACATAATTGGAATCATAAGGTCTTCAATATCGCAGGTACAACGTCCACAAAGGAAGCTATAAAATCTAGGGTTGTGCCTAAGTTCAGATACATCAAACCGCTATAGCACTTGGAGAAAGTATGCAGACACTGGTGGGGATTCAAACCCAAGTCTAACAAACTACCCAAAATTGGCAATGCTTGCGGTGAACTAGTGGCTATTTTGCCTTTCCTTCATTTACCAAATAAATAAAAATGAGTACTACCATTACGGATACAATGGTTGCTATTACTGTTACTAAGAATGATAATGAAAAAAACTTGGAAATATTTGTTTGCATATGGCATCTTGCATTGATCGATTAAATGTATAGAGGCATCTTTCATTGAAGAAACCTTTCCATTTTTATGTCTAATTGGTTTTAAAGTCATTTAATTTTGTTTTATAGAGTTAAATAAGCCAAAAATAATTGTTAAATAAATTTTAGACTCATCTAAATTGACACGTGATGCATACTCTATGTTTTTAGAGGAGCCATTGGATATCTGACACCTGTTTTCATTGAGAGATGACGCTTATTTCAATAATGTATTGGGAAAAGGTTCAATAGAACTGTAGATTGCATTGAGGGATGTGACATGTCATGGGACTTTGCACATGTGTCTATTCAGGTTTCTTCAAGTCCATCACCTAGAATACTCTGTCATTTCCTCTCACCATCATTGCCCAATGCACCTTAAAATATTTCATTGCTTTCATGTTCTATATGGCCTAGCCCTTCCCCACCACTTCCCCATTGCTTAAGCTCGTTGTAGATACATTTAAAATATTTTACAAAAGACCGCTTTACCAATTATAGAAAATTACACACCTTCCGGCGTAACTTGCGCCTTTGGGGAAACTACCAGTATCTTTGTTTCCCTAAGCAAATTAAGGCATAACAATAAGCAAACATGTATGAGTTAGGGGTTTGAATAGAATTGTATTTGATGAACTATGAGTGGACTATCCACCATATTATGGATCAGTACAGAAGCTAGCATGATCAACTACACATATATCATGGTCCAAAGGCTGCACCAAAACTCGTGAAACTTGTAACCATGTTTGAAACAATTGTCTTTGGAAATACAAAGTAGGTCTAGAAATGGATAAAGACCAGGTTTGCAGTCTCTACATTAAGATGTTTTTTTGGCAAGGTACAACAGCCTAATATGTTCCTATAAAGTCAGGATCTACTTCATTTAACTAAGGCCAAACTAAAGTCTCACATCCCAAAAATTAAGGATGATGGTAACCGTTGTTATTAGAAATCAACCCAAACAGTTGGCAACTAAGTTGGTGCTACCTATTTTTGCTAGATGTTCAATTGGAATTGTTGCAAATATGTAAACCACTTTTGGTGATGCTCATTCTGCAGCTCTTTTTGCATTTGAAAGAATTGCAAAGGCTTGTGATCAATGTGTATGTCAGTTTCCTTGCCTAAATGTAAATGCTTTACAATGGCAAAATGTTTGGACAATGGCTTAAATCTCTTTTTTATAAGTTAACCATCTTCAGACTGCATCATTGAATGTCTCATTGTGGTAGGTGACAGGAATCTCGTATTATGTAAGGGCAGCACCAATGCATAGTCTGAAGCATCAATTTCTAATTCATATGGCCGCTGTAATTTGGCAAGGCAAGAATTGTTGTTGAAAAAAGATGCAACTTTTCAAATGCTTTCTGATGTGGCTCTAACCAAACCAAGATAGCATTGGTGCCTCCTCTAGGTACTTGGTTTAGAGGCCAATATAAGAAAAAACCAGCCCAAACCTGCAGTAGAAATTAGTAAGGCTTAAGACGCTGCGAAGGTGCATCAAAGCCATGGATGCTGCAAAGCTTCGTAGAATATATTTTTACTTCTTTTAAATTGTTTTTGTACTGTTTCTCCATTTGGTTTCACTGCGAAAGTCCAGATCATAAGTTTGGGCTTTCCCTCTAGTTAAATGCTCTAAGGTTTAATGCTCCAAGGGCTTTGAGGGGTTGTTCATCAAACTACACAGGCCCTTGCCAGCACAACGCTGCATGAGGCTAGGTGATGCAGGAGCATCCAAGGTGTACGGGCAATCTTGCATCGCCAAAAACAGTTAGGCAGTTTTGCGATTTTCATTAAAGAGTCTCAGGACAAATTTATCAGCTTAACGAAGTTCTTGGGTCACACTCTAAGATCTGGTTCTAGTTCACGGAGTTGCAGCAGTCTAAGAGATCACTTGGATCGCATTCGGGGTCACATAATGGAGTTTTTATGTCGCAACTCTAAGTTTCCTTGTATTGGTGGCCACGAATATTTCTTCTCGCAACCCTAAGTTGCAATGTCTCAACGGACACGCATATTCCTAAGTTCCTAAATCTACCGGCAGCCACATATTTAAATATCTTTGGGTTCATAGTTTACGCAACGGCTACAAATATTTTGTTCTTTACTAAGTCTATAGTCCCACAAAGTCTCAGCCTGAACCAACAAGTTATAAATTGATTTGTAAAGTCTAACAGATCTGCGACCATGGAGATCAGTCAAAGTCAGCATGGAGTCAACAACCTCGAGAACACCCCACCGGGTCAACAGGGACATGGAGCTCTCAAATTCACGCACAGGACCACAAAGTCCATTACCCTCAAAAAGCACCCACAGACCATAAAAAAGTTCACATAGTGTGTTTGCCTCGGGAAGCACCCACGGACTGTAAAAGATCACATAGTACATTCGCCTCAGTAAAGCCCTATGGAATTCGCAAGAAATTCACTGAATCAGTGAGTCTGTGAAGGACAAGTGTCATAGCCACATTGCCTTTGTTCACAGGGACCACAATTCACTCAATAGGCAGACGCGTGACAACTCACAAGTGGATTTTAGAAATCCACGGGTCCAGAGAAGACCAAGAGATCGCAGGAATGGCTTTGGAGCCCATTATGTAGAAATCTCAGTATCTCACCATGTGTCACAATCCCATGATCCCTACAACCACAATTCTCAAATGTATTCACAGTGAAAGGAAGTGACACAGTAAACTATCAAGCGGCATATTTTTCGCATATGATCACCAAAAGAGGAGTTTTTGGTCTCATTGGAAAGCTCTTGATAAGAATTTTCGATTTTTTTGTGACCACTGGGAATTTGGTCACACGCGTGAGAAATTGTTCTCGTTTGAAAGACCCAAGAAACCATTTTCAACCATGATTACAAAACAGTTACAGAAGAATCACAAAGGCCAGTATGGAAGTCAAAGATTCTCCAAGAAAATAAAAGCATTCAGATGAGAGATTATCGGGGGATGGTTGATTAGGGAAGAGGTCCCTCTTTTATAAAAAGGGCCACAAATCAAAGAAGGGTTGCAAAGTCTGCAACAAAAAAATTGATTGTAAAGCCCAAAGAGAGGCTTAGAGAGAATGAGAAGGAAAACAGAGATTGTGAATGTACATGCCGTAAAGGCTTGTTTTAGTTAATAGATAACAAATAATGTTGTTTTCCCCTGCATGACTCTCACTACAAGACCAAGGGCATGCCTTCACTGGGACCCCCTACTATGAACTGCACCAATTAGTATCATAGCAGGTTAGAATCCTGTTGAGAATTGTTTTCCACATTGTTGAGGGTATAAAACAAGAGAGGGAATCTTCCAATAGAGACAGAGTTTTGGGTAGGAGTCAAAAGATACATTGCAGCCACATGAGTTTATTGCAGGCATAAGAAAGTCCTGCAAGTGAAAAAGAGGCATGTAATAAAGTGTGAGACTCCTTTTTGAGTCAGTTGTAAGTTGTGAAAGAGAAGCTTGCATTTGTTGCAGGTAAGAGAAAAGTCCTGCAAAGGGAGAGAGTTGTGTGAAAGTAACAGAAACTCTTGTTTGACTCTAATGCAGATTGTGAAAGTGAACTTTGCTTGTATCAATTACAAGTGAAACGGAAGCTTGCATATGAGAGAGGATAAGTTTGTTGCAGGTGTGTGAGAGATCCTGCAAGTGTGAGGAAAGTTGTGGAAGAGAGACTATTGCTTGAGTCCAAAGAAAGTTGTGAAAGAGCTTGCTTAAATTAGTTACAGGTTGTGAAAGACAAACCTGTTTGTGGTGAATAAATGGCACATAAAAGAGGAAAAGAACCAAAGGTAGAAGACTCCACAGAGATATTAAAGGAAATCCAAGTGAGATTGGAAATGATGGAAACAGCACAAAGTGGAGAAGATGTTGCAGCTGTGAGCAAAGAGGATGAAGAAGAAATGATGATGGGATTGTTGTCCCTACAAGCAAGGTTGGATATTTTGGAAAGAGACCAAGCAAGCAAAGAAGAAGATCCAAGATGGAAGAAAGAGGTAAGTCTGCTTACAATATTGATTTGTTTTGTGGTAAAGAGAGCCAAAAGAGAGGCTTAGATGTAGATGCCGTAAAGGCTTGTTTTAGTTAATAAATAGAGAAGAATGTTTGTTTTCCGCTGCATGACTCTGGCTACAAGGCCAAGGGCATCCATCCCTTCAATAGGACCCCCACCATGAACTGCATCACTAAGGATGGCTAGACTATGGTCGTATTTAAGAGGGATTCAGCATGTAAAAGCTCATCTTCAATATCCTCATACTCACATAGCCATTCTCTATTGATTTGGCAGAGGAATACATGAAAAAACTATTGGAGACTGGTTGTGTCACATTTGTAAGTGTATAAGAACTGAGTGGGAATATATATTGCATATCGCTGAGGTTGTGGACAGTGGACACATTGGAGAATACCAGCAGCCATATTCTCGTTGTGAACAACAGCATGCATGCCTTTGTAGAGATAAACAGGAAGAAGAAACATGCTTCCGCAATGCAGAACACTCTTTTAACAAAATGTACAGAGCTCTATTCAGAAGCAAATTTTTTTTAAGGGTAAGTCTGCATAATGCTTCACGTGTTTAATAGATATAAATTGAGTTGCATTCATTTTGGTTTGGGTTTTCCAAAGACTGCTAATCTTAGTAGCCCGGCATTTCTGGAAAATTTTGAAGATGTACCCAATATTTGACTAAATCTATCATATCCTGGTATCCCCAATTGCTTCCCTGTTTGTTTGTTTGCTCAGAAGCATAGCCATATGAATTTCAGGGAAACAGCCACAGGTTTTGAAATCCCTACAAGACTAAAAGGCTAATTTTGGTATCTTACATATAAAAAGTTTAACAGCATACCTGAATATAAGTTGGTGGGATTTTAAAGAAAATCAAAGATCTTGGTTATATTTTGAACTTCAGATTGGAGATGGTCTGCATGTTAAAGATATGTTCAGAATGCATTCAGATAGACACGGTAGTTAATTTAGCATGCTGACATGTAAAGTTACTTTGGAATGTGTGCAATTTGTTACAGGATGCAGTCTCTAATAACAGCAAAGGAGGAGAACCTATCTTTAGGACATGCTGTTAAGCGTTGTTGCAGCTGACGGTCTCTTAGAATATCCATATTTATTTCATAAATGTCCATCCATAGGCGGATGATAAACATGTAATGAAGTTCTGAAAATTAAACTCACTTTATATGGGGCAGTGATCTTTGAGGATGTTTCAATAGACACCCTCTAAGGGTATCTCACTTGTGATGTATCTTCCTTAAGATGCTACCGTTTTTCTATCAAGTTGATATAATTTCAAAATAGAAGCACTGTTTTCATATTGACGTGTACATTTTTAATGGATAAACATAAACATCTGCACTTGAAGCACAAAGTCCTCATCAGCAATTAGTGAATTAAATATAACCACTAATTGGTATTGTGTTCGAGCTCATTGAATGATAATACTGCTCTCTAAAGTATACTTGCCAAAAGCAGGAACTGCTAACATTTGGAAGAATAGCATTAGTAGTTTATAATATTGAATTTGTTAAGCTGGACAGCTATTGCATAGGTTAAATAGCTTGCAAAATAATGTCAGATCATGTTGCACATAAGAAATTGTTGAACAACTTGCCACATGATATCGATATGAACAACATTACAATTTAGGACCATTGAAATTCTCCATCTAGGCATCTATTGCATATATCAAATAGCTTGCAAGATATTGGCAGATCATGTTGCACATAATAATTTTTTGATTTGAACAAATTGCCACATTATATTGATATAACAAGGAACTCGGCATAAGGAATCACAATTCAATGACAAAAAATTAACAATAGGAACAAAAATCAAAGCATAGGAATTAAGATACATATTACATTACAAATCATGACATAAAAAATCATATTGAACAAACCTTTTACCATTAATTTAAACCTTTTTGACATCTCCGTTGACCAGTAGGTTTTTGAACATATGCAGAATTCCAATGGCCCCCATCTCGAGAATAGTAGTCCATAGGGTATACAGTGTCTTCAGATATCCTATCTGGCAAACAAGTTCCCTCACTTATGGTCATGGAACTATCTTTAACACTGCCATTCACATCTAAAGAGCATCCACCAGCACAGCATGAGTCCTTGCCACAAGTCATGACATCGTCCCTTGCATTAGCAGAATCATATGAAATAACCTGATCCTGTGCTATATGCTCACAAACCTTCCTCTGTTTACTTTCTTTATTCCACCATGGCTGTACAAAACCTAGTGCCACATCTGCCTCAAAAGGTGTAAGCAAGGGCCGACTAAAAGCCTCACCCCAATCAATAGAAAGACGGGGGCAAGCAATCTGGACCCAGGCATCAACTGAATCCTCAAACAGCGCAATTTTGGATGGGGAGATTTCTGACATGAGAAAAATTATATATGGGAGTCCTTTTTCTGCAAATCGCTGCTCAATATGATTAAGTACTTTTGGATTTCCCTGCCGCCCTAATGTACCCAGAATTATGCCCCACTGTTTACCACTCTGTGCTTGCATGATGGCTCTCTTGCGAGTCTCTTTCATACCCTTATGGTCATATTTTTCTAAAATCAAGACTTTTAGATAAGGATCATACCGAAAGGCCTGAACTTTAGGATTCGCTATCATAAAAGCCTCGAGATGAAACCGCCCATCTGCCACAAAAACAAGAGAATCAACGGTGCCACAGGGCAAGGATGGTGATGTGCATCCAAGAACCTCTCCTGGAGATAGTGGTTTTGCCTGCGGGACAATGATGTTTGGATACTGATCTAGCAAGGTAGCTTTGGCTGCATGGATACCAGTTGAAAATTGTATAGTCCCAGCTAAAGCAATTTTATCATCTGGTTTAAAGTTAAATCTTATTGTTTCTTCTAAATGTTGTACATCTATTTGTATATCAACAAACACATACAAACAAGGAATGCTTGTAAAATCAATTGGAACTAAACAGCTATGACCATAATGAATCAGAAAATCAGCTCCAAGTGCAGTAGCTGAAAAATCATCAACACAGCAAGCTCCATAAGTAACATCCCCAAGTACAAAGCATTCCTCCACATCGGTAAATGCCTCTAAAATGTCACAAATTGTGAGAGAATACATAAGCAGACCCTCTGGAAATTGCAGCGCTACACGCTTCACTCCAGCTTGCTTAATCCTCCAAATACATTTTGGTATTTCTAAATTATAGTTGGAAGGCAAAACTGACATAGCTGCCTTGAGAGCAGGATCCTTCAAAATTGAATCTGGTATTTGCTGTCTTATGAATCTCCGTGGTGCTTTATGTGTAGCTGACTTTGCCAGTGCACTTGCCACTATTTCGCCATTCGAGGAAGAAACCCCACAAAAGGCAGCTCCATTTTCAACCTTATTTTCCATCTTACCTACTTAATCAAGCTACAAAAAGATGATAAATGTATCAAGCACGAAGTCTGTGATTCACAAGTACTTGTGAAAGTGAAGGTACAGGGGAGGGATACAGTAAAGATGTAAAAACAGCATTCCTCTTTAGTGGCAAGAGAACCAACACTCCATTATATCACTTGGGTTTCAGCAATCACTATTCCAAAGCTTTTTCTCTTTTTAACTGAAAGCAGATGATGAATCCAAAACTCAATATTCCGGGGTGCAAATAGATATGATAATAGTAGCCACAGTCAATCACATAACTCTTTAGGGTTGCTAGGAATCTGTTCCATGCTTTCAGACAACCCAACACTGACCCATTTATCTTCTGTATTTAATAGTCTTGTCACAGAAGAACCTTCAGGCTTCAAAGCATATGTTCCTCTATCAAACGCATGGTCAAATCAAGTATCAGATTTCCAATCTGTCCACAAAGATTCAATAGCCTAATTCAGATAGTAGCAAAATTCAAAGAAGAATATTGCAACCTATATTTTTTTTAAAAAGAATGTATACATATAATCTCTTCAAGGCAGTAAAGGAAACAATGAGAACTTCCCACATAACTAAAATTACTAAAAGTAAATACTGTCTGCCGAATGAAATAAGCTCAAGTGGTAAAAGCATCAAAGCTTTCGTGATAAAGCCCTAATGACATGATAAAGTGTGGGAACTGGGTAAATACTGCATCCAACTCACTGGCAGCATGCCCCCAGCAGACAAAGAAACGAGTTGCAAGTCATGGGTGAATTTGGCAGAAGAAATACCCCTCAGTGTTGGCATCTAAGCCGAAAGTATCTCAGTCATAGCATCTAAGCTGAAGGTTACCCCACAAAATTAATTATCCCAAAAAGAGCTACATAATACTTAATACTGTCCAGCAGGTCAGAGTCTAGTCGTAAGTTCAATTGAGTGATGCCTTGATGGCAACCTGGGTTCAAAGTATCTTTAACAGAATACACACCTTTGATAGAATTTCGTAGTGCGATTGCTCTTACAGACTTACAGATAAATAGTGGAAGACCATTTTGAAAGTGCAGTCAATATTAAGATGGTTTTCCCCTCGATATATATGAAATTTGAATCCCACATCTATGCTGAATGAGCCTACCAAGCACACCCACTTGCACAAAAAACACTACAGGAAAAATCAAGCATACCCATTTACGAAACAACGTCAAGATCGAGAAATCGGAGATGCCCATCAACAGAGAAGCATTAACTGATACGGAAATTTTCCAAGGGTATAAAGAAGGAAAAAACCTAAACAAAAACCCTAACTTACAGTATACTCACCTCATAAAGCCATGTAAATCCTGAGAAAGAAGAGCAAATTCACTTCCAAACGTTTTCTGTGTGAGCTGATGGGTAAATATGAATCAAGGTAGAAATTGTGGATGGCAGGATTGTGTCAGGGCAAGTTCGCATGGCTAAAATTCTCAGCCGGTGGTCACGCGAGCCGGGGACTGCAATTATAAGTAGGGTTTTACCTTTTTTTTAATACTAAATGTTAATCACATTAAGTGTGTTTTTTATTAGTCTCTTCCTTGGAGGCACTACCAGGAAGGAATGGATTGAAACAATAGTCTTTATTCAAGGGACCAATGTAAGCATTTTTTTAATTGTAAAGTTTTTATTCAATTTTTACAATTTTTTGGATTTAAAAAAAATAATTAAAAATAATTATTTTTCATTTTATTAGTTGTTCTCGTAATGTAAATAAATAAAAAATTAAAATATTTTTTTAATACAAACATGTGTATATATAATTATGAATTTCTTTAACTAATAGATAAATTATGCAAATTAGTTAAGTAGTTTTGTTATTTTGGATAAATAACATGTATTACTAAAAAAAAATCATGTTCTCTTAACATGATTTTTTTTTAAATTTAAAACATTTTTTTCAAAAAAGACATGTATACAAGTGTGACAAGTGTACATCATTTTCCTATAAAATTGGCATTTATGTTCCTCATTTTGTGTCCAAAAAAATGGAGATAAAATTCGACAATTCATTGTTAAATAATCTTTTTATTTTTATCACTTACTTTTGTCCCATCAATCCAAAAAATTAAAATCATTAATACCAAATTTCTAATAATATAACTGTTATATCATACCAAAAATTTTTACAAAATAATTTTTATAACAGTGAAATTTTTCCCATAAATTTTGAACATGTTTTATTTCCATTTTATTATCGGCGACAGATTAAGAACGCAGAGTTAATTGCCTTCGTCTCACAATTTCGTGTGGGAAGTACCATTTGTCCGAATCGTTTATTACTGCTTAATACATGACAATAATCTCTATTAAACCCATCCGCTCCTCCCTAAAAAACAAGGGCGTCGTGCACCAAGTAATTGCAGGGGTTCGTAGATTTTGCTTTTGTTTGTTGTTCAGTTAGAGAATCATTATAATATTGTAGCTTTTTTAACAATTTTAAAATCCAATTGTGTATTGCATATTTGTAAACGCACAAAAGAAAAAACTAATCTGTATATAAAGTCAACGAGGAGTTTAGGGCAAAAATATAGCCAAAACCAACTAAATTATAGTAGGTACCCCTGCAAAACCCAAGCATCCAATGCCATGTAAAAAAAAACTTTGCATTTGAGATCAAAAACCCAATATGAATAGATTTTTAAGAGAAATTACCCACATTTTTTATTATTATTTGTCATCACTCCTAACGATAGGGTCTAGAAAACATTCAGGTTTATCTTTACAAAAGCTTTATTGTCCTATTTGCACTGTTTTCTTTTCAAAATATTGGGCTTGCTTTAAGTTTTCTTTAATATATATTTTTTTTCTTTTAGCTTACCTTTGTGAATCCCATATTTATGACATATGATAGAAACTATCTGACTATGATCATAAGGTCATTAATGCTAATCAAAGGTCTTATGTTCTTAGCAAGAAAAAATTGAAATGTATAGAGGGACACTAACAGACGTTCCCACGCCTAAACCCACAAATATATGCCCAATTATCAGAACCCATGGATTTGGTGTTGCGGCCATGACCACTGTCGTTGCTATAAAAACAATGTCTATTGCATTATTGCTTTCCTTCACCCATAAATGTCATTGATAAACCCTCCTACTGCAGAGCCAATAATGGTTGTCGCAATGGTTCTGCTCACCATGGTCCCCTGCAACAATAATAAAAACCACCCATTAAATGGAACTTCAAAGTAATTTTAATGGGGGTTTCAAAAATAAAAAGAGATGGTAGATAATAAATTTTGAAAAGTCTCCTTCACGTTATACCAAGTGATCCTATTTTTCCCTGCAAGAATGTACTTTTGGTTACCAACTCAAAATCATCTCAAATGTATAGAGCAACACTAGATATTACTCTTGCAATCCAAACAGTAAAAATAGAAATAGCATTTAGTGCTGAATTTGACTGATCTTATGTTAATTGTAGTGCAATCAGGTTCAGGATTCACAGATGAAGTCTTAGAATATTCTAACACGGCTAATAATAGTTGATACATGATTTGAGGCTTTCAGATTTTGCAACAAAGCGCATATGGGCTTGAAAAGAGGGAGGATAAGTCTCCGTCGAGCAAAAGCGTGCTTCAAAAAGGGCAAATAGTCAAAGCATGTGATCAGAATAAGGAACAATGCGAACCCTTTTCATACTTGCTCTGAATTTTGTCGAGCATGAATTAAATATCTCTCTGTAGAGTAACAGACGTGAAATTGGGAAGACAAGCGATGGTGAGGAGCGAAGTCAGGGAATGGTTCATCATGCGAAACATACTTGTCAAATTTAATCCATGGGAAGTTGCAAGGCAAGTCATATGATTCTGCAGAACACTAGTACAAACCATACCGATGTTTACAATACCTTACATAAAATTACAAATAAAATTGAGTCCAAATGACATTACAGGGCATCTGCTTGATTGTGTCCATCGCTTTGATTAGATTATCACTTCCTAAAAAAAATTAGGGTTTAAAAATTATACCATGCACGTTGTAATTAATAGTCAAGACAACCAATTCCCTAATTACTAGGCAATGGGTGCATTGTCGAACAGGGATTTTCCACCACATTTCCACGAAATATTTGGTTTTGAATTCGTTGCCATCGAATGAGATAACCCAGTCAATGGTTTATTCCTTCCAAAGCTGAATTAAAAAAAGGCGGCCAAAAAATGAGACTGCATAAATGCCCTCACAGGCCTATATAAATGTTGCCATCGCTTCAAACTTTACTTCCATTTTTTATCAAGTTAAACATTTCATAGAAAACAATCAACGTTGTGATTGAGTTAGGCACAAAGATGAATGAGATGTCTGCATGTAAAATCAAATCTTCCAATAACAAAATTTAAATTTGTTACAATGGATGATTTCAACACTCTATCAGAGCTCTTTCCATTTTCAACTAATTATTGTCAACTGTACATGACGTCAACGATTTTTTTTTTAATAATATGTTAACAATTTTAACCAATCACGACACAAATAAATATTTTTTTTCATATTTTAGTTAATAAATGCACAAGTTAATTATTGGCACTATAAATATTTGAATGCATAAAAAATAATAAATTTTATTGGTCTAGAAGGTAAAATTTAATCGACACTTAAAGTGAATTGAATCCATTACCCTTTGAGACTAATAAAATTATGAAAATAATTTATAATCCCATTTTCCTAATGTCACGATTGTCTTTATTCGTGGCTTTAACTATTTTTCTATTGAGAATTAATATCATTAACTATTTTCATTATTATGGTACAATGAAATATTTTTAGTTTAAATTATACAATCAAGAGTTTTGATTTAATTTTATTTGTAAAATAAATTTAAGCATTGTTTGTTAGTATATTGTATTTTATTGTATTTCAATTCTAAAAAATATCAAAAATTGTAATTAATTTTTAAAAATAAATTTTGTTTAGATTTTAAGGCTTGGTATATTCAAATATATACACCCATGATTTAGAGCAGTTTGACAGTTAAATGTAGATACTAATTAAGGAGAGTTATGGGTATGAAAGATTCTATATCCACTCTACTTATTTAAATTAACATGATCCATGCATGCTATAAAATAGAAAAATATTTACCTTTGAAAATACCTCTAGTTTATTCTTAAAAATATTGAACTTATATATATTTGACACGTGGCGCATCCTCCGATACGTGATTTTTAAAACTATTTATGGATTTATTGTCATTTCCATGTGCTAAGCCCTATTGCATTTCATTTTCCACTAAACATATGGTTTTTTCATGCTCCATTCTACATCAGTAACCATGTCTTATTTTAGACATTTCCCTGATTCTTTTATAAATTATTTAAGAACTATACACATTATATGTCTTTCATATTTTATTTTTTCACTTAAAATATTCAACCATTTACAAGAAGTATTATAATATCAAAAACTTTAATAGTAAGTATATATTAAATTGAGCATAATATAATGCTTCTTGACAAATATCCTTAACTTCTCAAAACTTGTGAGCATTATAATATTTATATTACAAATTCAACTATAAACTATTATCAATATAATGGCAGGGACTAACCGCTACGCGACCCTTCAAGTACTTAAATGAAGTAGATAAAAATATTTTAGAACCAATACATAAAAAATGTCTCTGTGTTTTTTATTTTATTTTACATGAGCCAAAAAGTGTCATAAAAGAACAACTTAATGATATGGATTAATATGGATTCATTTAATGTTTGGCTTATGTTACTGGACAAAAGTTATGATTTTTAAAGAGTTATGTATAAATTTCATTTTCGCTCAAATGTAGTAGTCGTATTTGATTTATAAATAGTATGTATTAGTTGAATAAATGTTTGCTTTGATTTATAAATGTGGTGTGTTAAATTTGATTTATGACTGGTATCTATTCACATAAACATTTTATTATGTAGTTTTATGTTAAGGGTAGAAATCTTAGTTTTATTCAAGGCTTAAGACCCGGTGAACAACTCTTTAGAAGAAGATCTAGATGAAGTTATGTGTGTGTGGAAGCTTTATGAGAAAGATATTGCAGAGAGAGAGAGAGAGAGAGAGAAAGGTGAAAAATTGAAACAATAAATGTGTTTTAGTTATTTGTTCGTCATTTACATGGTGTACTCTTGAAAAAGATGTATGATTGTTATCTTCTAGTCTAATTGTTGTTATATATCTATCTGTTAATGTTATAAATATGTGTATATGAATTATAGGTCATGAGGTTGATAGTCGTTATGTAAGTTGAATTGTTTCCATGTATGACTCATCATTCCCTGACAATTATGTTGTAACATCACCAACTTCCATTACTAGTGAGTTGTGATCTATAGTGTTGACATTTCAGCAATTGTGTAGTAAAGTAGGTGCAATGTTGGATCTTGTGGGTTGACATGTGGGTGTTGAACCCAAAGAAGAGTTTGTTTTCATTAGCACAAAGCCATATGAGCAACAACAATAATATGTGGTAAGATCTAATGATCCAAATACACCTGATGTAGTGTAGATAAAAGAAGTGTATTTGTAATTACCACATGGCATGAGAATGGTTTGAGCATTAACGCGGGAACCACTATTGATGGATCCACTTTGATCAGTCACCCTTGCTTGAAAAGCAATAGTCCCAATTGTATTTAGTCTAGAACGTAGGGGCAAAACCTTGGCATTTAGTTGTTGTTTAGTGAACCACTTGGATTTTTGTGGGAGCTTACCCATTTTAATGACTCTATACATAGGCATAAACTAGGTCCATGGAAACATGGTTTCTAAAATCTAATATGTCTTTGTCATTTGAGGTCGTGTGTCCATTAGTAGTGAAATGTAAAACATTGAGTATGCATAGTTGTATGGCACAATCTTCTTTAGAATTAGAATGGCATGCGTTGAGCATGGAATCACTTCAGGAATCTAGTATCTCTTACTACCTACTAATACAACTATGTTGTGATCATTGACGGTATACATACACTTGTGACTATGCATATATGGATGTACAAGGAATACATCACAGACATTAATGGGTGCTACATCACAATTTATTTTGTCCTTGAAAGGATGAACAACATATGAAAAGTGACATTGGAGGGTAACACAAAACCTTGGGTGTTGCAGGAAATGAATTGTCCCAATCTTTAAGGTTGTGAATGAGGCATGGTTGGAAAATTTAATCGCTTAATGGTTGATGTATAAATGAGTTTTTTCATGCTACCACCATTGATCATAAAGTTTAGTGGCTATCCTTGCACCCACATTTGTGAATGGAATAGTCACTCCACTTCAACATTTGACACTATGGGGTTTGATTGGGTGGTGTTAACTAGAACATTGGGATATACGTTAATGATTCTGCCTAAGGCCTTGACTCCATCATCCTTTATTTCTATTTATGTAAGCAAAGTCTTTTGAGCATGGCACTTTGTGTTGGAGTGACTGTTGTTTTTGTGTTTATCGCACCATTTACTCAGTTTAGATGTTTTGGACTTGTTTGAAGCAGGTGTACATTTTGGCACAGAGGTTATTTCCTTATTTGAATTTTACTTAAATTCCTCCTCAATAGTTGTCACATAACGATGGGCTTCGCCCATTGTATTGACTCTAACCAACTTCAATTTGGACTAAATAGATGGTCATAGGCCACTATGATACTTGAGGAACTAATGTTGTTTAGTCTTGAGAGAGACTAGTTTTGCAAAGAGAATATATAAAGCATCAGTGTAGGCTTGGATTGAGTTTCATGTCTTTATCACATTTGTGACCATTGCATGTAGAAATCGTCATATACATCTTCAACATAGAATTCACCCTTGAAGGCTTCCAGGAATTCATACCAGGTTGATTCAAGATTGTCTTATGGTTGGTCTTTCTCCCACAGATAATGTGCTTGCCACCACTTCTTGATGGGAGAAGAGACTTTAAGAAGTGCAATCTTAATCTTCTCTTTGTTAGAAAAGTCATTTTTTGGAAAAATAAGATTCTAATTGATCCAACTAGTTATCTGTTGCATCTGCATTGGTTTTTCCTTCAAACACAGTCCAATGTCTGGGTTTAATTGAAACCTAGGGGGACTCAACAACGAAAAGTTTTACATGTCAATGAATTAAATGGATCCACCCATTCAAGGACTTCTGAAAATTGATGAACATATATTTTTGTCGATCCACGAGTGCTTCTGTGATTTCATTTTTTATCACTGTGTGAATCTCCTCTTATGTTGGTTTGGCCATTTTGTCAAAACAACTCAACAACTAGTCTGATGGATCTTAAGATTTGATGGCAACACTCAAATACTCTAATCATGTTAAATAGGCCATACAAGAGTGAGACAAACCATTCTAGTACCACTTATTTGAGGCTTAAGAGGTGACCCAGTGGATAACTCTCCAAATGAGGATTTAGATGAATTTATATACATGTGTGGAAGCTTTATGAGAAAGATAGTGCAAAGAGAAATAGAGAAAGACGTATAATTGAAACAATAAATGTATTTTAGTTATATGTTCATCACGTACATGACACACTATTGAGAAAGATGTATTACTATTATCTTTGAGTTTAATTTTTGTTATCTACCTATCCAATAATGTTATAAATATGTGTATATAAATTACATGTCACGAGGATGAGAGTCATTATAGAAGTTGAACCACTTCCATGTATGACTTATCATCTCCTGACGGTTGTGTTGTGACATCACCAACTTTCATCACTAAGAAGTTATGGTCTACAATGTTGACACTACAAGGACTATGCAGTAATATAGGAGTAGTGTTGGATCTTATAGGCTAACATGTGGGTGTTGAACCCATAAAAGAGTTTGCTGTCATTAGTGTGAATCCATATGAGCAACAATGATAATCTTTAGTAGGATCTAGTGATCTAGATCCACCTAATGTAGCAAAGGGCAAAGAAGTGTCTCAACAGTTACTGCATGCCATGAGAATGGTTTGAGCATCAACATGGGAGCCACTATTTATGGATCCACCTAGATTATAGTTTTTTCCCAACCATGATTTTGATTATGCATTTATAAAAAGTAATCAACAATGACAAGGACATATGGATGGTGTGGAGGAAGTCTATCATGGGAAGATAAAAAGTCTTTATTGACACATTATTTGCAATTAATGGTGTAATTGTTAGTATAAAAAAAATTAACATGCTAAGAATACCTTAAAATTTAAAATGAAAAAGCCTCAAAAATATATTCCCCAAATGAAAGAGCTAATGATAAAAATTCTAGAAAGTGATTCTTGCAAAAAATATATGAATAAAAATATCATCTAGAGATAAATTTCCACCTTCTTTTTTATGCAGTTTACTATAAATATGTGATTGTATTTTGCAAGAGAAAAGTGTAAATACGATCTTACAACTATAAAATTTAGCACAAGTAGCATTACAATGATTAATTATTAAATAAGAAAAGAATTTGAAATGTTCTACTAATAAATTAAAAAAAAAACTTGCAATTAATAAATAATGTATTCCCAAATTAACCTGCTTCACATGGAGTGTGGAATTTTTGCAAAGCCTAAGGTTTGTAGTGGCAGTCATTCAGATTCAAACCCACATCCAAGTGGGTGTAACTCTACCTAGTTACCAATTCCCTTAGTCATTAAAAAAAAGTATATATAGAGATCACTGTGAAAATAAATTGGTCAATAACCCTATCACATTTTATACATATGAAGAGTAAATTGGATATAATAAAAATGACTTTCAAAAGCAAGAGCCTCATCTGCACACATTTTCCATCCAACTAACATTATAAAGGTGACATTTGAATAATGCTTGGCTACCTAAAATGTATCGTGCCTATGTTTGGCAATGGTGGATCTAATGGCGCTAAGGGTTGAATCAAACTATGAGGCTTTGTGTAGGCCATTGGATACTAAAACTAAATTGAATTTTAGTTATGTGTGCAACGTCTCAAGCTTAAGAGTCAATCCTCCCAAAACAATGACTATTTTGGGACGCTTTTACCTTTCTGGAAAGTTTTGTTTTCCTTGTGTATGTTCAAAGATAATGTTGTAGATCGGGATGGAAATTAAAAAGTCCACACCATTTTGGTGTGAGGGTGTGAGATGGGTCATGTATTTTTTCTAGACCCAACATTAAATAATTATTTTCATGAACTAAAGAAAAAAAAATTGTTTTACCCTATTTCAAATTATTGCTAACCCTTCATAAGATAAATATGGTTGTAATAATTCATATTATAATGTATAAAAATTAAGTATAAATATGTATGTAGAAGCTTGAAATTGATATAGACCTCTAACTCACTAAATATATAAAGTATAGCAAAGGCATAATATACTTAGTGATTAACTATTTTGTAGAGGACTGAGACTGTAGGCAAGCCATAAGTCAGGAATGAAACTGGATAGTAGGTCATCTAGATCAAGATCTAAACTTTTATGTGCACCCCGATGCTATCATCAACCTCAGGTCAGTATCATCAATTGTTAAGTTTTGAGTCTAATGGTTTTATCTACATGAATTTCACCCTTTTGTTATATGAATTTCACCCTTTTGTTATATGAATTTCACCCTTATAGTTCAGGTACAGGCTAATAAGACTGCTTCTATTATGAATGTGTTTGTGATCCTAAGATATGATCATGTGTGTGACTCACATAAATATCTCCTTCACATGAAACCTTAGGTCCACTTGAAATTATAGAATTAAACCTAAAAAGGGGAAAGAAAGGTGGGTTGAGTTGACCCTAACCACTCCCCATAGAATGGTTGAGTATTGTTTTCATATCCAAAACTCTGAAGAGGGAAGTCAAACTATATGTAATTCTCCTTATTAGGTGTATGTGTGCACTTAGTGCTCCTTGAATGTATGTAATCTAGCTTTTGACACTTAAACAATGACAACTTTGGCTTGGCTTTGAGGTGCTTCAGACTTGGCCAAATCTTGCTTTTTGTGACTAATTTTCAAATCATAAAGAATATGGTAGTTCCTTCGATTATGCAAGTGTTTAAGTATGCTTGATATATGTTTTTTATATAAATGTTTTACCCTATTTTTTATCTAACAATCAGATGTTTGCTTTAATAGGTGTAAAACTTGAGAAAGATCAAAATGCTAGAGATATATAGTTAATATCAATTTTGATTTGCAATTTGATAAACATAAAAATATGTTATCTTTGGATAACACTATAAAGAAATCAAGTTAGCTTAGATCTGACTTTTATGCTAACTGTTTCTGATGTCTAATAGTGTGGATCAACATTAACTTGGAAAGCTCCATGTAGTAGTGGTAGAGAACAAAGGGTCAAGCCCACATATAGATAAATGGCTTAAAAGAATGGCAAATAAGAGTCACGTATTTGATCTCCTGCTAAGGGGACAATGGTAGATAAAAAAATAAGAGAAAAAAAGATGCAACTTGGATTCCACCTAAAACCAGGTGGTTCAAACTAAATTTTGATGGGGCTTGTAGAGACAATCCAGGAACCTCAGGGGCAGGTTGTGTAATCAAAAACTGTAGTGGTTCTTTAATTAAAGCTCTATCACTCAAACTTTCTAATGGCAAAAATAACAAAGCTAAATCCCAAGCCTTAATAACAAGGGTTAATCTAGTTTTGAATTGCAAAATATCTTTCTTATAAATTGAAGGGGACTCGTAGGTGGTGATTCAAGCTTTGACCAATTTGAGGGTAAAATTATGGAAGATTGCAAATATTCTAGATGTCATTTGGCCCAAGTTGGAAGCTTTTGAAGGATGGAATTACTCTCACTACTTTTGAGAAAGTAATAAAATTGTAGATTTTTTGGCAAATATGGCAATTGATCAAAGAGAAGAAGAAATGAAGGATAATATCAGTAACATATGGGTAGATAGCATGAATTTTGAGCAGATTGATTTTTAATTAACCTCCTACAAATCTTGGGTGTTTTTCTAAGGTAGTTTGGTTTCCCTAGCATAGGAGGATGTTTTCAACAGATGTTTTTAATTTTTGTAAACCATTAAATTGCTTAGTGGTTGGTCTTTTAAAATATTTAGGAAAAAGTATTTTAAAATAAAAAGATATTTGGATTTTCTCGTAAATAAGAAAATCTTGAATTTAGATTTGCATAGGCCATATTGTTTGTTGGGCCATCTTGTCATTCAGGTGGAGTGGCTAACGTAGGGCAAAGCATGTGGAGGGGTTTTTTGATGATGTCAGTCTCCCGAGCTTCAAGTGATAGGATAGGCCTTTTCATTTCATGATGCCTTTTCTCGATTCTTTTGCAAGGGCTTTTATTGAGTTGGAATGGCACAATGAGAGTAATTCTTACAAGGTTGTTTTCTTGGCTTTGTTTGATTATAGAGTTTTTTATCTAGCTTAGGGGAAGGATGGATAATTTCAATGTTGAATCAACGGGTTGGCCGTTGGCTTTCGAACATGCTAAGAGCAAGGAGATGGGTTTTATCTAGTCGGTTTCTAGAACACGTTTGTTCAATGTTTTTTAGATCCCAACATCAAAGGTGGCAGAGGCAATTGAAAAGGTATTGGGTATGGATATCTTGGTTGTTAGTAGGTGAGTTAAGATGAACTCAGAGCTGGCTTCTCTATTTGTATTGAATTTATGCCTAATTATGATGGATAGGGATCAAATCCGAGCAATGGTTGAGTTTTTCATTTGGCTAGAATATCAATAGGATTTGTTGTCATAAATGGATGCCCTGCCTCTCAGGCCTTTTCCAACTCTACCATTTTCTGAAAAAGATTTTTTGGGCTTTATTCCTTTATCAATGTTTTGAGAGCTATAGTCTCATTTTTTGGCCTTAATAGACTTTGCTAAAGATGTGGAGGCCGCATGCTTGGTCCAAATGGATATTTCTAAGAAGCAAAGGGTCAACATGTTAATAATTGAAGATTTGTTGATTCCCATCCCTGGTCTTGAGGAATGGAGAACATTGAGGTGATTTTTGAAAAGGGTGAAGACCGTTAAATGGTTGGAGAAAGGTGTTTCATGTGGATATTTTAAAGTTTCACCTTGGTGGAAGGGGAAATAGTAGCAGCAGTGGCAAGATTCTAGGTAGGTTCAGAAGTGTTTGAGCTTCTCTTCAATGAAGCAATCGATAGGCAATTTGATTGGCAAGAAGATAGATAAGTCTGGTTTTACACTGAAAAGGAAGAGGAAGGAAGTCTTAGTGACCAACGGGCTTGGGTTTGGTCAGGTGACAAAATCAACCAACATAATTCCCAGTAATAGAAAAATTATTGAATTAGTAATCTTGGAGTAAGATGTTGTAGTCTATTTTGTCTGGCTCTATTTTGTTTGTCAATAGTTTTTAAAAGTTGACATATTATTCATTCCTTATTTTGATTTTGTATAAAATATTTTTTATAAATATTGGTGGTCTTATGCCTTAACATGGATATATGTTAAGTCAGACCATTTAATTTCTTTTTTATCCTTTTTATTGATAGGGTCGAGGACCTAGTAAATCCTCAGTATCGATTCAAAAAAAAGAGTCATGTATTTGGGTACAATTCAAGTGGTTTATGATATTTTAAGAGTTAGCATTTGTCAAGTACCTATGACCATATTTAGGTATCTACATTTACCCCACTTTATTCTAGTAATGAAATTACTAGAGTAAAGGAGATAATTAAACTTGGGCACATATAACACAACTTGTCTTTGATAGGACACTTCAATCGTGTAGGGTAATCATATTATCAAACCCTACAATAACACATGAAGTAGTCATTTATCCATATTTGAAAAAATTGAACTTTGAAAATTGAAAAATTGAGAGGAGAGAAAAGGAGTACACTTGTATGGAGATGAACCAAATTTTCATTTAGCCTATAAAAGATGGTGAAGCAATGAAGAAATGTGCCCCCTTGTTGAAGCACTTGGAGAGATGGTTCCTCATATTGAACCATTAGGGAATGGAGAGTGATCAAGTCCCAATTTTAATTAACCAGTCAAGCCCTCAAGTTGAAAAGATGTATATTCTAACTCTCATGAAGGGGGAATCATACCCACTATACTAATCCAAAATAGAGTATAACCATGATGGGTTCACTAGAAGTTATGTCAAGGTCTCTAAGTGTCACTAGACACAAACATACATCACCCATAACAAAATATGAAACCATATAATGGGTTCACCAGAAGTAATGCCAAGGTCACTGAGTGTCACTAGATCTGAGCGTACATTACCTATAACATATCAAATCATAGCTCTGTAAATGGATCTAGATTTTATTTGTATTATTGAAAGAGAACGAAGAATATTCATGCCCCCATCATGAATTTAGTGCTAATAGATTTGAATTGAAATGAACATTTGCCTTTAAATACAGAACTAACATCATGTCTTTTGAACTTTGAATAATGTATATATGTGTAGGAATAAGTATCAAGCCCTCTAAATCTATGACAAATGATATAGAATGCCACACATCTATATCCTCAATTTTAAACATATGTAAAACTTGTAACTTTTGTTCTTGTAACAGTTTTTCATATACCCATGCATATGAATTTAAATGTGTATAAATATGTGCTTCAAGTTTTTGTGAAGTGAGTGCATATGCATGTCATATGCCCCCATAATCTATATTTTATGTGCCAATTTTTGTCATATATCTGATTACTAAAATACTTTAAAAATTTAAATCGTTGAACCCTGTATTATGTCATAAAATTTGATTTTTGAATTGTTTTGAATATTTTAAACTTAAACTCTATCACAAAATCTAGTTATTGAATTGTTCTTAGAGGATTATATCTCTAAGACAAACACATTGTAATGACCTCATTTTAAGATGAAGGGAGTAGCCTATAAGTCACTAATCTCAAAATAATACTTAATTATATCATGTGATATAAATGTAATCATGTAACATTATGTCAACATGTGGAGAGTACATCATCATAATAATGTAAATTCCTTTAAAGTATGTATGTAATAGATCGAATGTGAGACATACAAGTGTCATGTCTATATAGATATAATAATGAGCCATCTTGTAAATTAACCATTTTTTTATTTAGACTAGATGGTAGAAGTGTATGATATTTATCATGGCTCCACTAATCAAGCTCAACAAGTATAATACATAATGTCACACAACAAGGACAAGGGTCACATACAATGGACATGAATATGGTGCAACAGACAAGGCCAAGGGCCACACACAAAGGATATTGAGAATGTTGCAATCAAGGGACATGTTCAAATGTCAAACATACAAGTAAACATATGCCCAAAGACCACAAGCAAAAGACATGTTCAAATGTCACACATACTAAGAAAAAATCTCATAAATATTGTCAAACAATGGTTGCACATGAGGGCCCAAGACCACACACAATAAGAAATCAATGTCTAGCCTATCATGCAATAAAGTAACAATATTGAAGGAGCATAGAACAAATAAAAACTAGCTTTCACTATCTATATGTATCAAACTCGCATCATAACAAAGTAGCATATCTATGTAGCACAATGTAAGATATGAGTAAATAACAAAAACTTGTAAGATATGTAGCTCGACATGGTAGAGAGATCATAAAAATATATAACTAGTTGATAATGTAACCTATAGAATTAGATACCCTCAACATTGACATGTCCACTAGGTAGAAGGGAATTCAATATCTAAGAATCCATGTAAATATGTATGTTTTGCATCACATTTATATACCTCGTGAAATACGTGTGTATGAAAAGGAATATGTTATCTACCAAAATACATGATAAATAATATTTGTTAAAAACTAAACTAACAACTCATGTCATACTCGGGTCTTAATTTTTTATTTTTAAAATATTTTGAATGTTTTTGTATTTTTAAAATTTATGAATTTTTTATATTTTTGTATTTGTTTGTATTTTTTACAATTTTGAAAGGAAAATAAATTATCCTATGATCCTATCAATGAGAGGACCATAGTGCATGCTTGTATCATATAGTTGGAAGGTGACTTTTTGTGGATTAAAAGTTCTACATATAGATGAATCTAAATCTAAAAAGGCATTAGGTGCTATAACGTAATTGTCTTGATCACCGGTGATAGAATCCCTTAAATTATGTGTAACTTGGTAGGGTGCATGACGTGGTGGAGTCCTTTTTATAGTAGGAGAAAGTCGTATTTCGTATGTTCATTATGTAACACACTAAACTATCTTAGGTATTGCCTTATGATAAATTGTATAAGATGAAGATTTCTTTGTGCCTTGAATAACTTTTTGATGTGAAACTTGTTGCCTATGAAGGTGTACCTCTTTCCTCTAAATTGACTGTACAGAAAGAACTTTTATAAGTGCAACAACTAATTCTATACTATGCTCTTGAACAAGTGTAATTAATTATATTTGTATTGTTCTCTTAAATGGGTGTGTAGTCATTAAAATTAACATTTACTATTAAAACAATGTACTTGTGACCACTCCTTACACACACTTAACTTGTGTTCGATTTCACATTTTTAGACTGCTATTCCTTTATTTCTATGTAGACCATCCTTATCCTTAAGCAATTTTGATACTTGATATTCTTCTTCTTCATTCAAAGCAATCTAGACTCACTATTAGATTGATTCACATTTCTAGTTTAGTTGTCTCTGCTCCTTAGCAGGGCCACTCCTTTAGGAAAATCTTGCTCCCAATAGTGTCTAAAACTATCAATTTTGTTCTACCAAATAATGGTTAATTGCTCAAATTTAATTCACCTAGTAGGTCATTATATATGTTTTATAAGTTTCATTCAAAAAAATCCCAAAAAGGCTACTAAACAAGCACATTTTTTATTCATTTGTTCACTAGTTGGCAAGTGGCTTCCATATTGCAAGCACCATAATTATTTTAAGTACACATTGAGATGAAAGAACATATTATTTCTCAATTCTGTGTCCACATAACCTCAGTAGCCCTAAGCCAAGTCTAAATATACCTCCAAGATCACAAGTCATTGTTGAAGTACATAATGACACCAAGATTGCACTAACATATAGTATTACACCAATATTCCACCCACACCACTATAACATGGGAGAACTATATGGAGTTTGATCCATATTCAGAGTATTTGTATGTAGACATAAATGGTGTTGAATTCAAACACAACTTCAACCTCTAACCCCTTTTTACTCCATTTATTGCATTTGTTCTTCATTGTCTATTGAGCTATAGTTCCAAGTGAATAAGAAGCCACACTGCAGCTCCCACAATGAATTGAGTGAATCCGATCACACACATAAGAAATACATGTGAAAGTGCATTGATCTAAATTCATATAGAGGAAAGAAACCCTCTAGGATGCCAGTGCACCCTATAAATGACAAAACAGGCTGGCCTTATACAAATAATGCAACCTTATCCTAGATTCAAACAGAGCCATGTTCTTAATTCCCAACAACCTCACACAGTCCCATGATCGATCCCATAGTCTCTATTTTAGTCCATCAAATCCAAGTGACAACTAAGTTATTTATATTTTGCACTTTCCCCTTTTAGCATATTACTATAAATAACATAATTTAAAATCAGTCTTATGCATTTATTACATATATTATACATTCTAATTTTGCTCAGTAATTAGTCATAATTAAATGATCATTTATTTAATCTCCAAGTTTGATAAAACATATTAGTGAACCCATTTATTTTTGAATATTGCAAAGCCTAACTTCCCCTAGGGTCTTTTTTATCTCTTTTAGCATTTTTATTAAGGTTTTAGATTTCAGATTTTTTCAGTTTCATACTAATCATGATCATAATGACTAAATTTATCTATTATTTTTTTAGTTCAAAGCTTCTTAGTCTCCTTTACAATTTGTTTGCCTATAACATGTAAAACCAATCAATTGTGTGTATGCCCATAAATGCATAATTTAATGAAAAAGATAAAATTCAATATCAATCAAGAGCTTAATAATGAATAGTTTTATGATGCTCATTGTTGCATGGCTTAGTTTGAGTTTTCATCTATTACTACTAGATGTCAAAGGGCATAAATGTTTTTTTTTGTTCCTCCTTCCCTATATATCCCAACTATCTTAGCTCATATCCTACCTCTACTATTCACCCTAGGCTTATAATAGATCCAATGGTCTGAGTTGTTGTCATTAAACGAGGTTGGGTGCCTCTTTAGGAAAAACAAGAGGAACAAACTCAAGTAATCCCTCTTCATTCCCAACCAAATCCAATGAGACCAATTAATCAATCTAAAGGGTATGATATTATTGATCAGTTAAGGAATACGTTAGCTAAGATTTTTAAGTTAAAATTACTTCATAAAGCTACTCTTTTCAAGTATATTTCATATCAAATATTGAATCAAACACCTATGTATCATGACATAAAATATTATTATTTTTCATACGTCGTAAATATTCTGAAGGATATTGAGGATGTTAGATCTTTTGGAAATGAGGATTTGCCTACCCAATCTACTATTGACCAGAATCTTCCTTCATTTATATAAGTTCAAATCAAAAGTACAATAGTAAAAAGGGTTTTGTTATATAATGGTTTAGGTTTGAGTATTTGTAATCTTACATTCTTACAAACAATGGGTATTAATATGGTCTCTCTTTAAAAGACATATAAGAATATCAAAGACTTTGATGACGTGCCTCGCTAAGCTTTGAGTTCTATCACTTTAGATATCAAGGTAGGGACCAACATATTATTTACCCAATTTCAAGTAATACCTAATCATTTGCATTGTAATTTACTATTGGGAATGCCATGGATACATGCAATGGAAGTTGTACCTTCTACTTTACATTGGTTTTTTAAATCTATACATGGTAAATATTTATATACATGCCCTGTTGATAATCAACCATTTAGATATTGTAAGATTATAGAATTCAATACCAAAAATAAATCACAATTGGAAGAACCTTAATCTAATCGAGTGTCACCACTAGAGATCATGCCTATAAAACAAATGCGTACATATGAGGTTGGTCAGTCAATTAAAAATGATCAAAAGTTGCAACCAAATCACATAAAAAGGATGAACAAGAGGAGGATATACATGAATTATATTTTTGAGTAAAATAAGAAGATCCAAATTTTATATCTATAAAATACATTAATGATGATTATGATGCTAATTCTGATGATGATACAAATGCAATGCAAATGAGCATTGTCGATTACTTATGTGGTTTGAATTTTACATTAGTTGGCCCAAGTGAATATGGAGATGATTCAAAGATAATCATTTAGGTGAACACAGATAAAGGAAAAATAATGATTTAAAATATTGATAAAGAAAAGAATATTTGTTGCAATGTAGATACTACACATAATTATTTGATATCAAGTGTATTGTGGACTAACATATTTGTCAGATCTAACTTTAACAAAGAGCAAGGGGCACAATACATAGACAAATGCATTACATGCGTGGACATGTTACCATTAAAAAATTCACTAAATAACGTGGAGATAATGGATATAAAACTAATCATTAGAATCCAAACTAATAGTGTACAAGATAGACCATGTGTTAATTTATAAATTTTACTTAACAAGAAATTAATTGTTTTACCACCAATAAGGCAT
The DNA here is from genome assembly GCA_037957365.1 of Torreya grandis. NCBI lineage: Eukaryota > Viridiplantae > Streptophyta > Pinopsida > Cupressales > Taxaceae > Torreya > Torreya grandis. The sequence goes on along the minus strand of JARHVA010000965.1, from coordinate 3,717,259 downwards.
GGATCTACTTAAAAATTATTTATCAAGAGGGAAAATCTTTTTGTCATTTTCACAAAATAATAGGGCATGTTAATAATGCTTGTTCAACATTACAATAGGAAATTAAAAAATATAAGAATAAAGGCACTATTTAGATTATACAACCCATACTACCACCTAATAAGGCTCAAAATTAGGCTCAAATACATAGAAATTACAAGCATTCAAGAAGGAAACTTTTGACAATTTAGGGTTTTATTGAGAATAAGTATTAAAAGCATGTGCAAATTGATGAGGACATAGAGCCAAATGTATGCACACTTACATTTCTTCAGCACATGGTTCATGATCAAGATGAATTGTAGAAAGTTATATATTACTAAGATTCAATAGGACATATTACAATACCCGTTGCATACAATCTCAAAGTTATGGAGACATTTGTTGTTTGTTATGCAAATAGGAAGTCATGTAAGTGTCACATTGGGTCAACAATAGTTGCACGACATAGAAGATACAACTGATAAATCAGATCAATTTCTTACATTCAAATTTGAGGATAGTAAAATTCATATGGTTCATGTTGGTATTGATGACAATCATAGATTTAAAAATGATAAGCAAGCCTCAAAGTTTATTTTTCAAAAAACCACACATGAGGCTACTTACACAATAGAAAAATATACTATATGTATGTGTAAGATTCAAAATAATAAAAAAAATAAGGCTAAATTTATAGAGCATAAGTTGTATGATGATCACAATGACAATGATATATCAGAATTTGACAGATTCAATATCTAAAAGCTGATAATTTTCTACCAGATCCACCATTCTATAATCTACATCCATGAGATGTGTTGTTTGATTTGTAGAGTATCATGTTATACATATTCAAAACTATTAAAAAAAATATATTCTATAAATTTTTAAAAATCATTACCTATACATGATGTGTAGTTTATTTCCATTAGTTGATTTATGTTTTAGTATATGCAATATTTTTCTATAGCTAGTTTTATATCAAATATGTTTCACAAATGTACTTGAGTGGTTATAGAACATACAGATTGTCACTTTCAGATCCAGCTAGGTAGTAATATTATTTGAGACCCATAAAATTTACATAAACAAAATCCCTCTCTCCTAGTTAGTAAGGCACTGCGTTCTTATCTAATTCCAACAGATTTATCCCAATGAACACAAGTTCTAATTTCTCACATCCAAAATGGACACAGGCCTTCCATAATTTTTGTGCATCGTAACAAGTTCATTGGGGGCATAATTTATGTAGGTTTTATCACTCTATGACTATTCATTTTTTAATACTATAATACATTATATTGCATGCATCTTTTCATATTTGTTCACTTACTTTCACATTATTGTCTTATTAGATACACTAGTTGTTTAATATACTAGTATTACCAATTACTTATGTAGATCAATTTCACTTATTCATGAATGCTTATCATGCTTCACTTCTTTACATCATGTTTTATGTGTATTTGTTGCTATGAATTATGGACATTTAAACATGTCCTTGTTTGTAGCTCTAAGCCTTATTATGTGTCTCTATGTGTGTGAGTGATATTTGAACATGTCCCTTGTATGCAGTCTCTTGGCATTCTTGCTTGTTTTGTGTGTGCTCTTTGTATATGCGTCATGGTCATGACTCTTGTTTACTATTGTTTTTTAGTTTTTGATGTCATAATCAATATCATACATCTCCCAAATTTGTTGATGCCATGATCAATATCATGCATCTTACCCAAGTAGCTTTATATCAGTTTCAAGTACTCAGTTTTGATTATTTATTCATTGTGTTCTAAATTTCTAACATCTATATAGATATGACACTATGTATGATTGGTTGTATATGTATCATACATTACTATTTTGCTCATATAGTAAATATGATGCCATAATGTCTAATGTTATGATTACAAATCTAAATTTCAATATTTTATATAATATCATCCACATAGCTTTTCTTTTTTATCTAAGTTATTGCACATGCTTCATAAATCTCCTAAAAAAAGGAGGCATACACAGTATTTTGTCTTATAGACTAAGTTGAAATAGTTATTGCATAGATAAGAGAATATAATATTTGCTTAGTCGATCATACCACATGCTCAATTTTTGACCAAAAATCATATTTAGACAACACAATGCCATTTGGACAACAACGTAGGTCGTAGTTTTCCATAACAACACACTTTATTCCTAGAAGTCTAAAACAACATTTTTCATATTTCTTATAATTATGCTTAGTCTACATAATTTTTTTAAATATTGCTTTAAAATAGGTTTTAGATTTATACATAGATTTTGCTCATATCGGGGGCATCATGTGCAATGTGTTCCAAAATTATACACGTGTTTACTCAAAAATTTAGTTGGTTTTACTCAGTTATCAAAATTAGTATACTCAAATATCATATTGGGGGCATGTATTAACACATGATTAGTTTTTTGCTCATTTTTTACACTAGTCTTTCATAGAAAGAATGACAATTCATGTCATTCTCTATGTTGTATACACCAAACTCATATCATATTATTTTGCACTAGTTTTACACCAAAATGGTCTATTGGAAATCATATAGGGATTTCAAGCTATTGTACTACCTTGAGTTGTGCGATGATGGAGTCAAATGCATCTTGAGTTCTTAAGCACATTTTCCTACCAATGAGGATTGGTGCATGCACAATCCAATTCAATCATTTTAATGAAAATAAATTTCCAAGGGTTCCACCTTCTCCAATCATCAATTTTTTGCACCATAACACACAACGGTTCACATACATGGAAAAGGTGTAATCGTTTATTGTTATTTAATATATAAGTTTCTTGTCTTTAGTTTCAGATTTTTATCATAAGGACTAATTTATACATGTTTTATTTCAGGTTTACATAAAGCATAGTTCAGTGTGTGATCTACATCCAAGTCTACTCAACATAAACAAGCTCAAGTAGGACTCTTCTTTTTTTACTCTAGTACTTTCACTTTGTTGCATTATTAAAATAAGATAGGGGAAAATGTAGTCACTAAAAAAAACATTTGATGCTAAAACAATGCACTTATGATCACTCGTTATACACACTTAACATGTGCTCAGTCCCATGGTTTTATACCACTATTCCTCTATTTTTATGTAGATGATCCTTATCCTTAAGCAAGTATGATAATTGATATTCCTATTCTTCATTCTAAGCAGTTTAGACTCACTCATAGATTGTTTCACACTTTCAATTTAGCTATTTATGCTTCTTAGACAATGCTACTCATTCAGGACAATCCTACTCTCTTATAGTGTCTAAAGTTGGGCTGATTTCACCATCCCACCAAATAACAAATAATTGCTCAACTTCAAATTCATCTAAAGGGTCATCCCACACATTTTTCAAGTCCAATTCAATGAAATCCCACAAATGCCACTATATAAAGACATTTTCTATTCATTTGCTCTCTAGTTGACAAGAGACTTCCATATTACAAACACTAAAATTATTCTAACTTCAAACTGAGAGGAAAACACCTATTCTTTCTAATTATGAGTTGACACGTCCCAAGTATCCTTGAGCTAAGTCTATATACACTTCTAAGGTCACAAGTCATTGTTGAATCACATGATTACACCAAAATTGCACCAACATATAACATTACACTAGTATTTTACACACATCACCTTAACATGGGATATCTATATGTATTTTGATCCCTCTTTAGAGTATTGGTATACATACAATGCTTAACACAGGGGGTGCTGAGATCAAACACAACTTCAAATCCAAACTTTTTTGTCTCCATTTACCATATATGTTATTCATTATTTATTGAGCTAAGGTTCTAAGTGAATAACAAGGCACACAATGGATCCCATAATGAATCGAGTGAATTTGATCACACACATAAGACATATAGATGAAGACTCACTGATCTAAATTCACATAGTGCAAAAACCCTACTGGACACTGATGCACCCTATAGATGTCAACACAAGTCAACCTTGTGTGAATAGCATGACCTTGTCACAAATTCAAATGGATCCCTATTCCTGATTCATATCAACCTCACATCGTCCCAGGGTCAATCCTATAGTCTCTGTTACAATCCATCAAATTTGAGTGCTAACTAAGTTACTTGTCTTTTGTACTTTTCTCTTTAACATATTTTATACATTATGATTTTCTCAATAATTTATCATAATTATATTAACAATTATTTAATCCATATGTTTGATAAAATAATGTGCACTAGTTATCTTTGTATTGTGCTCTTGAATAGGTGCCATAACTAATTGTGGTGGTAGTGGGTGAGGAGGATGAGTTGCCACTGATTGTAGAGGTTACTCATATCAAATGGCTAGAATTTTGACCACTTGATTATGATGTATATATTTGAGACATAGATGTATTGTAGATGGTGTTATGTGGATTTTCTATATCCAAGGGTATCGAAAAAATATATTAAATACCCATGTGTTTGGTAAGACTAAGAATGAAGTAGCCATTATTGTTGAACCAACTTGAAAAGGTAACACCATATGCCCAAGGGTATTCAGTGTATGTCCATCAAATGTTTTGAATACTCTTGATGTAACTTGTAAATCATGTTGTGTATACCCAAGAGTATAAATAAGTGTGATTGTAAATGTATTTTCACTTAACTTATTGTCAATCATGACAATGTGTATGGATTATTTGTTGATATAAGCTCAAATAAAGAGTACATGTCTAAATCATCATTAAAAATCTCACTATCATCAAATGTAATCACAAGACGTGGTGGTAACGTGCCTATAAATATATCAAAAATATCATGTAGTGGATGCCCATATGTCAAATGGGAAGGATGTGAATTCCACACATGATGTACCTCTGAATTATTTATATTTTCTATTGTGCAATGATTTAGAAATAGATTAGTGAATATTTTAAACTTTGCATTACCATTTTCTATAGCCCAACCTCTTATATGGGTGTGCTTAACACAATAGTATTATCATCGATAAGGTCTTGTATCTTATGTCAATCTATAACACTTGTTTGTAGAATGTCCAAAACATCTGTGATAGTCACAATATGTGTTATTGTTGAATAATTTATGTTGAGGCTTGGTCATATCAACCTCTAATGATGGAGGAAGAGATATGAGATTGCAATCAAGCAATTTCTATAAAAAGACATGAGGAAGTTGTGGTAACTTTGAAAACTACCTCCTTGATGTAACTGGCAATTGAAGCTTATTTGTTGGTTGTGATACTAGAATAATTGTTACTTTTGCTTCATTCTTGTTTTAATTATATTTAACCTCAGAGCTTCATTTTATTTCAAACTTAGCATTTCAAGTAGATGGAGCATTTAGTGCATATTTAAATTTGTTCAAAGCTACAAACTTAACTTCGTATTTTTTGATTGTACGATATAGCTCATAAAATGATTTAAATTTTTTGAACATGATAGACTCATGGAGTGGTGCTAATAAATTTTGTGCATAGATATCTTTTAATTAATTAATATAATTTTGTATCGAAGAACATATTCACTAATTGGCTCATTTAACTCTTGCTTGAGTTTGATAATTTTCTCATAAGATAATTTTTCACCGATGTTGATAGAGAAGTGTGTTAAAAACTGATCTACCAAAGGGTTGAATGCTTTAATTAATTAGATTGGAAGATCATAGAACCATAAAAAAATAGTCTAAGGCTTCTTTGGAATAAATTGGTTTGTAATTTTTCATTGTAAACATAATCCAAACATGTTAGCTAAAATGATTGAATATACTATTCAATATCACTTTTACCTTCATAAAGTGGTAGCTTAGTATCTAAAAAACTTACTGGTAATGGGTAATAGCTATATCAGGTGCCAAAGGATTATGTAATAGACTATGGGAGTCTATTGAATGATTATCTCTAAAGACACATTAGTCTAATTGCAACACCTTAACATGTAAGGCTATAACAATTTGCTTAAGACAATATGCATTAAGTGAGGTTGGTGATGGACCATGTGTAGTAATGAAATGAGGTGTGTATGATTCATGCGTATAAATAGGCATATGAATTTGTTGTAAACCGTTTGATACCCCCATCTATGGGGAGGATGTCACATATGTAATTAACCTGTGTTGATATAAGAATAAAATCAATAGTAGAAATTGGAACACCTAAAGTGGAAGTAAACACTTGAACTGGTTTCATTTGTTCATCTCTTGTAATGTATATGAATGTGTCAATATTATTTGGGTTGGTGTTAAGAGATTTAGTGAATTCTTTGTCATTAACTTGATCTACTTGCTTAGTATTAGATTTATCAGTCTCAACGCTCATGCCAAATCCATCAATAGGGTGCGTAGTATACCTTATAAGATTTGAAATGTACAATTGTTCTTGTGCCTAAGTCATACTTTATTTTTATAAAAATTTAATTAATAGTGTTTGTATTCGATGATAATCATGGTATGATATCACATCACTAGAATATAAGTTGAAAGAGGCTTGAGATTGTATGTTATTCATTTTAACCTTTTTAGTATTCATTTTGATTTTGTTGACCTAAAATAAAGTATTATTAAAGAAGAGGATATCTAAAGGATAAACATCATTAGGGGCTGTGTGTTTAGAGTCTATTTTATATCTTTGACCTAAAATAAAGCATATACAACAAACATTAAGCCTATTACTAACAAATAACCAATCATACCAAGAAAGAAAAGATATCAATTGTGTGACTAGGCAAGATGTATTCAATTTGTAAACTCTCGGGTATATTGATTCTAGGTGGAAATATTGAACAAGGCCCAAAGGACACTTACTACATAGGATTCCACCATCTCATAGTACACTATCTCATCTTTAAAGTGCATTAAGAGTAACTTCTTGGAGTTAATCGTTTATTTATACTCTACAATAATAAATGATCAAAAGACTTCCTATGACTGAAAAATAAAAAAATTATGTATTTTTGATATACCATGAGGTACATAGAAATTAAAATCTATATAGAGTGTTTTCTAATAGCTTGAGTGTTGGAATAGTACCCATCACACCATGACACATGTACAACAAAAAACCATTTTGCCGAAAATGACAACTCCCATGAGTTTAAAACTATCAATACATAGTTTTTAAAAAGCAAGAAAAAAATGAAAAATAAATTGAAAGCAAAAAAAGATTTTTACACAAGGAAATCAAGAATTCAATCCAAAGCCTCGAGGTCAAAGAGAAATTCTAAAGCAACATTCAATAAAACTTAGTAAAGGACGATCAACATTCTATTTAGTGTCTACAAATAAAGAATTCAACTAAAACCTTTGAAGAAAAATTGAAAAAATAAAAAAATGCTATAAAATGTATGTGTTCACAAATATGTTTTACCTTGTTTTTATTTAAAAAATAGAGATTTCATTTGGCATGTATAAAATTTAAGAAAGATCATAATGCTATAGATATACAGTTATTAACAATTCTAGTTTATAACTTGCTAAATATAAAAATATGTTATCTTTGCAAAACACTATAAAGAAATTAATTTAACTTATATATATTTTATACTAAATGTTTCTTATATCTAATAGTGTGAATGAACAAAAGACAGGACTGTGATTGTGCATGATCAGAGGCAGAATCTAAAACTACTTATGGATAGTACCACACTCCCTGGACAACACAGGTCAATTATGGTCATTGACTATTGACTTGTCCATATTAATTGTGATAAAAATGTACCTATTCCACCTTACACACATGTGATTACTAAGTAAGATGAGATGTTATGATTTTTTGTGTCACATAAAGATTGTTATTTTTCTTCTCTTTGAATTGTAAATCATAAGGGTCTTTCTGAGATCTAAAAACCTGTAAAAAAAGAGGGAGGGTGTAATAGGACAATCTAACCCCAATCACCCCCTTAATGATTGATTGTTGCTTATATATCAAGATATTCTAAAAAAGGTATCAAGCCACACATAGTTCTCCCACTTAGAGTAATAGTGTATTTATGCTCCTTGATTATATGTATGCAACTAGAAATATGGATTTGATACTTGATAATGATAACTCTTTACTTACTTTAAGATGGTTTAGACTTGGCTTGTGATTGCTCCTTTTGAATGATCTTAAATTTTGAAAGAATTTAAAAAAAAAAATCTTAATGTGGTGTATAAATGCTCAATAGATAATGCTAAGCTAGGAATAATGAATGAACTTTGACTTGTACCTATAGTGAAACATGTTGACAATTTTCTTTAACTAACCTCATGAAACATGCAGGTAGACCCAAATAAATATTTTTAAATTCAAAAACTAGCCATTAATTGGCATGGGAAGAGGCCACACTTTGTGCCTAGGTCCATGATAGTGGACCTATTTGCCTAGGCAGATTTGTCTTCAAGAATCAGGGACAATAATCTCGAGTTGGAGGTAATTTGACAAAGGTTTAAGCAATACCTTTTAAAATTGTGTGTTGTATTTATGGTGATATAGATAATGGCTTAGAGGAATGGTGAATAAAATTCATATATTTGAGTGCAATTCAAATGGTTTAAAATATGTCAAAAATTAACATTTTTCAAGTACAAATGACCAAATGTAGGTATCTACAATATTTACTAGATTATCAACAAGCCTAAACTTAATTTATATTTATATGAGACTCTTAAGGTGATTTATCATCACCAACATGCTAAGTGGATGGGTCAACCCATAAAAGTGATTTTATTTTGAAATATGATTGTTGCTTGATGTGATACAAAATTGTCAGATTTGGATAGTACCTTATGAGTTTAACATTTTTGTCTTGGAGACAAAAATAATGATATGATAGTCTATAGATGTCTAAGTATGATAGTTAATTAGTTTGATACAAATTTAAATAATTTATGTAGGCGATTGATTTTTTTTGTAAGGATTGGACTCATAAATAGAATGTGGATGTGAGAGAATGACATATTAGAGTCACGTAGGGTGAAATGATATCAAAACTGATATTGTCAAGTGTGTAATACTATATTTTATTATCTAAAATACCCTCCTTTTATTAAAGGATTAAAATTCAATATAAATACAATATTAAAAGGATAAAGATATACCTAAGTATGAACAACACACTTTGTATTTAAAAGATGCTTTAAATGTGCAACCTTGCACTATGCAAACCTACAAATGAATATGCAACAATCAATATCCATAAAACATTTTTTTTAATTTGAATTATAATTGTAATTTGAAAAGTTTTAAGAGCAAGGAAGGAGTACACCTATATGTGGGTGAAACCACATTGCCTTATAAATTGTACATGATAATGTTTCCTTGTTAAAACATTGTATAATAGTTTTTCTTGCTGAACCATTTGGATAATTGGGGGTGATCAAGTCCAATTTTTTTTGTAACTAAGTGTTAAGGTGTGGAGCCTAAAAGCTTCACCAAGGAGTACATTTTAACAATTTCTGGTTTACACAGTCACCAGCGTCGGTCAGGGGCGACCGACGTCGGTCAGGTGCAGTTCGGGAGACGCCGACATTGACAGGAGATCAGCCGACGTCGGTCACAGGCAAGCAGGCAGGAACCGACGTCGATTACCTGTGCGTCCAAAATGCTATTTTTGAGGACAGAACCGAGTGTTTGCATGGTGAGTTTAAGTCTTAGTCTTAAGTTCGCGTCTCTATTATTAGTAAGACTATTTTTAGAGCCTTTGTTCAAGAGGCTTAACTATTGGTTGTAAGTGCATGCTCAAGTCTCCTAATTCTATATGTAGAATTAGATCTTCTTAGCTTATTGTAGTTCATTGTATGTGAATGTTGAAGAACAGTACAGAGTTGAATCATTCCAGGTTGTTGGAGTTGATTGTACTTGAGAGAGAGAGCTCTTGAGGGAAAGAGATCTAGAGAGAGATCTATACATCTGAGAGAGGTGTGGAAGAAAGAAGTTTCTTCAATTGTATTCCTTCTGTAAAGAGTTTAATACAAGTTTTCAGGGTGGTTTCTTGTATCTCTTGTTTTTGCTATTTATCATTCTAGTTGCTTATCATTCTGATTTAATTTTGCGTTTATTACATTCATAAGTGTAATCAAATTGTTGGTTGATCCCCAACAAGTGGTATCAGAGCTCAGGTTCACTAACAGGTGGTTCAGGTCTATGTAGTGTGTATTGATTACAGGTTCTCACAGGGGTTTCTGCAGGGATTTTTGTTTGAGTGGGAGAAGCAATGGCAGAAGAAAATAAACTGAGAATGGAGAAGTTCAATGGCAAAAATTATCAACATTGGAGAATGCAGATAGAGGACTATCTGTATCAGAAAGATCTATACTTATCATTAGGTGAGATTGCAAAGAAGCCCACAGACATGGATGACAAAGAATGAGAAGTTCTTGATAGAAAGGCTCTGGGGTCTACAAGACTGAGTCTAGCATCTACTGTGATATCTAATTTATCACAGGCAAAGTCTACGGTAGAGTTGATGACTACTTTAACAAATTTGTATGATAAACCCTCAGCTTCTAATAAGGTATATCTTATGAAGCAGTTATTAAATTTGCATATGAATGAAAGTGGATCTGTGTCTACTCATCTGAATGATTTCAATGGAATTGTGAATAAATTAAGTTCAATCAATATTGTGTTTGATGATGAAATAAAAGCTCTTTTAATATTATGTTCTTTGCCTGAAAGCTGGCATAGCTTAGTAATGGCAGTTAGTAATACTGCATCTGCTTCAAATATTTTAAAAGTAGAGGATGTTGTTAGTGTTATCTTGAATGAAGAAATTTGCAGAAAAAACACAGAGGAAACATCTGGGAACGCTTTAAGTTTTGAGAGCAGAGGGAGGCAAAAAGAAAAGGGCAAGAGGAGATCAAGATCTAAGTCTAAGGTGAGAGGAAGATCCAAATCCAGAAATGACAGGAAGCCACAATGCTATAATTGTGGAAAGATAGGGCACATAAGCAAAGATTGATGGTCAAAGCCTAAGGAGGACAATCAACACGAAGGAAAGGAAGAAGCAAAGGTTGCAGGTATTGCATAAGATGCTTTAATATTCTCTTTGCATAATAATATAGAATCTTGGGTGTTAGATTCTAGTGCATCTTTTCATGCTACCCCTAATACAAAATATTTTAGTGACTATATCCATGGAGATTTTGGAATAGTGTATCTAGGGGATGATGAGCCTTGTAAAATTATTGGCAAAGATAAAGTACAACTGAAAATGTAGAATGGCAACACATGGGTGTTGAGAGATGTGATGCATGTTCCTAGCTTGAAGAGGAATCTGATTTCTATAGGAAAGTTAGGGGATGAGGGTTGGCTGAATCTTGGAAGGTGACCAAGGGTGCACTTGTTATGGCCAGAGGTAAGAGAGTAGGTACTCTCTATTTATGTAATTATGTTACTAACAATTCTCTTTCTGTATTATCTACTTTAGATGTGGATGCAAAATTATGGCACTCAAGGCTTGGCCACATGAGTGAGAAGGGTATGTCAATTCTTAAGTCCAAAGGTATGCTTTCAGATTTGAAAAGCATAGATCTAGATTTTTGTGAGCAATGTGTTTTCGAGAAATAGAAGAGAGTGAGTTTCCTCAAGACTGGGTCAACTAAGAAGAAGCATAAGTTACAGCTTGTTCACACAGACGTGTGGGGACCGGCTCAAGTTGCCTCTATTGGAGGATCACAGTACCATCTTTCGTTCATAGATGATGCTACGAGAAAGGTATGGATCTATTGTATTAAGAAGAAATCTGATGTATTTGAGACTTTTAAGATTTGGAAAGCTATGGTTGAGAATGAAACAGGCAGAAGATTGAAGTCCCTGAGATCTGACAATGGTGGTGAGTTCTGTAGCTATAAGTTCGAAGATGATTGTTATATGCATGGAATTCACAGGCAAAGGACGGTTCCAAGGACACCTCAGCAGAATGGAGTTGCTGAAAGGATGAACAGAATAATTATGGAGCATGCAAAATGTATGAAATTGCATGCTGGTTTGCCCTTAGGGTTTTGGGTAGAAGCTGTTGACACTGTAGTGTACCTGATTAACTGAGGACCCTCTACAACTCTGGATGGTAGAATTCTAGAAGAGACATGGACAGGTAAAAAGATAGATCTCTCTTTTCTCAAGGTTTTTGGTTGTGAAGCCTTTGTGCACGTAGATAAGGAAAATAGAAAGAAGCTGGATGCTAAGTCTATGAGGTGCACATTTATTGCCTATGGCTCAGATGATTTTGGTTTTAAATTTTAGAATCTAAGAACTAACAAAATAATTAGGAGCCGTGATGTTGTTTTCAATGAAAGAGTGATGTATAGTGATCAGTTGAAGAAGCTGAATCAATCTGGGCAGAGCAATGGTGAATTGGACGAGGTGACGGTCCAAAATGAGCTCGCAAAAAAAAAAAAAATCACTTGCAAGAAAACACAGAGACCAATGTCGACAGGGAAAGAACCAGCATCGGCAGGACAGAGACTGACGTCGGCAGGACAGGCACCGACGTCGGTCAGGCAGAATCGACGTCGGCCAGTAACAGGCCTGGAAGTGACCGAGGTCGGTCACTGTCAGAGAATTTGGGTGGACAGCGTGTTGTGAATGAGTCTCAGACGCCCATCAGGAGGTCAGAAAGGGTAAGTAAGCCTCCAATTAGATATTCTCCTTCATTATTCTATTTATTGCTAACTGATGGTGGAGAACCAGAGAGTTTTGAAGAAGCAATACAGGTAGAGTCCAAGGATCAGTGGGAGCGTGGCATGGTTGAGAAAATGGAGTCCTTAAAAGAGAACCAAACATGGGATTTGGTTGAGTTGCCAGCTGGTAAGAGGACACTGAAGAACAGATGGACCTACAGGTTGAAAGAAGGTGAGAATGGACAGATGAGATATAAGGCTAGATTGGTAGTGAAAGGATTTGCACAAAAGCCAGGTATTGATTTTGGTGAGATTTTTTCTCCTGTTGTTAAAATGAATTCTATACGGGTTGTATTGTCTTTGGTTGCTATTGAGAATTTGCATCTTGAGCAGCTAGATGTTAAGACAGTGTTTCTTTATGAGATTTGGATGAGAAAATTTATATGGAACAGCCGGAAGGATTTGAGGTCAAAGGTAAGGAGAAGTTAGTGTGCAGATTGAAGAAAAGTTTGTATGGCCTCAAGCAAGCTCCTAGGCAGTGGTATTTGAAATTTGACAGATTTATGACTGAGCATGGCTACAGTAGGTGTCAATCTGACCATTGTGTGTATTTTAAGAGATTGGATAATAGTAGATATATTATTCTATTGTTGTATGTAGATGATATGCTGGTTGCAGGATCACACATGCAGGATATCTCTGAGCTTAAGGTGAAATTAGCTCAAACATTTGCCATGAAAAATTTGGGAGCAGCAAAGAAAATCCTTGGCATGAGCATTAAGAGAGACAGAAAAAATCACAGGTTGATTTTGTCTCAAGAGGATTATGTGAACAAGGTGTTGAAACGGTTCAATATGCAGGATGCTAAATCGGTAAGCACACTTATGGATGGACATTTTAAGTTGAGTAAAGAACAATGTCCTAATTCACATGATGAGGTAGAGTACATGAGTAGAGTTTCATATTCTTCCGCAGTAGGGAGTTTGATGTATGCAATGGTGTGTACTAGACCGGATATTGCCCAAGTAGTGGGAGTTATAAGTAAGTATATGGCCAATCCAAGAAAGAAATATTGGAAAGCAGTTCAGTGGATCCTTAGATATCTGAGAGGAACCAACAGTAGGCACTTGTGCTATGGAGGTTCAGATACTTATCTACATGGTTATGTAGATTCAGATATGGCAGGTGATTTGGATGACAGGAGGAGCACCACAGGATATATTTTCACTGTAGGTGGAACGACGGTTAGCTGGATATCTAAGTTGCAAAAGGTTGTTGTCTTGTCAACTACAGAAGCAGAGTATATTGCAGTCACGAAGGCTAGTAAAGAGATGATATGGATGACACGGTTCATGGAAGAGGTTGGAAAGGAGCATGAGAGTTGCAGATTGTATAGTGACAGTCAGAGTGCAATCCATTTGGCTAAGAATTCAGCCTTTCACTCAAGAACAAAGCACATACAGCTTAGGTACCACTTCATACGACAGGTATTGGAAGATGGTGAGTTGAAGCTGGAAAAGATCCATACAGATAAGAATCCTGCTGATATGTTAATCAAGCTGGTTACAAAGGAGAAGTTGAATCTTCATTCAACTTCTGTTGGTCTTCATGATTGAGTTGAAGATGGAAGAGCTAGAAGATGTTGTTGTACAGGTATTGCTGCAGCTGTTTATCTCCAAGTGGGAGATTGTTAAGGTGTGGAGCCTAAAAGCTTCACCAAAGAGCACATTTTAACAGTTTTTGGTTTACACAGTCACCAGCATCGGTCAGGTGCAGTTCGGGAGACGCCGGCGTCGATAGGGGATCGGTCGACGTCGGTCACAGGCAAGCAGGCAAGAACCGGCGTCGGTTACCTGTGCGTCCAGAATGCTATTTTCGAGGACAGAATCGAGTGTTTGCATGATGAGTTTAAGTCTTAGTCTTAAGTTCACATCTCTATTATTAGTAAGACTATTTTTAGAGCCCTTGTTCAAGAGGCTTAACTATTGGTTGTAAGTGCATGCTCAAGTCTTCTAATTCTATATGTAGAATTAGATCTTCTTAGCTTATTGTAGTTCATTATATGTGAATGTTGAAAAATAGTACAGAGTTGAATCATTCCAAGTTGTTGGAGTTGATTGTACTTGAGAGAGAGAGCTCTTGAGGGAAAGAGATCTAGAGAGAGATCTGTACATCTGAGAGAGGTGTGGAAGAAAGAAGTTTCTTCAATTGTATTCCTTCTGTAAAGAGTTTAAGACAAGTTTTCAGGGTGGTTTCTTGTATCTCTTGTTCTTGCTATTTATCATTCTAGTTGCTTATCATTCTGCTTTATTTTTGCATTTATTGCTTTCATAAGTGTAATCAAATTGTTGGTTGATCCCCAAAACTAAGGCAAGGCCATGAGTTGGAAAAAAAAATCCAACACTCATGAATATGGAGTAGTGTCAAGGCCTTTGAGCATCACTAAACCTCAACTACATGAGCTCAAATAACTATTCTTTCACTAATTTTTTAACCCCAAGATGAAAGGTGGGATACACATATTGGGCTCGTGATGAGTAATTCCAAGTTTATTGAGCATCGTTGAACCTCAACTTTATCACCTCAATAAACATGAGTCAACCACTATAGATAGACTTATAGATTCAAAGGTGATTAGGGCTGGGTATCATCAAATGTGCTTGTAAAGTGGAAAATAGTGTGCATGTGCATGAACAAGTATCATGCTCCATGAATCGACTTCAGTTATAAATTGTCACAGTGTATATGTGAATGAACAAGTATCATTTCCCATGAATCGGTGCCAACTAATATCTGTAATAGTGTATAAGTGCATGAACAAGTATCATTCCCTATAAACTGGTGCCAACTAATAAATAATGTTATGCATCTATATGCCAAATCTGAGAGCATGTATCTTAAATGTATCTGTATTTGAAAACTTTTGAATATTATTCCTATAAAATTGTGTAAATATGCATTACATATACAACCAAGTGTATGTGAATATATACTTTGTAACTCATGTTCTTTGTAAAGTGAGTGAAAATGCAACCATAATTTGTTTCAATGATTTGTTCCATATCTAAATCAAACTAATATATGAACCACTTTGAAATCTTTAAATCTCGTATTTTATCCAAAAATATAAATATTATGTTTATGGAGTCTTAAGTCTCTACGACAAGCCAATTAATATACCTATATTTTGAGGTGAGAGATGTAGTATGCAAGTCACTCATCTTAAAATAACTAGTTAATTATATCTTTTATAAAGATGTAATGATGTATGATCATGTCGACATATGGAGAGCATATCATCATAATAATATATATGTTATTAAAGTATATATGAAACATATGTAATGTAAGACATATAAGTGTTTTGTCAAGATAGATGTAACAATAATGCATACAAGAGTGACCATCATTGATATAAGCAATAAAGAACACTACACAAAAAGAGAGGTGTATGATGTAAATCATGGCATCACATAAAAAGGGGAGGTGTGTAATTAGAACACGACACCTGCAAACTCAATAATATCAGTTAACTCAGCAAGCTTAACAAATTAAACAAATAATGATATAACTATAATGTATAGAATAAAGGCACATATAATAACACTCAATGTCACACATAAGGCCAAGGGCTACATACAAGGGACATGAATATATTTCAACAAATAAGGCCAAGGGATATAAATAAGGGACATAAGAATGTTACAATAATCAAGGCCAAGGGCCACAATTAAGGGATATAAACATGTCACAATAAAAAAAAGTACGGGACACATACATTACAAAAACTATGACTAACCTATCATGAAAGAGAAATAACGTCAATGAAACACATAATGAATGAAAACTACTCTACATCATCCATGTATGTGAATATCACAACATAATAAAGTATCATATCCATGTAACACTATGTAAGATATAAATAACTAGCAATAAACATGTAAGCGATCTATGTAGCTCAACATGGTAAAACATCATAGAAAGATATAACATGTAATAATGTGACATGTGGAATAAGATGTCCCCAACATTGGCATGGCCCTTGGGTATAAGAAAGTCCAACATCTATGTACCAATGTATGATTTATATGTCATGTATCGTATTCAAGTACTTTGAAATGCATGTATAGAAAAAAGAATATGTCATCTACCAAACATGTGATAAATAACACATGTAAATAATGTAATTATAAATTATGTCATATTTTGGTCTTGATTTTTTTATTTTTTGAATATTTGAAAGTTTTTGTATTTTTTTTGAATTATTTGATTTTTTTAATATTTTTTAATTTTATTTTGAAACTAATATGCTTATGTGTAATATCGAGGCAAGTACATGTTCATAATATTCTTCATGGTTTTCCCTTCTAGGGTATCCAAATAATAAACCCTTGTACCCACTTTTTTTTGTAATCACAAAGAGTCCTAATCAAATGGATTTGAAACTGTTTTTACTTTATTTATCTACATTAGTATTCTTCTGATTCTCTTTTAATACAAGTCACCAACTTGAAGTTCTTGATTTTGAACCTTCTTTCCAAATGTCCTCTTAATACAATCTTGATAAACATTGAGATGTTCAACAGCATGTATGCATCTGTCATCCAAAATTTCTAACTCGTGTAATCATTTTCCCAGATATACATTATCCTTGATAATGTATTTTGAGGAAATACACAAATATGGAATCCATACCTCCAAAGGTAAAATTTCTTATTTTCTATAAATAAGAGAGTAATATGTGGCACTTGTTGGTATAATGTTTGTACTCTATGCCCAAAGTGCATAGATATCCTCATTATGCCAATTTTCACTACGTTTAGAAATTGTTTTACTTTATGTTTTTGTTATTGTTTTATTTGACTCTTCTACTTTCCCATTTATTTGTGGATAATATAGGGTAGATAAGGTATGGTGAATCTTATATTTAGCACATAATATATTAATTATTTTATTTTTGAGAGATGATTTGTTATCTCTTATAATAGTTGATGATAATTTGAATCATGAAATGATATTTGTCATTAAGATTTTACATATGTATTTTTTTGTAATTGATTGTAATGGTATGGCCTCCACCTATGTTGTAAAATATTTTGTAGTTGTAATAATTAACTTATAGCCTTCTGATGATTCTGGGTCTATCTTATCAATTAGGTTTAAGCCCCAAAGAGAGAAAGGCCATGGTGAAACCATAGGTTCTAATTCTTGTGATGGTGCATAATTCAAATTACTCTATTGTTGACATTATGGGCATATTTTTGCATGTTCTCCACATTTTTGTTCAATTTTGGGCTAATACTTACCTTGTCTCAAAAGCATATAAGACATTTTTTTCTGAAAAAATGACCTCCGTATTCATTGTTGTGTATTTATAGTAAATTATATTAGCCTCCTCATGACTAAGGCATCAAAGTAATTGTCTATCAAATGAACTTTTGAATAAAGATACCCCAATTATAACATAACACATTGCTTCACATTGTAGTTTTTGGTTGTCAATGTGTGTAGAATTTTTTGATAAATAAGATTTATATAGGAAGTTATAAATCTCAATATACCATTATAAATTTAAAACACTGGTTGTAACTACGAGTACTTCCAAATCATATATATATATATATATATATATATATATATATATATATATATATATATATATATATGAGTGTCATAATTGGAGTATTGTAAAAATTGCATGATCATTATTGATGTCAATAAGAATCATAGAAGCTACACTAACCATGACACCAACATGTCGATCGTCTTTGTGAGGTATACTTTCTATCGAAAAATGATCAAAATTTATTCTTAATCACTATACCATTTTTTTGTATGAGATCATTTTTTTTAATTTTGTTTGATAAATGTCTAAAAATTGATTTAATTCCAACCGAGAATCACCATAAATTTGAAGAGATTTTATTTGTAATGTGCATGTAGTACATAATCCAAGTATCAATGCCTTATATTCTGCTACATTATTCGTACATGAAAATCCTAGGTGATATGCAAAAGGTATAGGCTGGCCCCGAGGAGTAATAAAAACTATGTCGATACTAGCACCTTTGGTGAATTTAGATTCATCAAAGTACACAGTCCATGTATCATCATCAATATGATATGAAATAAAGTTATCATAAAATTCATTGATGATTGATAACATGTCCACTAATGGAGTTACAACTAGTTAATTTATGATGATTTTTCATTTTACAGACTTGTGAGATATACATTTAAAAATAAATTCTATGAGTAACATTACCCATTTAGCTATACATCTTGATAAATTTTATTTTGACATGATAAATTTAAGTTTAACCATCTTTGTCAAACATGTGTCTCATTGTTAAACATTTAGTATCATAATTTTTGTGTGGCAAAAATAAGAGCGAGACAAAAAATTTCTATAACATTGTAGTTTCATTCATAGTCTACTAATGTATGACTGATGTAATAAAATACACGTTTGTGATCATTGTCATATTGTGTCAATAAATCTCCTAAGGCATGATATGTGGTAGAAATGTATACTAACAAATGTGTGTCTAGCATTGGAGGCATGAGAATAGGTGGATAAAGTAGATATTATTTTTATTTTATCAAATTTAAGAATTAAGAGGTATTAATCCTAATTAGACAAACTTATGCGTAAAATTAGAATGCTATAGACATGCAATAAATGACACAAATTGATTTAGAATTTGTTAAATTTATAAATATGTTAAAATGAGAAAAAATACTCGAAAGAAACAATTTAGTTAGAAAACAAAAATGCTAGATTATAAGTGCAACTATGAAATCAAGAATAATGTTTTGCTTTGATCTAGGACAAGGCCATTGGAATTAGATAGGGGCAACCTGCATTGTTATTTTTAGGGCACACCAGTGTCTTGTGAAGGTTTTATCTCTATAACTGGTATGATAGGTTCGCCTCACATGTATGTTCTATTTGGCTGTGCATGAGCTCTTGATCTATTATGACAAGCACTATGTACCTTCTTTTTCACTTGTAACCCTAACTCAATTGACCACAAATGATAAATGGATAACAAAAAGAGGTTAGTGGTTGAAGTTGTGTTAGGTCTCATCACCCCCTGTGTTGAGTGTTGTTTACATATTAATACTTTAAAAATGAATCAAATTCCATGTAGTTATCTTATGCTATGGTGGTGTAGGTAAAATATTGATACAAAATGCTAAATGTTGGTGTAATTATGGTGTGATTAAGTGCTTTAATAATGACCTGTGACCTTGGGGGTGTATGCAAACTTAGCTCAAGGCTATTAGGGCTATGTAGAATCTATATTAGGAAAAATAGGTAATTTTTTTTTTTTTTTGAATGTGCAGTTAGATATTTCTTGGTAATTTTTAATCATATCAACCTCTAGTGGATCATGGCTTTAAAATGTAGCTTTATAGTGATCAATTATGATTTCCTTAAAATGGAGCTTGTTAAACATGCTGGATGACCTATTATATGAATTTGAATTTGAGCAACTATCTTTTATTTGGCAAAAAAATGCAGTTGGTGGAATTGGATAGCACTAAGCAACAAAATAGTCTAAATAGGGTTGTCTTGTCCAAAGATCAAAGACAACTAAACTAGAAGTTTGGATCAGTTTGAAAGTGGGCTTAGGCTACTTAGGATGTTGGATAGGAATATTTTGAGATCATTAGTTGCTTAGAAAAAAGGGTCATCCACATAGAATTGAAAGAATAACGGTTAAAAGACCATGGGATGGGACATGAGCTAAGTATGTATAAGTAATCACAAGTCTATCATTTTAACAATAAATGTTAATTTATGTGTCTATATTTCCCTCTATTTTTAGTAATGCAATGAAAATGAAATTACTATAATAAAATAAAAGGTGCATGGTTGAACTTACTTATGAAGAATAGTCTTGAATGTAGGCCACAACATTGAATTATGTTTCATGCATAACTTGCAATAAAACATGTATAAAATAAATCATTACTTAAGACAAAAATAAATGAGTAAAGATAAGAAAACTTATAAATATAATAAAAAAAATGAATACACGTGATTAGGTGTATGAATCATTGTGTTTTTCTAGTGCAAAACTGGTGAATAAAGAGGGTAGGACACTTGGAGATTTTTTATTCATTAAATAGTTTTAATTTAACTGTGCATAGCTCAATCCTCATTGAAAGAGATTGTGTTTAAGAACTCAAGGTGTGCTTGACTCCATCATTGCACAACTCAAGGTGGGTAGAGTAGTTGGGAATCTTTGTATAAATTTCAATAAATTATTGGGGTGCGAAAACTGATACAAAAAAGTGAACCAACCACTGTAGATGAATAAGGTTCATTTCTAATGCAAAATTATGTAAAAATATAGTATGTTTTGAGTCTGATATATACAATATTGTGAATGTTAAATATTTTCACTCTATTTGTGAAGCTAGTGCAAAAACTTGGTAAGAAGGTGATCATGTGATGCACACATGCCCTCCATCTGAGATTTAGGTGTATATAGATTCTAGAACTAAATAATATCAAGTAACTTTTTGAATGAAAACTTGTGTGATAACTTGGAACACATGTCGTGCATCATGCCCCAAACTAAGCAAAATCTAGGATAAACTTATGTAAAAATCTAAAACCTGCTTCTAAACAATGTTGTAATTGATATGTAGATTAAGTGAGACTCTAAGAATTTTTAAACTACCATTTTATGACTACTGAGACAACAATGCATTGCTTTATACACAACTAAGCTACGCCTTTATCTGAATGAAGCACTATTGTGTAAAACCATTTTTTGAGTAATTTATAATTAAAAATATGATCAACTAGGTAAAACATGCAAATTTATGTCTATGTAGATTAAATTTCTAAATGAAAAATTGTGTGATAACCTAGAACACATGTCGTGCATCATGCCCCAAACTGAGCAAAAGCTAGGATAAACCTATGTAAAAATCTGAAACCTGCTTCTAAAAAATATTGCAATTGATATGTAGATTAAGTGACACTCTAAGAATTTTGAAATTGCCATTTTATGACTACCAAGACAACAATGCATTTCTTTATACACAACTAAGCTATGCCTTTATCTAAATGAAACGTTGTTGTGTAAAACCACTTTCTGAGTAATTTATTAGTAAAATTGTGATCAACTGAGTAAAACATGTAAATTTATGATTATGTATTTTACTATTAGATCTTAGTCTCTAAGACAAACTATCATGCATGTAATTTATGTCTATTTATTGTACTGTTGGATCTTAGTCTTTAATACAAGCCACTATATATGTCCTCTCTTTTAAGGTGAGTTATGGAGCTTATGTAATAACATAAAAAAAAGATTGATGCGAAAAGATGTTATAAATAATTTTGAATTACGTAGTTGTTAAAAATTATGCCAAGATCGATAAAATAATGTTAAAATTTTTAAATAATTAATGTGTAAATATAATAATATTATCTTAATGGTAAGCTATAAGAGAAGGCAAAAAATAATAAATTGTCAAGTGAGAAAACCATTAAACAAAAAAAAAAATCTCACATCTACAAATAAGGCTTGCAAAATAAAGTTCTCTAAGTATAATCTCAATGGAAAAAAAGAGAAAAAATATGGGCCTCGAGCCATAAGAGAGAAATCTCAAAATAATACTAATGATCTCTAGTGTTTAGAATGAGAGATCAAAAAGCTCAATAAATAGAGCTAAAAACAAAGATGAGTTACATACATTATATTATTGTGTGTGTTAAATGTCCATAATTCCCATAAGATGAGGGAGATTTGTATGATAAGTATGGATGGAGTTACATGTGAATGTAATTTTAAGATTTATTACAAAATGACGAAAGAGATGTAACACCTCATAAATCTGAGATAAGTAAATTTCTTATAATATGAAATGCACAACTAAATAGACTTAGGATTAATATGAATTAACTTAAATAAAGATTAATTTTCAACAATCCCACTTAAACTTTATTTTGGGTTATAAAAGAGAAGTAAATATTACAAACAAAGAAGTGAGTTGACATCACATAATTCACCCCCTTACTGAAAACTTCATTCGAGAGAAATTAAAATATTTTAGAAAGATTAAAGAATAAAGAATAAAAGGTGTCACAAAGAATCTTGTAAGGTGAATATGCGATCATCAACAATATCCAATAATATGGTCAATCTACATAGAAACAAAGACCAACAAGAAATGGGATCACAAGAAAAGATCCACTATACGTATGAAATAGATGCTTACACAAATCTTTCATGTTAAGTAAACAAAATACCATAAAAGATGATCTACATATAATTAAAGTTATATAAGTATATATAACGTAAGGTAAAAGAATTAAAATACAACTTCTGTAACAAAGTGCTCAAATCCTACACAAGAAAAGAAAATTAGTCCAAAAATATTAGCTCCAAATAAAATATATTTCCTCGATAACCTACAAGAAGAAGTAAGCATAAAATCAAAGAATGCATAAATAATTGAGTATGAAAAGGGAGAAAGAAGATATGTGATTTCAAAAGATATTATACTTGAAGCAATTGAAGAATTATTTAAAAAAAACACTTCAAAGTCTTGAGAAGATAACATAGATTTCAGGATCTAAATTGTTTTAACCTTTAATGAGGTGATTTAGTGGTTTTATAACAATGTAAAATGTTATGAGTAGATCTAGCATAAGATTTACATGGATGTAATTAAGAATATTTTGAAATATGATCATTGTGTTTATCACAATGCTCACATATTTTACCATTTTAAATCAAAATGAGTATGAAAAAGATTAGAATCAAAATAAGTCTTATGAAAGTGAGAAACACGATTGTGCAATGTCCTTCAGTGAGGGAAATATGATGTCTCATTATCATTAGAGACACTAAAACCAAGTATTGTAAAATTTGCACTAGATTTAATAAAAATAGGTTCAAGAATTTCAAATTCATATTTTTGAAGACTGCCTTTACTATAACGCATTGAGTGCATGATTTTTAAACTAGGATTAGAATAATGAGTGTGAAAAGAAGTAAAAGTTTCACTAGAAACATATTTAATATTATTGACAACCTTAAGGATTAAAGACACATTGTTTACATTAAACATGTCAATCACATTATGCATTTCCTCCATGTTTACGTCAAAATAAGTTTGCACATTTGTTAATTTATCAGTAAAAGAAGATTGTAAAACATTAAAATTCATGTTTTGACATGTAATTTAACATTTAATGGTATGAGTCTTATTAGTTTGAAAAGTTTTTTTTTTAATGTAAAATTCTTAAATGTTAAAAATAAGATCAATTTAAAATTCATTTATCAAAAAATGATTGGATTTGAAAATATTTAACACAAATAAATTTAACAAAGAATAAAAAAATAATTTTAATATTAAATGTTATACCAAGTAATAAAAAATAATACACAATATCTCAATTATATGAGGAAGTTTCTTTTTAAACAAATTCAAGAAAGTGTTTGATTATGGATTTGATTTTTTGTAATAAAACATTTGAAAATTTTACTCTAAGAATTAAAATATAAAATGTCTTCTCTTTTCAAAATTTAAATAATTTAAAACTTAAATATTTTATTATGTAGAAGTGTAAATACAACTCAAATATTATTTTGTATTTTATATAATAAAATTAAAAAAATATTTTTTTACATGCAACAAATACATGTTTAATGATATCTCTCAAAATATGACATAGGTTTTCACAAAATTTTGATAAATTGTTCTCAACTTAAAAATAAATAAAAAACCATTAAAATTTAATAAAATAAAAATGTAAATAAAAATATATAGTCATTTTAACAGTCAAGTTATTAGAAAAAATAGATTTAAAATGTCATGTTTAAAAGTTAACATGTGAGTGAAAGAGCAAAACACATATTTAATACATATTTATTATTGATATTAATGAAATAAAAACATTTACAAATAATTAAAGGGTTGAGATAAATAATGGAAGACACAAAAATGTTTGCAAGGGTGTGAGTTCTTGCTAAAAAATAATGTAAAAAAAAAACTTGCTTCTCCACCCAAACACCTGTGCATACTAAAAAATCAACTTAAAAAAATCGTACTTTAATACCATGTTAGGAATTATGCCAAGATCGATAAAATAAAATTGAAAACATAAAATAATGAATGCATAAAAGCAAGATCGATAAAATAAAATTGAAAACATAAAATAATGAATACATAAAAGCAACAATATTACCTCAATAACAAGCCATAAGAAAATGCAAGCGATAAGAAATTGTCAAGTGGTGAAACAATTGAGCGAAATAAAATCTTACATCTATAAAAAATACTTGCAAAGTAAAATTATCCAAGTACAATCTCAATGGAATAGAGAAAAAATATTGACCTCAATCCATAAAAAAGAAATCTTAATATAAAGCTAGTGAGCTCTAGTGTGTAGAATGAGAGAGGAGAGAGCTCAATTGATAGAGTTAGAAGGAAAGATGAGTTACTTACACAACCTTCTTGTGTGTGTTAAATGTTACTAATCCTGATAAGGTGAAGGGGATGTATGTTTCAAGTGTAGAGGGAATTACATGTGAATTTAACTATAAGATCCCTACAAAAGGATAAAATAGACGTGACACCTCTTAAATATGGAATAAGTGAATTTCTTATAGTAAGAAATGCACAACTTAATAGACTTAGGATTAACTTAAATTAACTTGAATAAACATTAATCTCCAACATTATTTATAATGATAACATATAGGAGTATGACATCATCATATATAAACTGAATAATGCATTATAATGTAAGATGCATGTATAAATCCAAGCATATACAATGTCAAGTCTAGATAGGTGTTAGCAATTAAGCATGCAGTGATAAATTGAGTTTTAAAAGTTGAATAAAGATGCATAGGGATGGATGCATGATATTTATCGTGGCATTGAAAATAAAAAAATGCATGAAATCTATCATGACATCAAACACTGAGTAAACAAGTGTCATGACCATGACACACAAAAAATTACATCCAAAACACACAAAACATGCAACAAAAAGTCCATGGGCCACATACAAAAGACATTCAAATATCACTCACACGCAATAGGAGCATACAATAAGGCTTATAGCCACATCCAAGGACATGTTCAAATGTCCAAAATTGAAAATAATAAACACACACCAAACATGAAACATAAAATCAGACACAATGAACATGCACGAATAAGTGTAATAGATAAGCATAAATAATTCATAATATCAGTATATTCAAAAACTTAGGTATCCAATAAGATAGTAATCTAAATGTGAGTAATATTGATAGATTTCATGTAATATAAGGAACTGAGGTATAAACAATAAGGGATAGCCAAAGAATGATACAACATGTGTAAAATGATACCTCCAATAAACTTGTTAATAAATAAAAAAACTATAAGAGGCCTATGACTTGTTTGATCCTAAAAATGTAGAGTTTGTGTTCACAGGTATGAGTTTAGTGGAATCAAACAACAAGCGTGCTACTGTTTAGACAGAGCGTTTTTGTCTGTATAATATTTATGGGTCTGAGATAGTTAAATGACATACAACTGTGTCTGAAAATGGCAATCTCTATGTTCTCCATTCACTCATGTACACTTGTGAAACATATTTGATATAAACTATATATATATAGACTCAATTATTAAGTATACTAAGCACAAATTAACTAATGCAAATAAAGTACATAAAACATGCATAGGTCCAATTTTTTGATTTTTTAAGATTTTTTTTGTAGTTTTTAAGAAATGAAGCAACATGACAATATAACTATCAAACAACACGTCCAACAGATGTGGAAATCAAAAAGTGTATATGGTGGAAGATCATCGAGTGTTAGATACTAAATCTTGTCAAACTCTCATAGATCATCATCATCATGGTCATCATACCATTTATGCTCTATAACTATAACCTTATATTTGGCATTGTTTTGAATTATGTGCATCTGTATGACATGTTGCTCTATTGTGTAAGAAGCCTCAGTTGTGATTTTTGGATAAACAGAATTTGAGCTTTGTTTCTCATTTATGAGTTTGTGATTATCATCCATACCATCACGAAGAATGCAAATTGTACTATCATCAAATTTGAATATGAGACATCGTTGTAGCTTCTCATCTATAACATCTATGTCATGTAACCATTGTTGACCCAATGTAGCACTAATGTGATTGCCTATTTACATAACAAAAAGTAGTGTGTCCACAACTTTGGGACCACTTACAATTGGTATTGTAATATGTCCTATTAAATTTTGGCACTATATAGCTCTCTACAGTTCATATGATCATGCCTTATGTGTTGAATAAATGAAAGTGTGTGTACATTTGAATTTGTGTCTTCATTGATTTCCACATACTATCTATATTCATTTTCAATAAAAATTTAATTAGTTAATGGAATCCTTATAATTTTTGCAAGTAGGACCTTGTCATTGATCCCTCATAGGTTGTGGTATGGGTTGTATAATCTGAATAGTGCTTTTATCTTTATATTTATGATGTTTCTATTGTAATGGTGTACAAGTATCCATGGCATGCCATGTAATTTTGTAAAAGTGACAAAAAGGTTTTCCCTCATAATTTGACAATCTACTGGTAGATCTATCTCACACTGTTGGTAAATTAATTAATTCCCTGCCAAGTAACATATGTAAAATCACATGTGGCCTATCTTGTACATTGTTAACATGGATTCTAATAACTGGTTCTATATCCATGAGTTCTATATTATTTAACAAATTTATAAATGGTGCCCTGGTGGTACTTGTAACACATTCATATATGTATTGTGCATTTTGCCCTCTAGAAATGTTAGGTTTGACAAATATATTTGTCCATGGTACCTCTGAAAAATTAGTGTTTTATGTAGTAGTTATATTGCAACATACATTCTTGCCTTTATCGACATTTGAAATAATTGTTTGTCATTTATTTATGTTCATTAGAATGATAGACTTTGAATAATCTTTGTATTCACCTAAACCAACTAGTGTGAAATTCAAACCACATAAATAATCATCAATGTTCATTGGTATTTTATTTGTATCATTGTCAGAAGTAGCATCAGAATCATCATCAATGTATTTTATAGATATGAAATTTGGATCTTCTAAATTGACTGGCAAAGGTATTTTTTGTACTTTTTCCTCTTGTTCTATTTGTATGAGTGTTGTGGTTCTAAGATATATGCAGATTGTAAATTTTGATCATTCATACTAGACTCACCAACCTTATATGTGTCCATTTTATTTATAGGTATGATCTATGGTAGTGGCACTAAGGTATATTGAGGTGCCCCCAACTGTGATTGATTCTCAATAGTAGACTATGATTTTATAATATCTAAATGATTGGTTATTGACTGGGCACGTGTATAAGTATCCATCATGTAAAAATTTGACACCCTTGTGTAGAGTAGAAGGTACAACATCCATTGCATGTATCCATGGCCTACCTCATAGTAAATTATAGTGAAAATGATTTGTCATTACTTGGAACTAAGTAGATAAATTTTTGAGCCCCATTTTAATACCCAAATTGATAAAACCCAAAGTCTGGGGAGGCACATTAAATCCTTTGATATATTTAAATGTGTTTCGAAGATAATCCATGTTAATACCTATTGTCTATAACAATGTGAAACTATAAATATTCAACATTGAACCATTATCAATCTAAACCTTTTTTATTGTTGTAGTTTTGATTTGAACTTGTATAAACAAAGGTAAATTCTGATCAATAATTGACTATGAAGGCAAGCCGTGATTCTCAAAAGAGATAACATCTTCAATATATTTCAAAGTTTTTACAACATATGCAAATTAATAAGGCTCTATCATTAGGCATACATAATTTATTCAATGATTGGTATAAAATATCCTTTAAAATAGTAGCTTTCTGAAGGAATTCTAACATGGAAATCTTAGCTAGCAAATTCTTTAACTGATCAACAATATCATATCCTCTAGGTTGATCAACTGGTCTTGTTGGATTGGGTAGGGGACAAGGAAGAATTTCTTATAATTTTTTCCTCTTGCCTTGCTTGATAAGACACATGATCTCATCTAGTGATAACAACTTAGATCGTAGGGTCTAATATAAGACTAAGGTGAATAGTAAACGCAGGATATAAGTTAAGGTAATTATGAGGTCTAGGGGTAGGAGGAGAAAAAGGAACCATCTGAGCCATTAGATGTCTAGTAGTAACAAGTGATAAATAAAAATGACCATTCAATAATAAGCATCATAGAACTATGCATTATTAAGCTCTTGAATGATATAAGATGTTATCTTTACCCTTAAATTATGCATCAATGGGCTTACATACATGTGAAATATTTTACATGTTATAAGCAAACAACATGTAAATAACACAAAGAAACTTTGAACCAAGAAATAATAGGTAGATTGGGTCAATTATGATCATGATGCATATAAAAAATTAAGACAATAAGAATTTAAACCTTAATTGGGATGTTAAAAATAGAAGGAAACCCTAAGATGAGCTAGGGTTTTTTTAATAAATGTTCAACAATAAACAAATTCATCAATATTTTTTTTCAAATTTAGAAATTAAAATCTTTTAATCCATTTAGAAAAACTTATGCGTAATTATATAGATATGCAATATATGACACAAAATGATTTAGAACTTGATAAATTTAGAAATGTGTTAAAAGGTTAAAAATGCTAGAAAGAAATAATTTAGTTGGAAAACAAGAATGCATGATTATAAGTGCAATTATGAAATTAACTGTGTGACTTATCATGATGTTCTGAATCAGGAACAATGTTTTACTTAGATATGGGACAAGGCCATTGGAATTGGACAGGTGGCTTATGTTGCTTTCCTCAGGGCACATTGATGTATTGTGAGGGTTTTCTCTTTGTAGCTGATATGACAAGTTCACCTCCCTTTTATGTTTTGTTTGACTATGCAAAATCTCTCCATATGTTACAAAAACCACTATGTACCTTCTTCTTCAATTGTAACCTTAGCTCAATTGACCATAGATGATAAACAAATAAAACAAAAAAGAGGGTTAACGGTTGATGTTGTGTTAGACCTCAACACCCTTTGTGTTGAGCACTACCTATATACCAATACTCTGAAAAGGGATAAAAATTATTTAGTTCTCCCATGCTATGGTGGTGTGTGTGAAATATTAGTTTAAAATGTTAAATGCTGGTGCAATCTTGGTGTGATTAAGCGCTTCAATGATGACCTATTACCTTAAAGGGGTATGCAAACTTAAATCAAGGCTAATAAGGTTGTGTGGACTTTGTATTGAAAAAACTAGTTACTTTTCTCTCAATGTGCAGTTAGATTTTTTGGGGCTTTTCAATCATATCAACCTCTAGTGGATAATGGCTTGAAAATGTGGCTTTATAGTGATCAATTGGGAATCCATCTGGATGGGGCTTGCCAAACATGTGAGATGACTTTCTACATGAGTTTGAATTTAAGAATCTAGCTGTTATTTGGTGGGAGGACTTGACTAGAAGAATTGGAAAGCATCGGGGAGTGGGATAATCCAAATAAGGTGGTCTTATCCGAAGAGTAGAGATAGTTAAACTAGAACTGTGGATTAGTTTGATAGTGGGATTAGGATGTTGGATAGGGATATTTTGAGATCATTGGTTATTTGGAGAAAAGGGTCATCCATATAGAAGTGAAAGAATGGCAGTTAAAAGATTGTGGGATGGGGCATGAGCTAAATATGTATAAGGAGTGGTCACAAGTACATCATTTTAGCAATAAATATTAATTTATTTGTCTACATTTTTATTGCATCATTTTTTTTTAAGAATTTATATTCCATTCAAAGTTGGAGTCTTTTTTTAATAAGTTTGTAATAGGTTGTGTTTTATCTACTAACTAAGCCACAAAATGTCTTATAATTTGAATCATTCCTTGTAAACATCGTAACTATTAAATTCTTTTATTTGCAGCATATCTACAAAGCTTTGACCTTCTTTGAATTTCATGCCTCTATGAGATATGATATAACCTAATAGTTTCCCAAAAAATACCACAAATACACATTTATTTGGATTTTAATGCACATTATTTTTTTTTATAAATGTTCAAATATGTGTCATAAGTATGTAGCATTATTTTATCGATATCAAGATTTTACTAATAAGTCATCCACATAATCTTCAATATTTTTATGTATATAATCATGAAAGATATGTGTTATAGCTCTTTGATAGGTGGTCCTTGCATTATTCAATAAAAAAGGGCATGACTACATGAAAAATGTTCCCCATAATTTGGTAAGTGATGTTTTGTATTGGTCTTCCAGATTAATATTTATTCGACTGTATCCAAAGAACCCATTCATAAATGACATCTCATACCCAGTTGTAGAATCTACAATCATATCAATATTTATTAGTGGGAAGTCATCTTTGGGGAAAGCTTTGTTTAAATCTCAATAGTTTTTAGAACACTAAATTTGTCCATTAGGATTCACAACTGGTACTATATTTGAAACCCACTTGGGATAATCAATGAATCGAATAAACCCTACATCCAAGTACCTTTGAATTTCATTTTTTTACCAAAAATATTACTTTTGGATGAATTTTTTCTAAATTTTTTTCTAACCAGTTTGACATCTGAGTATAATACTATGTTATGTAGTGCAATTGTAGGGGCAATTCCTAACATCTTTAAATAATCCCAAGCAAATAACTCCAGGTAATCCCATATAGCTTGTCTAAAATATTTACCCTCGTCATTTATTAACATGGCTACTAGGAATATTGGCCTTGGATCCTTATCTATTATGAAATCGAATTCAAATATTTCCTCTTTAATTAGAGTTGATTTGTCCTCCACATATGGTGTAGTGGGATGGTATCTGGGCCATCTACTTAGACATGCATATTAAGATCATTGTTTTCTCCAAAATATGCATAGGCATTTGTTGTATGAGGAAACTTATTCTTATGATAGAAGGAAAAGAGATGTTCATATGCCCCCAAGTATTCTAAGAGAGGCTTGTCATTTGAAAATTTATCCGATGTCCAAATCTCTGGTGGAATTGTATTATCAATGAGATCAAGGTATACTAACTGTAATATCAATACATGAACTTCTCGTGTAGGATTTAATGCTGCTTTGAAAAAATGTGTATAGATAGTAACATTCTCGATTGTGTGTTCTATCGTAGTCATTGCATCTTTTATGTATCTAAGACCTTGCCTCCCTTTATGTGTAGATGTAGAGATGGGCTCAATGATGCCTTGTGCATGTTTTCCTAATCCTTATTCTGTGTATCCCATATTTTACAGGTATTTGAGGCCAAAACCATATTGATTTGAGTATGTTGATGGTGATAGGGTAGCTAAAATAGATATTGGTGTTGGTTTTTCATTATGTTGACTAGATTGTTTATGTCCCTGAGAGAAAGATTGCATATGAGGTACATAATGATCCATGCCATTGCACAATATTTGAAGGGATCTTGTCTTAAAGGACACATATATGTAGCCCTGAAACTAAACTTTAGGTATGCACGTAAAGTAGATGGTGTTGCATTCATCTCATGCATCCATGGTTTATCTAAGAGAATATTGTAGTTAAGATCATTATGTGTAACCCGATAAACCATAGCTTTTGTTCTAGGACCCACAATAATATTCAATGCAGTTTGTCTTTATACATCCCATGAAATTTTGTCAAATCCCATAATGCTCATATCTGAAAAATAGAGATATGTTGCTTCTATACGAAGTAGATTGAGTAAAAAGGTATTAGAAATGTTTAATCCTAACCCATTATCTACCAAGACCCGTTGAAAGATTTATTTTGTACACACTCTTGAATATATAATGGAAGGTGTTAATTTATAATATGATTGGGGGTAAGTCTTCATTTTCAAAAGAAAAACTTTTCTCCATCCATCGTCATGTAAAAATAGAAGCAACATAAGGTGGTCTTGCATCACTTGGTAGAATTGTTTCACGTAATGCTGCATAAAGAATATATTTGTAAACATGAATATTTTGGAGTAGTTCCAACATATAAACTTTGACATGGGTATTCTTTAGTTGATCAATGAGGTCATACCCTTTGGGTTAATTTTTCTAATTTGAAGGAAGTAGAAGGGGTTGAGAAGGAAAACGTTGATGTCCTCTATTTTTTATTATATGATGGGTCACTTTACCCCTTCATATTGTAATAACGTGGATCATGAAATACAATATAAGCCGAGGGAAAATAATGGCAGTGAGAGAGTAACTATTAGTATCTTTATAATCTAGTGTGAGGAATAAAAATGTTCATGCATGCTCTTTGGAATCTAGTGGTAACCAAAAATAATTCAAATTGAACATGAAATCATCCTATATTATGAGTCGAGGCTAAATATTTTGTACATTTAATTTTAGCCCTATTATTGTACATACATTGGATCCATGTAATTATAAAGTTATTATATATTTTGCATAGTAAAGAAAAACAATATGTAATGATTACAACCATAGTTTATGTTAAAAAAATAGAAAACTATGTTCATCCATTATAGCCATGCGTAATTTGTAATATTAGAGAAAATAACAAATTAGGTTTGAAAATGAAACCCTACGGTAAAGATCTAAAAACCCTAGAAAGAAGTATGAAACATTAAGGCAAGCCTATGGTTTGGCAATGTTAAAATAATATATAGATTCACAAATATGTTTTATACTATTTTGGATTAATGTCAATCCTTAATAAGATAGAAATTGTTGTAATAATTTAGATTATAATATATAATGATTAAGTACAAATATGAATGTAGAAGATTGAAATTGATTTGGCACTCTTAGTAAATATAGAATGCACAACATAGGGATAAGATACTTAGTGGTTAACTACTCTATAGAGGACTAAGACTATAGGAAGGTGGTAGGGTAGGAATAAAACTATACTATACATTATTTCGATTAGGATCTAGACTTTTGTGTGCATCAAGATGGCATCGTCAACCTTAGGTCAATATCATCAGTTGTTATGTTCCAAGTTTGATGATTCTATTTGTGTGAATTTCACCCTTCTATTCCAGTATAGGTTGATTGAATTACTTTTGTTATGTGTTTGTGATACCAAGATTTGATTATTCACACAACTCACATAAATCTATCTTATTCACTTGAAACCCTAGTTCCACTTGTAATGATATAATTAGGCCTGCATAAGGGGGGGAAATGTGGATTGCATTGACCCCAACCTATCCCCATTGAATGGTTGATAACTTTATACATATCTAATACTCTGAATAGGGAAGTCAAATTATAGGTAGTTATCCTTCTTAGGTGTATGTGTGTAATCAATCCTCCTTAAATATGTTCAACTTATAATTTAGTTTTCAACAATTAGAAAATAACTTTGGTATGGCTTTGAGGTGCTTCAAACTTGGCTAAGACTTACCCCTTGCGATTGATTTGCAAATTGGGAAGACTATGGTAGTTCCTTTGAATGTTCAAGTGTTTGAGTATGTTTGATAGATGTTTGCTAGATGATCAAAAAGTTTAAAATTATTATGTGTTTATATAGGACTCTTTGGGTAATTTAGCACACCACTGACATGATAGGTGGATGACTCAACCCATATGAGTGATTTGATTTTGAAATATGACCATTACTTGGTACATGATGAAACCATCAGATTTGGATGATACCATTTAGACAATACTAACCGAGTCTAAAGTTTTTGTCTTGGAGATAGGAATACTAATCTAATGATTTGAATATGTCTAAGCATGATATTTTACTACTTTGGCACAAACTAGGGGAATTCTTGTAGGTGATTGACAATGTAGAAAGATTGGACCCATAGATGGTATGTAAATGTGAGAAAATAGAGAAATAGAGTCATATATGTATGCAAAAGCCATGTGGGATGAAGGTAGGTCAAAATTGACTTTTTCAAGTGTCTAATACCAGGTTTTAGTATTAAAATAATTATAAATGACAAAAATTTTGACCTTTACCCACTAAATAAAGTGAATACAAGATCATAATCTACAATGTAACAACAACTATATTTTGTAAACTAGTGACCTCCTTTAATGTAACCTAACTTCCCTAAGGATTTAAACTTGCCTTTTTGAGTCAATGGTTTTTCACGTTACTTTCACAAGCACTTATATATGTTATTGCTAATATATAATTATTTTTTTGCAAAAAAAAAACTAATAAATAGCTTCAGTGTTAGCAAATAGATGCTGAACAAACTATTAAACATAACTTGATATTTCAAATTTCACTCGAAACAATGAATATAAAAACAATTACATCAAACCTTTTTTTAAATAAATCTAGAAAATGTATGATTTAGATTTCATATGTCAAATCACACACACACACACACCGAGATTTAACTGGTAGCAAATATTCCAAGTTGCATTATGACTTATTATATATGTAGCTACACAAATAATGGAATAAAAAAACTACTTTTATAACCATAATACTTCATAAGTGTGTGACATGCATCTCAAATATAGAACATAATTCGGTCAATGAAATTTTACACTTTTGGGTAATCACACAAAACCGAGATAAACACATGTTTTGATTGTTCATACAAATATATTCACTCTTTATAGGCAACCATATCAACATAATACACTGGAGGTAGCAACAACAATGGATTTGTTCACGTCGCATGTGTAAGGCACATATTATTGATCAACCTTTGTAACTCTTCCCAGTCAAACCCATTTTCATACCAAAGAAGGTGATAATGCTTTGCATTGTTTGTCTCTAACTGCCCACATAGACTACACAAGTAGAAATCAAATGGTGGAGGATGGATTATTATTTTATGGTGACACTTCTAGGAACCAAGTAAAAAAATAGGTAGATCATAGTTGCATTCAAAATGTCAAGTTCCCTCTTTTAGAACATAAATTTCTTGCTCCATTACCATTTTGAATTGGTTCTTAGTAACATTATCTCTGTATCTGAAGTAGATGATCTTATCAAGTAATGTTTTGTTTGCGCTCAAGTATTCCTCTAGTAATATTTTGCCCATGTTTGCGAATTCTTAAATGAGTTCTTGCCTAGCATATTGATATCTTATCTTGCGTCTATACTAATTGCATTATGACTAGTCAATGCTTCCATCTATTGCATCCATAGAAGGGATTGTGTTATCTCTAAGGCACATATGGCTCACATGGCCACCCATGAGCATAAATTGGCTATCACCATGCCCAAGTAGTTCACATGAATGATTGATAACATGACCAAAGTTGCTCCCACCTAGTCTTACATTCATATTTTGCACTAAATTGGACAAGTACTTTTGATTTAACATTTTTTGTTGTGAAATACCATCAACAATAAGGTGAATTGATTGCACTAGGAATATATACCATTTAAATATGTAAACAATACTCTCATATCTGTCACACTAACTAAAAACAACAAACATGCCAATTTGGAATTTCAAAAACAAGCAATAGACAATATGCATAGTAAATTGATTGGAACAGTCACACCTAAATGATTTATAAATTTTTGACTATGGATCTACCCTGTGTAGGTCTATAGCTTCCTATGAATAATTTGAGCACATGACTATGCAAGGATGGGATCAATGCTCAGTTCATTTGTGTCTTGGGCGGGATTTGTGTTGACCTCTTTTTACCATGGTTCCAATTTAGGAGTTTTGTTTGTGTCATGTGCAATTTTATAGATTCTATTTTTTCTAAGTCACTTTGTAATTAAATATCATGCCTAATTGTAGTTGCACTTTGTCAATTGGTGGATCTAATGGTCTAATTTGTGTCTTCAATGTGTTTGACCTAGATTATAACAAGATATTATTAAAAAATAAGAGAACAAATAATTGGGTTAGGAAACCATGACGCAACTATGTATCCCACATCCCATAATTAGACCCTCGTAGTTCATCTGTAATGTGAATGAAAGATTGAGTGAAAAAGCTTTGTTTTATCTCCATAAGTGTGAGATGAAATTAAATGCATATTTGCCTACATCAATTTTAGTATAAGAAGTAAAGCGAGTCCTTAAGTAGAGATGAATCAATCTAGAGTGTGCTTAAACTTGAAAATGAATAACAATAGATTGATTTTTTTAATGAAATCCTTGGAACCTCAATAATGCTTCTTCTGGATGATTTTTTGTTATTAAAATGGTTATATATATATATATATATATATATATATATATATATATATATATATATATATATATAGGTTTATCATGGTTTGAATTAAAAATACATATTGGTATGCAAAACTTGACAAAAGAGAAGGGCACCAACTGAAAAATAGGTCCAAACATCAAAACAATGAGGCCACGTGCAGAAGGACTCAAAAAACAAAGGGGATATGATCCACAGGATCTCTGATCCAACCCATGATAGGATCATTGAAATTTCATTCCTATCCGATAGGAAGAATATAATACCAATAGAGAAAGGAGAGAGAAAATAAGCTCATGAGCACAACAACAACAAAAGAAAAGAAAAATAAGACCACAAGATTTCACAAAGAAGGAGAAAGATAAGCATCATAATTCACAAATTCAAGGTGATGCTTCATATGTACAAATCAATGTCAAAAACATTGTAATAATAAGGCTTGTACCAAAATTGAGTGTCTACAACTTATCATGGCTTTATTTTACTTTTGTGTAGTAGACATCATTTTGTGACTAAGCCTATCTCTGTTTTAACAATATATTTGAGTTATTTGTAGCTTAGATGTTTCTTTATATCCATCACACATATCAAAATGTGTAATTACCATTTTGTTGTGTGAACACATAATATTTCATTTAGCTCTGATAAATCTTGCACCAATTCATTCTTATAAACTAGTGTTTTTTCAGGTATTCCGATCCCAATCTTAACACTATTTGGCAAAAGAAGAATCTAGATTTTCAAATCTCTCTGGGTGCTTCTCCTCGAGCTCTACATTTTTTTAAAGCTTGGTATGCCTTCCCTCTCATGCACAAGGCATTTTTTTAGTTTTTATTACGGTGTATGAGTTTCCATGCTATGTATGTACAAGCCATAATGTTGCCCATGTTGTCCTTGACATGTCAACATTTACATAGGTGTAACCTGCTAGGAATGTTTTATTAGTAATAATTACATGTCTAAATCTACTTCTCCCAATGAATGTATGATAAATGTGGCCTTCTCTCCACCTCTGATCTATTAATATGGCTACAATGGTTGTTCAAAGTTTTTTATTGTAAGAAAATGCATATCAACGTAATAAATGAACAACTTCTAATTAGAATGGAGTAGTAAAGTAAATACAAAGGGTTAGGTAGGTGTATTTTTAATATGATGTTTTAGAATATCTAGTCTCACTTTTATTTTTAAAATATATTATCAAATTTATTAGACACCTCACTAGAAATTTAGATTTGATTTATAACAAGTTTTGAGACCACTCTTGGGGAGTGACTATCATCTATCAATTGATTGACAACTATATTTTGCTTGCTTTTGTTCATCCATTTCCCTACCCTTGTTTTGAATTCTCTAACATTTTTTTAAGTTAAAAAAATTGAAGTATGTCATCGCCAACACAAAATTGGTAAAACTTAAAGAACACACGTGTTCACATTGACTGATATTAACACATCGACTGTTTAATACTTGTGTATGTCAGTGAGTGTTAAGTTGTATGTATTCAACACCATTCAATGTAAACACATCGATTGTTTACTTAAAGGCCACAAAATCTAACACAATATATGTTAGTAAAGACCCATTAAATTTTAAATTAAAATAATTGATGCAGAAAAAAATGAGGTGCAACTTTTTAGGATGTTGATGCAATTTACATCATCTTGAAATGTGTCAATTTTTTTCATTACATTTTCTAAGATTTTTTCCCCTGATTATGATGCAAAACTGACATAACATGGGCATAATGTAATAGTGAATGTAAAATAACTTCTGGACTTTAAAAGAATAAATAAGCAATTTAACAACATTATGATTAAATTAGAATATTACAATGAGCCATTAACAAACTATTAGTCCTTGGAAGTTCTTGTAGAACACATGTTTAAATGAAAAGTAACTTTGTGGATTTTAAAAGTATAATAATACTACATTTCTCTCATTTTAAGTTAACTCTAAGACAATTTTTAACTTAAATTTATGCCATTTTCTTTTTTATTGAAAGATGTGCCATTTTGTATTATTCAAAGAAGCATAATACATACTTGACTAAAAAGTGAATGGTATAAGAGCACACCTAGAGCCAAATAAAAACAAACAAAAAACTAGGGAAAACCCTGAGACTAAACAAGAGTCACAACCCAAGGCCAAAAATATGAAATTACATCATGGTGACATCAACAACACTTAATAAAAAATCAATACCCTAGACCACAGGGACCACCAACCCCACATAAGAAGGAAGAAGATGTGGTGGACCATCCATATTATCTCTCCATCCATCCCCATGGGGGTGCAGATCATTAGGTATGGGTTCCAAACCATCTCTCTCTTTATTTTCTTCCCCAGTTTGACGATGCAAGGTGAAATGGCAAGTGTTAATCTAGGAAACTTCCCTTGACCATTTCCTCCTAGAGGCACAAGTTTAGAAATTCCATAACCGCCCTGAGTAGACGACCACCATCCATGTCTTCCCAACGTTGAGAATCATCGATGGGGAGGAGGGGTGGAAAATAATAAACAACTCTATGATCTATAACGACATCTTACACAGTCCCATTGCTCTTGGTCCCTTCCTAGGATGTCTTATTATTTTTCATCTAGGGGAACTTGGATAATAATGTAGATAATATCACCCTAGAGTCCAATGAGCATTTAAAGGTGTTCCACCTCTAGTGCCACATTTTTTTTGCTTGTATCTGTAACATGACATTGGAAAAGATAGAAATTATATTATCAAAAGAAAAATCTTTATCTATATTTTCTTTATTATATACAACATATTTTCTATCTTTTCAATCCAAGAAGAGAATTTCAATCCAAAATATGTGCCAAATCTACTTGAATCTTGTAGGGAGTATAGTAGAGTCCCCCACTAGATTCACGTTCCAGGAAAAAGGTTCAGGTTTAAATAGCTGAAAGGAGTGAATCCATCTCTAGACTTCTTTAGATTTAGTACAAAAACAAAAGATGTGTTTTAGAGACTCAGTTTGACCACATGTAGTGAATCTGGAAGAGAGGATTCACACACATAATAATTTATCCCCCATAAGAAGACCTTGGTAATGGATACACAAAGCAAAACTAGCTCTTTGGGTTCCACTACTACAAATCAAATGGTTTGGAATCTCTTGCTCTAAAAACTGGA
Source organism: Torreya grandis (assembly GCA_037957365.1). Lineage (NCBI taxonomy): Eukaryota > Viridiplantae > Streptophyta > Pinopsida > Cupressales > Taxaceae > Torreya > Torreya grandis. Next base: position 3,677,318 of record JARHVA010000965.1, on the reverse strand, counting down.
AGAACTATTAAGATTCCACCATTTGTTGAGCATTTTCCAAGGTACACATTGAGATAAATCCATCAATAACTAAGTTTGGGCTTGTACCAAAGCATAGGACTAGACACATTCCAATTCCAATTATTTTGCCATCCGGGGGAGCCTTTAACTCTATTTTTTTGAGGGCATAATTAGGTACTGCCATTTAAGCTTCTGAAATAAATTTAAAGTCTTGGTTATTGAGCTTCAATCTAGCTTTTACATCTTGCCAATAAGCCCAAGATTGAGATCTCTTATCTGATATATCCCCTATGACCTTAATGCCTTGGCAAAAGAGCTTGAGGGCTTTGATTCTAGGAACCTCTACTAGGTGTTTGCCATTAATAGTAATGACTTGGGACCACCATAGAGAGAGAGATTTGATGGAGAGGTAAGATCTGAACCCTTCCCCTTTCCACGCCAACATGGCTTGATGGTTTCCAAGGCTTTCCATGAACTCTTAACCACAAAGGTTCTTGTGATTTTGATAGGGTAAAGTGTACCAGTAAGAGTTTGAGAGCCTAGATTCTTCCTAACACCTTGGCCATAAGGGCTACTAGAGGAGATATAATGTATGAGAAAAATTTTCATTATTCTTGTCCTTCAATGGCCCGGGGAATCCATTCAACATAAAGGGTAGTTCCCTATTTAGCAATATCAATGAGCCCAAGACGCCTAACTTCTCTAGGTTTGTAATAAATGTCCCAAGTGACTCTATGAAATCCCATGTTTCCTTCCTAGTTATCCCAAAGAAACTCTCTTGACAAAATTTCAAGTTTCCTATAGGTTGATTTAAAGGGATCCTGACAAGAAGAATAGTAATCATGAGTAGAAACCAGGACCTTGGAGTAGATTTTGAATTTATTTGCAAGAGACATTAGCTTAGCGATCTAAAATACAAGTTTATTTTCCACTCTTTAGACAACATAGTTCTGTATTGCAACTTTTGAGGCTTAAAAGGCAAAGGGAATGCTTATGATTTTAAACAAACAACCAAAACCTTCCACAATGATGACATATAAAGAGGGGGATAGAGGGTATCCTAGTCTAATGGAGTGAAAGAGCCCAAAATTCACAAACTAATGGCCATTAATAGTGAAACAAGTAGAGGAATCTTGAAATAGATTCTTGATAGGGTGAACAAACTTGGGACCAAACCCTAAGGCTTGAAACATGCTAAGAATAAAGGGCTATTCAATAATGTCATAGGGTTTTTCAAAGTCAATCTTGAAAAACAAGGCCTTCTGATCAGAGGTGCAAATCCATTCCATCTGTTCCTAAACCACTATATTTTTGTCCAAGATGTATCTAATTTGTATGAAACTGTTTGCTTAGGCCTTATCACCAGAAGTAGAATATATTTGATTCTAAGTGTTATGGCTTTGGTGATAGTTGTATAGGAGATGTTGAACAATGTTATGGGCCTCCATTTAGTGATTAGCTCAAGGTCCTCAACCTTGAGAATAAATTTGATGTTGTCCTTGTTAATAATATTACTTAGAGAACCACTGGCATGGCTTCCAAATAAACATTATGCATATTAGGTTTCACACAGTCCCACAAGGTTTGGTAGAACTCACAAGGAAAAACATCAATGCCTAGGGATTTATCTTGATCCATGTTTATCACCACATTGTGAAGTTCCTCAATAAAGAGGGGCCTTTCACATGTCATCCTTTGGAATGTTGTGAGATTGTAGGGAATAAAATCAAGGCACTTCTACAAGGAAACTTCCCTTTATTTAGAGGGGGTTAATCTTGGAAGACTTGTTTATAGTGCTTAACAAAGACATGAATAATGTCTAAGAGATTAATGATATGGCCACCAACTTATTTTATAGCCTTAATTTGCACAACATAGTGATGATCCCTTAACTCAAAGAAAAATTACTTGGAAACTTGGTCCCCAATATTGAGCCAATGAATGCAAGATCAAATTTGGGCTCTTCTAGATTCATGAAACTTTGCTAGTTAAATTTTTTGTCTCAGCTTAACAACTTGACTTTCTAGAGTTTCAACAAAAGGGGGTTGTTTAAGCTCTTGAAAAACTGGATTGAATTCCTTTGTATAAGCATAATTGGCCCTTTTCCTATACAAGGCTAATTATTTGCCAAACACTCTAATAAAAATGGTTATGCGTGCAATGGTAGCCTCCCACTAGTCAATCCAACTAGAGGCATTAGAGGGGCATGGAAGAAGGTTCCAAACCCATTTGATATGAGCAAGGGTTTTCTTATGTTGTAGATGCAAAGTGTTGAGATAGAACTAGTTATTAAAAATATTCATTGGCGGAGTAGACCATTCAATGCAAATTTTAATGGGTTGGTGGTTTGACAAAAGGATATATGAGAGCATATTGACTAGCCTATCATACTTATGGGTAGATTAGAAGACATTTTGCTCAAAAGGAGTGCTCAATCCAGTGTCTTAAGAACCATTTCATTCCCTTGGGGAACGTGAGACCAGGTAAACCAGGGGGTGGGGGAGAGTATTTGTGATGATGGTTGGGGTCAAATAACCCAACTTTATTCCTCCTGTAAAACCATGTCTCTCATTCTTCGTCACACTATCTCATGGGCAATGTTCCTTATTTATCTTTCATAGATTTAATCACATCAAAATCTTCACAAATTAACTAGTGAGCAATAGGGAGTTACTCCACTAGCCACTGCCAAAGCATTGATCACTCAATAATGTTGTTGGAGGAATGGAGATTGGAAAGCCCATACTAACCCTTTGACTATGTGATGCTATTGTAATTATTTCTCAATTAAAATTGAGATCTATGGCATAGATCATGCCTCAGGTTAAAACCATTTGACAACAATTTTAACAAGTTTCTAAACAGTTATTTCAGTGCATGCTCACACATTTAAATCAAAACAAGTATGTGAAATCCCACATGGTTAACTAGATGCACATAGTATACTAAAAACACAAATTTGTATGATTTAGCATAATTGATAAAATGTAATAGTTATACAACACATAACCAATTTATAAATAAGGAATAACCACATAAAATAGGTCATGCATTCATGACTCAAGTGTTTCAATAAGTATGCCAAGGTACTTTCACATTATTATAGTTAACACATGTGATGATGAGTGTCTGATTTGGTAAATTGACATGATAACTTAAGGTAGTGTTGACCAAATATGACTTCAAGGTCAAGTTGGGAACCCTATAGGTAAAAACTTTATTTTTAGATGTTTTAGGGTGTGTAGTATTTTGTCATGGGGTATGTTATATTCCATTTGAACACTTATAGGTCCAATACCAGATCCGTTATAAATAAGGTAAAATAGGGTGTTATCTTAGCAATGACTCTACCACATCTCATGTCATGATCAGACATGTGACATTTAGTGTCAGGCTAGATGGTATTAGCTACCATTTGGAGAGAAAAATAGTTAATCTTTACCTCCTGCAGACAAAGAATATGCCAATATAAAAAAGTCTATTTGCTGGGACAAACCTTGTACTTGCATGTTGGGTTAGTTAAATCGTGGCATTCCATGAGTAAACATTCATTCAAAACCACCAAGACTCATGGTTTCACCATCTTGGCCTTAAAGTGCTACAAAACAGTTATTCAAACACTTATGTTGGTGACATTTGGTAAGAAAGTATGTGATCACGACAAAATGCTACTTGTTCTGAACAAAATCCTCCACATTTTTATCAGGGAAAGGTCTACATGAATGCCACATAGTCGATAATGGGGGAAGAGAGGATTTTTCCTAGTATTCGCAACCATGTTATGAGCATTTTGTGATGAGGATTATTGTGATTGTAAATATGTGAAACTTGGAGTCACTAACTCTTGTGTCTTAACAATCCCACTAGTATCCCTTAGAGTGCTTGTCACAACTGGGCCATGATTAATTGGGAGTAGGACAATAGGTTGTGGATTTTCCATAATGACATCCATGGAAGGCTTAGGGATGACATTGAATTCCTTGTTATTTTAGATGGTTTAATTATTTCAATGACCCACCAATTTCCATACATCATTATCTCCATTAGGGGGACAAGAGGATTCAACCGTGGCTTTAGCCAAAGGATTCAAGATTCACATGAGCGAACAGTCCTTGATTTTATGGTATGAAGCCTGACACTGAAAAAAGGTGTTAGGAAGGTTGGTGTACATAACTCATTGGGTGAAATGTTTCCCTCCAATTTGAATATCAGTGTTCTCATGAAGTTCTTGTGTGAGGTCAATCTCGACACATACATGTCATTGTGATCTTGTAACATAAAATCTATCAGTTTCAAAGTAAATAAATCAACCTAGAGGCTTAGCCAATTGTTATATAAAGGGCCAAAATGGCATTGGTAAGCCATGAAACTCCACCCAGATTGAGACCTTGAGTTTGGCTTTGTCATAGACAACAAAATCATCGTTCCAAGGAGTAAACACAAGTAAGGAGCTTTCAACATAACAAGGGTCATGTTTGTGTATGGTGGCATAATGTTTAAGGTTTTCAAGACTAAAAATGAATAGAGCCTTGGTTAGTTTATACATCCTCATAAGTATGATGCCATGTGGTTGTCATTGACCTTGTACCTAGCTCTTGAGCATTGATTCAATATGGATGTGTCCCATAAAATAACTGATAAGAGTGTGAAATTAAAGCCATTGGCATGCTTTATCAAATTTAGACAAATCAAGTAAAATATTAGGAGGATTATCTTGAGAAGGGGGTACATTACCTCGTGGAAAACCTTGGGTACTCCCACTGCTTGGGAAAACTCAGGTTTAGTACATACCATGCACTCAACCTCATTATGTGAATCAAGACCCCTGTTCATAGAACTGTCTAACCATCGGTGTGCTAACCGGTTTCACACAATCATCCTGAAACAAAGTCAACACATGACCTTCCATGTCTCTAGAACACACTCTTGCCAAAGAATCTTGCTGCTCCCAGATTCTCCATGACAAACACCTGAACTAGCTTTACCTTTAGTTCAGCAATACCTGTATATGTAACCCTGCAACAAGCACATCATACAAAAAATAGGATAGTGTAGCTAATACTATCCAACCTGGTAAAGAGAAACACAATGAACAAACCTCCATTGCCCTGCAGCTAATACAAGATCAAATACCCTGATCTTCCATCTCACGTATCTATTTCCGCTCTTCTTCATCCTTAACATCCATTCATCTTTCAGTGCTTACTTCCAGCTGGCCACACTACCCAAAACACCTGTTTAGTTCTCCTCCAAGGAATCACATCCTCATCCATGCCTAGCTCCCACTGTTTCCTGGATCTACATGTTCTGCTTCTTCAATAACTCCCTGGTCCTATGCCATAAGTGAGCAACAAGTAGTATAAAGAAGGGAAATGACGAATTTAAGAACTTACTTACACCTTCAGTCCTCCATATGGGCGCTTGAGACTCCATGACAGCGTGCTGTCCACCCAAAATTCGTCTCAGTGACCGATGCCGGTCACATCTCAGTCTACATCCGACCGATGTCGGTTCCCTGCGACTGCCTCCCTGCCGACGTCGGTTTCCCCTGGCCGACGCCGGTTTCTGTCTGCCCTAAGTCACCGACGTCGGGCTGCACATAGCCGACATCGGTCCCTGTCTGGACACCGACGCCAGTTTTCCTGCCGACGTCGGTCTCTGTGTTTTTCTTGTGAGACCTGACTTTTTCCCGCGAGCTCCTTTTGGATCAAACCCTTGTCCAAATCACCCTTGCTCTGCTCAGAATTCATCTGCATCTTGTGCTGAACTCTGTCCGTCACCTTCTCCTTGAAAACCAAGGCTTTCCTGTTCTTGTCACTAACATCGGATTCCTCAAGAAATCTCACCTTCTTCTTCTGCATACAGAAACCACGATCCATGCCTTCCAAATCCGAAAGCATATCCTTTGACTCAAGAACCAGCATCTCCTTCTTATCTATGTGACCAAGCCTATCAAGCCACATCTCTGAATATACAACTGAAGTAGATAACCCAGAAAGAGAATCAGTAAAACAAGTAGATAGATAAAGCGTACCTACTTTCTTACCTCTAGCTATAACAAGTGTACCCTTGGTAACCTTCCAAGAGTCCGCTGTGAGAGTTACTGTGCAACCCTCTTCACCCAAACTTCTGACAGAAATCAGATTCCGCTTCAGAACTGGGACGTGCATGACCTCCTTTAACACCCATGTGTTATATGTCTGCAGTTTCAGCTTCACTTTGCCTTTGCCAACAATCTGACAAGACTTACCATCCCCTACACAAATTTCTCCAAAATCTCCCTGGACATACTCATGAAAAAATTCCCTATGTGGGGATGCATGAAAAGAGGCACCAGAATCTAATACCCAAGATTCTACTTTATCCAAAGAACATACCAGAGCATCCTGTGCAATGTAACCCGCAACATCTGCTTCTTCTTCATGTTCTTCATGCTGATCTGTACCCGATCTGCAATCTCTCTTTAAGTGCCCTTGCTTTCCACATTTCCAGCAGGTTATTCTGCCATACCTGGACTTGGATCTCTTGCCCGTCTTCTCTCTTGATCTCCCACGCTCTATCTTCTCTCTTGGCCTTCCTCTTCCTTCAACACTCAAAGCATCTCCAGATGATTCACCTGTGCTTTTCCTGCGTATCTCTTCATTCAAGATCACACTCACAATATCATCCACTTTTAGGACTTTTGAAGGAGACACAGTATTAGAAACTGCCATTACCAAACCTTCCCAACTTTCAGGTAATGAACACAAGATTAAGAGAGCTCTTATTTCATCATCAAATACAATATTGACTGAACTTAACTGGTTTACTAAACCATGGAAATCACTAAGATGGCTATGAACAGATCCACCTTCCAACATTTGCAAATTAAATAAACGCTTCATAAGAAATACCTTATTCGAAGCTGAGGGTTTTTCATATAAATTTGCCAAAGATTCCATCAACTCCACCGTTGTCCTACACTGTGATAAGCTGGAAATCACAGATGATGCAAGACTCAATCTAACAGATCCCAGAGCCTTCCGATCAAGAACCTCCCATTCTTCATCTTTCATATCCAAGGGTTTGCTAGCAACCCCACCCAACGGTAAGTACAAATCTTTCTGATACAGATAGTCCTCAATCTGCATCCTCCATAATTGGTAGTTCTTGCCATTGAACTTTTCCATTCGTAGTTGACTGCTTTCTGTCATTGCTCAACTCCCACTCAAACAGAAACCCTGTGAGTAACCTGTAATCAAAACACACTACCCAGATCTACACCAATCTGTTAGTATCCCAACCTAAAGCTCTGATACCAATTGTTGGTATCAAGCTTAAGAACCTACAACCAAGGCTCTGATACCAGTTGTCAGGAATCTAGAACAACAAACATGCTCTGATGCCACTAGTTGGGATCTTGCTCCTCAGAAAGAGCACAATATGATTACCAAATATAAGCAATTGAATATGCGGAAATAACCAGAAACACAAGTAACTAGAATTCACCAATAGCACAAAATATGAGAGACAATACACTATCTTGTATTAACACTAACAGAAAAGAATACAACAAAGAGCCGCCACACTCTTTCACCTTACAGAGATTCGCCACACCTCAAGTGTTCAGTAATTCTTCTCACACACACTCTCCTACACAAAAAACGGTCTCAACAACCAACTCACACACAGAATTGGTGTTCACCTCACCAACCAGTCAGTAATAACCCTGCCGGTACATCAAGCACTCTATAGCACTTCAAGCTGATCTCTCATGAACCTGCAACCTGCAATTCAAAGACCAAACTTACATGTAGATCCCCAATGAGCTTGCAACACCCTGCAACTCACAGATCTTACAACTAGAAGGAACTCTTCCTTTCTATCTCATGCCTTATACAATACATGCCAATGGGTCTATAAATAGATCCCTAACTCAAACAATAACTTAGACTCTTAATTTAGACAATAGTCCTCGCAGCACAAGACTCTAACTGGTCTCAACATGCAAACTCTTCGTTCACTTAACTAACTGTCCGTGAAACGGGCAGTTCTGGAACACACAGGCGACCGACATCGGTCCCTGCTTGTCTGGTTCTGCCGACGTCGACCGACTTCCTGCCGTCGCCGGTGGCCTTCTGCACTGGTCTCTGCCGACGTCGGTCCTGCTGCCGACGCCGGTTCTTGTAGAACTCAGCAACCATCTGTTCCTCAGTTTGCAAAGGTTGAAGCTTTTAGCTCCACAACCTAACAACAAACTTACATACTTTCTTTAGGGCTATGGTTGTTTTCACTAGAGTAAGTTGCATCCAATGATGCAAGCTCGTGTGGGTAGCCCATTAAATTAAAAAACAACCAAAGTTAGAGGCTATTAAATACTAATCAAGTTAATAGAAAATCCTACAACGCTGAATAAAGTAGGGCAGTTGCCACTAGTGGAAAAAACCTAGGACATGACCGACATGACAAGTACTCCCTTGTTTTGATTTACTTCACTTTTAAGACATATTTCAATATTTTTTATTTTTTATTTTTTACAATTTTTATTTATGTCATGTTTAAGACAACAAAGGTGTTACGAATTCATCATATGGGTGTAATTTAATTAACATGTTTACGACGCCCTTATGGCATGTTTATGATGCAAAAAATTATTTATAACTACATTTGTATGGTAGAATTGTCATTATCACGTTGTTCATGTGTCATTATTATTCCTTTTATATGTCATTTGATTGTTGTGATGTTGTCTTAAACGTGATGGTAAATCGACATAAATTTGGCTTATATTTCAATAAAATAAATAAAAACAAAACATTTAATCTCCAATGGTTACTAAATATTTTCATGGCACTAATATGGTCTAACAAATGCAATGAATGTGAAATATGCAATGTATGGGTTGTAAGATTATCAACATGAATGAGATACAAAGGTTTGGTGGATTTTTGTAAATTTTTAGACAATAAAAAATGGATTCACTGAAAGGAGGTGCCAGACATTTTTATTTTATTTTGTCTCATGGATGGGAGGGTTTTAGGGAACATGTTGTTATTCATGAGGCATTGATACTATTAAGCAATTTCAATGAACATGTCATTCCCAAACTTTCACACGATGAAATCCACATAAAAACATGCCAATAATTAATTTTTGGAGTGCACAACAAACACTCTACACATTCATAATGCTAACAGGGTAGCCTTATTTGTAACATAAGATGCTCAATGTGTCAAAATAAAATCACATGCCTAAAGGGGCATGGCTTGCAATGCGCAAGTGGAAGTATAGTTGCTATAGAACCATGATGGCCCCACTTGTACTAATTGGCCTACAAGTCCCCTACTATTCCAAAATGATATATGACAAATTGAGCATTTGACTAAAATGAGGCGGGTTAAAGAAATCACTAGCCCAAACTATTCATCCCAAAATTTCATGAGGTTCAAACAAGTTCCCAAGTAATTCAAGCCAATCATAGGAACCGCTCACACCTCAAGTCACAACTTAATTATATTTTCAAGTTGACTTACTTTCATGTAAAGTAATTAAAAATAAGATATTATAGTCTTCATATGATCTCAAAAAGGGTCTTAAATGACTTTGCTTAGCTCCTTGAGGATGGATCACTACATTGCAACCATTAGATCTCTTCAAGCTCAACTGTCATATCAAGACAAGTTGATGAAACCCTAGGAATCATTATAGGTGCCAATAAATGGTTATTTTCACTTTTCAAGTTGAAAAAAATAGATTTGAAAGAAGGGGAAGGAGGGTTTGGAGGATGACTTGTCCATAGTTATCCATCTCCTCCTTCTTCATCCTGAAATGACCGCCATCAATGTGATCTCAAAGCTTTTGTCAAAAAATCATTTTATTTCTTTTTTATTTTCTAACTCGATGCAAAGTTGGTTGGATAGATTTTGTAGGGACCCATTTTCTTGGAATGTCTCGAGGAGGTCTGAGGTTATCACAATATTCAAAATGGCGTTTGGGAGTATCAAATGTCTAGGTTAACAAAGAAATACTATTTCATTTTAGTTTTAGGTTTGTAAATTTATTTCAGGTAGTAGAGGATGGAAAATAAGGGGGGTCTCTTTTTGGGTCAACCCATCATGGGGCTTCTAAGAGACCACAAAATCCATTAAGGCCTAAAAAGCCTCTCATAGAAAAATGTGTCATTTTCTAGAAAATATAGAGTTTTAGAACCTGAAACGACTTCCATGTGGAAGAAGGTAAAAAATTAATTCCACTCTCAGATCTTCTAATTTCTTGAATTGACTATACAAAAAATGTACTAGTCTTAACAAAGGTTCTAGTTTCAAAATTAAAAACAGGGTCAACTTTATAATATAAAACAATGTATGAGTTTAAGTATTTACAATAATAAAAAATTAAAAATAATAAGAAGTAAAACATCGACTTACCAAATCATGGCGGTTATCCAAATGATGATCAATTTGAATTGACTACCACCATGGTAAGTCACATGACTTATGCCATGTCCACCCAATGTAGATGGGCCCACCTTAGACCGTCAGTGCTCATTGTGCTCTGGGATTCGAGAGTTAGTTGTGTGATCATATGGGGGACCATCAACTTAAGCTCAATCCTAACCTACAAAAAAGGTCACATACCCTATACCCCAAGGGCATATGTGAAAAGTTACCCTACATAGTTCTTATATTCAAATTACTATGACCACTCAAAAAGCCAAAAAAAATGATTTTTTTTTGTTGGACTGAGAAAATTGTTCACTTTATTCTCAAATTGTTTCAACCCAAATTTTGCCTCAATAAATTTGTCCAAAAATTATTTGAACTAAAGAATATTTTTCTTAAAGATTAAGGGAAAACTGGTTATTTTGACTTCAAAAATCCATAGCTTTCTTTTCGTAACTCTAAAATTTTTATGTGAAATTCTTCAGATTTGTGGCAAAGTCTAGTTTATGAAAAAAATATTTTATGGGCATTTAGGTAACATTTTTCAATCACAAAAATTACAAAACTAAACCAATATTTTGCAAGCCTTAAGCATTACAAGCTAATTTATTCATTTTCAACGCAAACCTAGGAGCAATAATTTGCTTCACTCAATAAATAATTCAAATGCAATAGAAAGAACCTAAAAATACTTTCTTTCACATGAATGAACATTATTTTTCATTGAACAACTCTTTAAAATTATATGTTTCAAGAGGGTTATAAGAGGAATAATTCCACAATTTTGCATCCAAACTCAATCCAATTTTCCTTCAAATTTATTTCATTAATCTAATATAAAATTAAAGGCATGCAATCCTAAAATAATTATCTTAAAATATGATAACACATTTTGTTTCGAGTTCCAATATTTTCCAAGTAGTAAGCTCTCGTCAATTGAAGCCACAAGACCGAATAAGGAGGGGCTAGCCCCTATCTATTTTCCATCATTAAACGACTACCCCTCGAAGCATCACATAATGAGACCCAAGTTTAAAAAGATAAAAACATGGTCTAATCCAACGCAAGGTTGTAAGGTACAGTCAACTACACATACATAATTATCCACTTAAGGGCAAAATCACTCTTTTATCAAGTTGTCAAAACATAACCAAAACTCACAAATAACACAAGGAGGTTTATTTAACAAGCTTACCCAACACAAGGGCTATAACCAATAGCCAACTTTACATGCTCAACAATAAGCAATCATTTTGATTTTGATAATAGGGGGCCTTTAATGTAGGCAAGCCCTACATTTAAGCACCAAGTTCAAGGAGACAATCCAACATTTATACAAAAGTTGAGCCTAAGTGGCAGTAAGATCTTGCCACTCTCAACTAAATGCATCAACAAACAACCACAAAATATATTTTACACACTTACAAAACTTCTTAAAAATGGGTGATACAATATATGACTAAAATTTGTAAATTCTTGAACAATCAAGAAGGCCATGAGCCCCAAACTGGCATCATAACAAACACAACAATATTTCCAACAAAGGAAGAGGACATGGGAAGAAAGTTATTTAATTTAATCCAAACATGGGAGGATACTATCACTAGCTGAAAGAACATAGTTATCATTGCTTTATGCTTATCCCCCAAACCCCCATATCAAATTTACCAAATCACCAAAGCTAAATCCTTGCAATGCAAGAGGAGATAAAGGTTAGCCAACTAAGGATGGAAGAAAAATAAGAAATAAGAAGTCCCTCACAACTGAATGGTTCTCATAGATATAAAAACTATTCATAAAAGTTTACCCAATTGAAACTTTCCATTTGTTGCTGTCTTCTCCCAAAACTTGCACCTAAAGTTTTCCTCACCAATAACTCTTCCTTACAAATTATAAATATCTCTTGCCAATCACATGGGCACCATGCCCCTCTTACAATTCCATTTAGTGCTCTTACACTTCATTACTCTCTCTGAAACTAAGACATTCAAGTGGGTCATAGAACTTTAAAAAATCAACAAGATACCAAAGATGTTCTTCCTAGCTCATCTACTAAGTTGATAGGCCTAATAAATCACCTAGGAAAGCCAAAACTTGTCCAACACCCTTCCATAAATGTCCTTCCTTCTTAAAATCCGAGTTTTACAAGTGCCCATCCATTAATGAACCATAAAAGATATCCTAAAAGTCATCTATCAACTTCTAAGGGTCAAGGGTCAAATGGAAATAAGTTGGAAATAAGAATAACTATATTAAAAAATTTATACAGTTCCAGATTGACAACAAGTTCAATAAATCAAACAAGACTAGACAAAATAGCAACACATTTAACACCCTATGGAAAAATAATGATTGGTAGATGTTTTGTGTATTTCAAGTTCCCTCAGTCTCTTTATTACTTATGCACTCAAGCACACATATCACAATGTTATTTGCCTATGATAGCTAAAGTAACTGAATTAAGTATTTGAAAATGAAGTAAATTGCAAGAGAATCTTCCAGGGAGGATTGTGGTTCTTCCATACTGCAAAATTATTCATGAAACCTTGGCATTTAGGCTTCACACCTACAAAAGAGATGTCTTCTAGGGCCCCTATCTAAATACATTTGTATGCACTTCCTTAAGAATTGTGGCTCAAGTATGTCTTGAAAATAGTGGGTGACTTCATGGGAGGTTTCATATGTATGTCAAAAGCCTCAACAATCAGAGGAGATTCAAAATTTTCATGATTGTGAAGAATTGGAACTAGAACAACCACTTCCAAAAAGCACAACTTTAAAGGCATGAGACCTTATGTGGAAGTAGACTATTGGCTATAAATGCATCCCATTTAAATGCAAAGGATGCCATGACTATGGGCACTTGGGAAAGAGAGTGCCTAATGAAAGCAAATCCTATCATCCAATCACAAGCCAACAACACTGAACAACCTATGAAAGAAAGATGCCATAAGCCAAAAAAATTAAAATGTAACAAAATATGGGTCAAAGTGAATGAAAAAGATAACAATGAGAAATGGGACAAAACAAAAGCAATAAAACAACCAGAAGTCCAAAAGAATATCAAATCCTTTGTGAATATATATATATATATATATATATATATATGTCCAAGATGAGGAGAAATTTTAGAAAGCTACAGGTTCAAAAAGGACATTGACATAATTCTAGAGGAAAAAAGGCTTAAAAGGAAAAGATGGACAAAAGGTAGATTCAAATCAAGAAAATTCCAAGGACCCTCTTTAGGAAAAGATTCCTCCATCTAAGGAAGTGGGGAAGGAAAACAAGCTATGCGAAAGGAGACGGTTGCTAAAGATTGTAGTCACATACAATCCCCAGAAGAAAAAAAGAGATGATAAAGCAATAAAAAGTAAAGGAAAAGAAGAAACCTTGAATATAAACCAATAGAAAGAAGGGATATATAAACAAGGCACCATTATGATTATGTAAATCTGAAGTGAAAATAAGATATACAATGCAAGGTTGAATAACAGGGGGAGAAAGACAAAAATTATCAAAAATTAAAATGAAATTATGGCAAAATTTACCAAGGAATCACAACCTCTCTTAGAGGAGGTGCTTTGAAAGAGCAACAAGAAAAGGAGAGGTTGATAATGATAGCTATATCCTAGAATATAAGGGGTATGTGTTCCCCAAATAAACTAAGATCGTTAAACACTCTGATAGATAGAGAAAATATGAGTATCCTTATCTTGGAAGAGATGAGACATGCAACGAATCTCCCAGGAGGAATGGTTAATTTTTTTGGGAACAAAGTTAGGTCGCTGGGAGTTGATGCTAAGGGACATGTAGGAGGGCATGTCACTTTATGGGATCCAAAATAAGTTACATGCACTAAAATATCTTTAGAAAAATATTGGAATGCATGCTTGGTAAATCAAAACTATTATCTTCTCTTTTATGTTGAATAATTTGTATGGCCCCTATTCAAAGGAACATCGAATATTGGCTCTAAAGGATTTGGGAACCAATCTCCAAAACACTGGTCATTTTAAGAAAGTAGTATATGGGGACTTCAACACCGTGCTTTAACCATTTGAAAAAAGAAGTTCCACTGACAGGGAAAGTGATTGTGAGCACTCGCAAGGTTACTTTATGAGGAAAGGATTTATAGAATACTTCCTTCTTGTGGATTTTTGACTTGGAACAATAGGAGAATGGGAGAAGATCACATATGAGAAGTACGAGATCACTTTTTGTGGTATTTGGATTGGTTAGCTCAAGGTTTCATTTTAAAATGGAAACTCTTCAAGATGGAGTCTCGAATCATTGACCAATCAAGTTGTGTATCCATGAAGATGCTCCATCGAAAATGAATCTGTTTTGATTTGAAAAAGTGTGGCTAGCCCAGCCAAAGCTAGGGGACAAGATGGAGGCATGGTGGAAGGAAGGCAATGATCTTCGAGTCTCATGTACATAGAAATAGGTTAGAAAATTGCATAAAGTAAAATCCAAGCAAATGGAGTGTAACAAAGAAGTTTTAAAAAATATTTTTGAAAACAAAATTGATTTTGAAAATGGAACACTCAAAAATTGGGATGAAATTCAGAAAGTGGGATTGAATGAGGAAATGAAGGAAAAAGAAGACAAGGCTAAAGAGAAATTGGATAATATCTACAATAGAGTGGAGATTGTTTTGGAAATAGAGGTCACATATCAAATGGCTTTAGTAAGGGGACAATAATAGTTTTGCCACCTCTATCTTTAATGATGAGACAAAATAAAATAATCACAAGCATGGAAAACCACAAGGGATGTGTTTTTTTATAGGAACAAGGGTATTAACAAGGAGATTGTGCGTTAATTTGAAGATCTATCACAAGTCATGGAAGATAGGGAGGAGGCTCAATAAGTAATGCTCGACAACATTCCACAATTAATCTCTCTCAACCAAAATGATGCTCTACTAAGACTTTTTCGAAAGTGGAAGTTAAGAAAGTGCTCTTTGAAATGAGGAGCGGATTGGTAGTGCTCCTAGTCTGGATGGCTTTTCCTCCTAACATTTTTAGGACTTAGTAAATTCTGATATCACCATGGAAATGGAGGAATCAAGGGAAACTGGAAAGTTGTTCAAGGTTCTGAGCACAATGTTCTTGATTCTCATTCCTAAATCAGAAGATGCAAAATTGCTTTAAGACATTCATCCCATATCCTTATGCAACACAACCTACAAAAGCATCTCTAAAGCCTTGGAAAATAGGTTGAAGGTTATGTTGCCCTCCATCAATTCTCAGGGGCAAGGAGGTCTTGTGAAAGGTAGGCAAATTATTGATTGTATTGCAGTAGTTTATGAGATCATTCACTCTTTAGATGCAAGTAAGATAAATGTATGCTATTCAAACTGGATATATCTAAAGTTTGTGATAAAGTAAATTAGTTATTTTTTAGATAAGATTTTGGAGCAATTTTATTTCTTGAAACAATGGAGACTTTGGATTAAGGATTGTTGCACAACTCATAAGTTCTCTATTCTAGTTAATGGTTCTCCTCAGGGAATTTCCCACTCCTCTAGGAGTCTTAGGCAAGGAGACCCCCTATCCATGTATCTCTACATTATTTTGGCAAAGGATTTGCACAGGAGCTCAAAGAAAGAGTTGAGAAAGAAGAAGATTAAAGGGATAAAGGTTTGTGAGCTACATCTTCTCATATGCAATTCATAGATGACACTGTGATTTTCATCTATCCATCATTGTCATATTACAACAATGTTAAGGAGATTATTCGGCTCTATGAATTGGCCTCTAGCGAACAAATCAATAGAATAAAATCGACTTATTTATTTATTAATGTCCCAGGGAGTCTACAACTATATTTTCCACACATTATGGGTTGTGAAAGGGCTTCCATCCTTGATATCTACTTGGGAATTCCATTGTATAAAGGAAGGGCAAAAGCCTCACTTTGGGAAGGTTTGATGGGAAGGATAAAAATAACTCAAAGGGGTTGCAAAGGGAAAGTGCTCTCTATGGGAGGCAGATTAACTTTGGTTCAATCAGTGCTTCAATGTCTGCTAGTTTACTAATTTTCTATCTTAAAATCCCCCATAAAGATTATAAAGGAAATAGAAAAAAGTATCCAAAACTTTTTTTGGCAAGAAACATGAGACCAAAGGAAATTTCCTTTGGTATCTTGGCAAAAGTGTATATGTTGAAAGAATTGGGAAAAGTGGCCATTAAGAATAGCTACCCAGAAAATGAGGCACTAAGCTCAAAATTATCTAGGATAATGTACAAAGAATCAAATAGCCTTTAGAGCAAAATTTTGCAAAAGAAATATTTGGATTTAGAGGAACCATGACTAATTTTCACCATCTTAAACCCTCCACAAGGATCAACTATTTGTAATTCTCAAAGCGTGGTGCTAAGTCGGTTGTTCTACAAAGTTGGTGATGGTAAGAGAACCCTCTTTTGGAAAGATGCATGGCTAAATGGAAATTGCCTCTCTAGATAAAAAGGATTGGGGAACTTCAATTATAACCTATAATAAAATGAAGAGACAAAGTGGAAAACTACCGAGAGATCTTAGAGGAGGTGGGGGACAAGGGAAGGAAATGGAAGATTTAAGATTGTTGCAGGTGCCACATAACCAAAACAATCTTTAGCTCAAAAAAGTTTTGGAAAATTACAAAATCCCAAACTCCAATAGAGAGGACCAACTACTTTGGAACATCAAAGAAAAAGGGGAATTTGGGGTGCAAGAGGATATCTCTTTTTGGCTAAAAATAACCAATTTGCTCATAGATCAGACATCTAGCAGAGAATATGGGGGTCTAAGGCTTGGCCAAAAATAAAAGTTTTCCTCTGGGTAGTGGTGCAAGGTGAAATCTTGACAGGGGATCAACGAAAGAAAAGAGGTTTTCAAGGATATTTGAGATGTATCTTGTGTAAAGAAGGAAGATGTTAATCATCTATTCCTCAATTGCTAGTATGCCCAAAAAATATCATAGATAATGCTAAGAAGGTTTCAAATGAGTTGGGTATTTTAGAAAGAATTTCAAAGCATCATAGAAAACTAGGCTACTAGGACACATTCAAAAGCAATGGATACACTATGGAATATGGTACCAGCTATCATTGGTTTGATATTATGGATTTAAAGGAACAAATAATTTTCATAATACTTCGATATTTCTTGAAGAGGTTCTCAATTTGTTTAGTGAAAGGCTAATAAAAACCTTTAAATCTCTAAGTATTAACAAAAACAAGGAAGTAGCGCCTAGAGACCATAAAGCCTTATGGAATTGCGATGACATCAAATGTAAAGTTGACTCTACCTACATCAAGTTCAAAGGCACTGGGCCTAGATCAAAGTGGAAACCATTAAAAGACGTTTTTTATAAGGCCAATTTTGATGGTGCCTCTAAAGAGAACTCGGGTCTGATAGGAGTGGTGTGCTTGATCTGAAACAATGAGGGAGAAGATGATGTTTTCACAAGTTTTTTATTAGTTCCCAAACCAACGATGTAACATGAGGAGAGGGATTAATGGCAGGGATTTAGCTTGAGTTGCGACAAACGATCCAAAATCTCGAGGCGGAAGGGGATTTGAAAATTCTAATATAATGCATGAAAAGTATGAGTCGTTATCATTGGAAACTCACAAATTATTTGGAAGAGGCCAACAACATAAAACCCAACTTTTTTTTCCTACATAGAAAGAAATGCAACAAATTGGTTAACAAGCATCGGCATAGTTTAACTCGACAACAGAGGGGACAGGGTTAGACATACATAAATGTAAAAATATTAATGATATTATGAACAATGATGGTCCATAACATGAGAATGATCCCGAGTGTTAGAGCAAAGGGATCTGTGCTAACAATGAAGTTGCCTTAGAGTTCAATGCTTTTGTTTAAACCTTGGGCGATGCCCAAAACTCACTGATGTAGCCCTATCAATGCGAACTTGCAACCTCTTGAGTGAACTCAAATGATGATTGTGATAGGAAGATGTTGCACCAAAACTCTATGACACATGGTTGTCTTACATAATGGTAGTAGGGAGCCTGCCATGACTCAATAAAGGGCTCCATAGTTCAAAACTAATGTCTAAGACCTGCACATTGCGTAGTCAAAAGAAACATTGCTTACCCAAGAATGACAATTAACTACATCCTGCTCCTTGACCATTTTGTCTTTTTTTCCTGGATTAAGTGTTTATCTATAATCTTGACACTTTTGGGTATCTACAAATTGGAGCATCAAACCCAAATTTTATTGTTTACCAAGGTAGTTTTGTTTTCCTATTTTGTTGTATTTACAGAAGAAAGCTGACTCTCCCTTCCTATTTTTTGATCAATATACTTACCCTTTATCCCCCCAAAAAATCATAGGTTAAATTTGTATCCACGTCAATGAAAAAATAATATCAATAAAGCAATTATGTTTTCAATTTCACACAATTTTATATATTTATGTTATATGTACATTACAACCAAAATCAAAGTTTGTCACATCCCCATCCATACCTTAACTAAGATATACAATATTCTACACTGAACTCCAATTAAAAAACACATCAAAATTCAAGGAATTGTTAGCATAGCTCGACAAGTTCAAACTAAAGAGCGTATTATCATGCAAATTAGAGAGGAGGAAAGAAGATCGCAGTCGCGCAAAGGGGCAAAGAGCTTTTAACCTTTATCCTATATTGAACCACTTTCTCCAAATCCTCTAAACTACAAAGCAACGACTATAAATCGTCAACCATAGAATAATTACAAAATCATGAGATTGTTTCCCATCAAAATCTAAAAATGAAACCGGCCATGTAACCAATCAAACTTGGCAAGCTTCTTACTGCTTGCAATCATCAGATCATAATAAATATCACACTTAATATTATTTTTTGTCTTAACTAACAAACAAGAGTAACCATCAACAAATTGTTTACTTCCATTTTAATGTTTTAGTATCATTCTAACATAGGATTTGTCTTGCGGGTGCAACTATCTCACCATTACATAACAATCTTCCATGATCAAAAGTGCAGTATGTGAAAAATTCCAAATAAATCATAGTACGAAAAAAAACACTTCATTTATTACAAACGACAAATTTTAACAATCATATATGGAGGCTTTGTAGTTTTCAAGAGTTGTAAAGGGTGATAAGCAAATTGCATAGGCTTCCATCATCCACTAACCATAACCAACACGTATAAATTGGTGGGGTCCACACTCTCCACGAATCACATAAATCATACCAAAAAGTGTTAAATATTAAAAAAATGTGATTGACTGCTCTAGAATAAAATAAGATTGTTTGTGAGATGGTTAAGTTCATTCTCATCATCCCCATAACTATACAAAAAACATATAACAACAACAATAGTCCATGAAAAAACATCCAAACCTATGTCCATTAGTCAATAATTATGGTGGAAGTAAATCCAACCTCCTCATTATTTGAATAAGGTATATTAAATACAAGAGGGGGAGGGAGACTAATATGGAAGTTCGTTGCAAGGGCATTACATGAGACTAGAGATATTGCACCTTGAGACTAATCTCCTTAACTCCAAAGTGATTCCCTTTGTGATTAATTTTGAAATTAGCATTTGCTACAACTACATTCCAATTCATTTGGTAAGAGGTGCATGCAATACCAATCATGATGATAGAGGCCATAACATGGACAATAAAAAAAAAATCGCCTCCCATATGCTGTGTCAGTGTCTATCATTTTTTGAATCAATTATTGGGTTGTGACCACATCTTCCTTATTAAAATTTTTGTCCACCTTGACATAGTGAACCAACCAACTTCACATTGAGTCATGATGGATCAACCCTTATAGAGTGGTGCATAACTCAACCATTAGGTTTTCAACATTAGGCCCAACAACACCACTCTTTACCCGTCCATCCCCAAAGAGCTTCCTTGATTTTTGTTATGATTCTTTCTTGGTGGTGTAGAGTGTCGATTTGATGAGGAAGGGAAAGAATTACCCTCACCAAATTCCATTTGATACATTTCTAACATACACAGACAACATTTTATAATTCAAAGATGTTGAAAATAAGAAGCAATGGAACAAAATATGGTAAGTGGTGAAGTTTCTAACTTTGGAGTTATTTAAATATTAATTTGAATAGAGATTTACAAAAGTGTACTACATAGCTTTTAATTGCAATTATAATGAGATTCTTACAATCACTTGCAAACACACCCATATTGATGAAAATTACTAGACATTTGGTACACATTTAATTGAAGGTTAGTCTTTTGCATAAAGAATTGCACAGGATGTGGTCTATCAATTTTAATCCTCTTGAGTAGTGCACCTACAAAGTGTATTTCACAAATCTTAAATGTAGTCATAATGAAATTCTTGTAGTCACTTACACACTTATACTAATTGAAATTACTATACATTTGATATTTACTTGATTAATGGACTAAGTTATGCATATAAAATTTGTGAAGGACATGATTTATTGGTTTCAATCAACTTGAGTAGTGCACTTGTTAATTGTACTTTACGAATCCTAAATGTAGTCATAATGTTATTCTTACAGTCACTTGCAAACACACCCATAGTGATGGAAATTACTAGACATCAAGTATGCACTCAATTGATGAATCAAATTTTGCATAAAGATTTGAGCAAATTCACAAGAAAATTTCATTTGTGAAAAGCTTAGCTAACACCAATTACACAAAAGTTGAATCCTTATTGCTTAATTAGTGATAAATAATCTAAATGTAGGGCCCTAAATCCTAGTTGGACAATAATTTGAGCTATAACAATCTCTAAATGCTAGTACATTTTCACTAAAGCCTAAGTTTTGAAATCCCCATTTAACCCCTATTTACTCTAAAGCACAATCCTTATTTCCTAAATGGCCATAACTCATATAAATGTGTGGCCATAAAAGATGGACCAATACTCGAAACTAGAACAACCCCTAAACCATAATACACGTTCAATAAACTCTTAACTTGTGAAACCCCCAATTAACTCCAATGACTATAAAGTAAAATCCCTTTTGCGTAAACAACCATAACTTCTATAAATGTGAGGCCCTAAATTTTAGTTGATCCAATACTTTGAACTATATTCCCTAAACCCTAATACACATTCACTATATTCTACCCAGAGAAAACCCCAATTAAGATTTAAGGTGGGAGATTTAGAATATAGGGTTCACAAATCTCAAGTACATTTTGCAAGTACACGTATGTGGATATGAAATAGATGGATCACATCATTCACAAATTTCTATGCAAAATTTATATTTTTTAAACAACTTTAAAGTTAGAAAATTTACCACTTTAGAATGCCACCAAGTATGAAATTTGGTAGAGGATGGAAGATAAGGTAGAGTTTTCAAAGCCAAGAAGAAGTTATGTAGAAGATAACAAACAATGTAATTTTTTGAGCCAAGAAGCTATGGACACATATAGATATTTCAATTATTCTCATATGATGAACTGGTTGGTTCTATAATTATTATTATATATATCAAAACCGAAAAAATTGCATTAGATTTCAAACACATCTGGATTTTAATGTTTTTCATTAATACTAATAATGAATCTCTTTGATGGAAGTTTAATTGGTTGCTACAAAATGTAGATAGAAGCAGAGTTTTTTTAAATAGCTTGAACATTTACTAACATTTGGTGCACCATCCTTGAGTCATCACAAGTGCGACCGTGAAATGCAGCATGATTCTTGGTGGTAGGGAGAAGGGTTGCACAAGAGACGAACAAGGGGTATCGACATTGTCATTTGAACGAAACTTCAATACATGTGCAAAACCACTTATCATTAAGTCTTAGTGAGCCATTTTTCTTGTTTATCATTTTCTATTTTTAAAAAACAAATAATAAACAAACATCAATGTTACTTCATTTTGCACCTCCATTAGAGATCTCGGTGAGCCTAGCCAACCTATAATGACTCCAACCCTTGCATGTACATTGACTCTACCACTAACAACTACATCGACTCAACATCCAACAATGACATAGATTGCATCATCGACAGCGAATATTCAACTAACATATATTAGAACAAACATGGACCTCACCTTCGACCATTATAGATGCATACAAACATAATTACAAGTCAACACTTAGCCATAATTTGGTGTTTAAATACTATTAATATAAATTTTCATATTAACACATTTTGTATTATTATTAATTAATGTATTACTTTTATAACTACAAATTTCATTAAATTTTAATAACAGTTATACCATCATGGAAAGTCTTGCTCGTATTGTTGATGCTAAATCCATCAAAAGCATTTAGGATCTTTATCAAGAAGCCTTAGGGCAATTGTCTAAATAAGGCTAAATCTGATATATGTTTCCTTAACACTTTTGTTAATGCCCAATCCTACATTTTGAAAATTTTGGGTCTTTCTACTCATTCTCTTCCTAGCAAGTACCTAGGGGTCCCATTCTTTGAAGGTCTAAATAAGATTTTTGGGAGAACCTTACAAAAACCTTTCACAATCGACTAGCATCTTGGAAAGGAATATGGCTCGATTGGGTAGGGAAAATATAGCTTATTCCAGCGGTCCTTCAAACAATTCTAGTTTACTTAATGTCTAATCTAAAAGCCCCTGAAAGTGTAAAGAACAAAATTGCCTCTATCATGAAGAATTTCCTTTCGAATGGAACACATAATAATAATAATAAAAACTCTATTATGAAATATAAAGAAGTGTATAAACCTAAGTCTAAAGGGGGTTGTGGAATTCAAAATTTGTCCCAAGTAAACCTTGCTAATGGACCTAAACTCCTTTGGAGAGTCTTCAAAGAAGAAGACAACTTGTGGAGTAAAATCCTTCAAATATTATACCTAGATTCTCTTGACCTTTTAAAAGTTTTTTCTTCAAACCAAAAGATCAAAGGTTCCCATGTTTGGAATTTCTTGGGCAAACATAGATATTTGATTACGAATTCTCCGTTAGAGAATCAAAGATGGAAATCAATGAACTTTTAGACTCCCTTGGGTCCCCTCAATCGCCACCCTACCTTCTGAAATGTTGAGGCTTTCTTCACAAACTATAATGGAACCAAAGTTGAAAAATATTGAACTGAAACTGATGCAAGTTGGTTGTTAACAAATAATGGAAGGACTTGAGATTGGTAAGGTCGCTTTGTGACCAGGTACATCTCAATCTTTTTAATGATTTCCTCCTCTCTAGGAGGTTTGGGCAACTCTCAAGAATAGGAGAAGTTAAATTGGAGTGGCGACACTTTTGGGGAGATCCCAGCTAAAGAAAGTTACTTCAAGATGCAAGAAATGGAAGAGAACATGACTTGGCCCCACCATAAGGTTTGGAATCTAATTAGTCTCATCAAAGCTAATGCTTTCCTTGAAAAATAAAACTCTTGCTTGGGATAATTTGCAAAAAATCAGGTTTGAAGATCCTTCACTTTGTGCCCATTGCAAGCATTCAAGCAAAACTCTACAGCATTCATTCTTTTAAAGAATGAAAGTCCAATGGGTATGCCCGAGAAACCTCCATATCCTTATCTCTAACTAGCTTGAGGACATAAGGGAGCAAGTTGGTAGTATCTAGAGAATGATGCAAGCTACAATTATTTGGCACACATGGGATGGAAAAAATAACAAAATCTTTAAGGCTCACCTGGCTCTAAAGAAGACTTCATTAGGAAGCTCAAATTTGCATGCAAAGAGGTCTTTAAGGCTAAAGTGCTTATCCCTAACGCCAAATTGTTTGGTGAAAAACAATATATCCTCATTAAATTGGACTTGGTGAGAAATGATAAATCTTCATAAATGGTTAGATAAACGAAAGCAAGCTTGATGGACACTCCATAAAGACAAATGGGCCTAACTTAACTTTGATGGGGCTTCCAAAAGCATTAGTTATCTCAAGCTATGGTAGAATTATCAAAAATCATAATGGTGGCTTTGATTGTTGGCATGGCCTTGAATATCCCATTAGCCACAACCACCACCAGAAAAGTGTGGGCTCTAATCCAAGGCCTTAAAATATCAATATGAATCTTACTCATTTGGAGGTGAAAAGTAACTCTTGTTTATCAACACGATTATTAAGACGAGGTCAATTAGCTAGAAACTCAAGAATCTTATCAATGAAGTCCAAGGTTTGCAAAGTCACTTCTACTACATTTTTTTTTCATCATTATTACAAAGAGACCAATAGTCCTACTAATTACTTAGCCAACTATGTAGCAAATGTGTTGATCAATGGTGATAAGATTGTTTCGTCCAACCCAACCACATGGGATGGACTTAATGATCTTCTTCTAAAAGATTTGATTAATCTTTAAATGATTTGAAACCAATATGATTTATCCCTCAATCTTTTCAAAGGCTTTAATGAAACACAATGGGATGGTTATATTAATAATTACCATCCACACGTCCGAGATTGGTAACCCCTTGAATAAAGGTAGCCTTAGATTGTGTTATGTTAGTTCATGACATTTTTGACAATAGTCCTTTTGTCTCCTACAAGTTTGGTTTGTGGCTTTGCCCTTTACTTATGCATTTTCTTGATGAAGATGGCAAGGAGGCAACGAAGGTATTCTAAGCAGAAATGATAGAAGTTGGAAGTGGAACAGGGGAAGAAAACACGTAGAAAGGGTATGGAAAGAACCCTCAACCTTATTAATAACTCCATAATCCAAAACACTTTCAACCCATTTTTCCTCTTGGCTTGTCAATTTATCAAGGAGACTCTTCGGGAGGCAACTCTTAATATAAAGGATAAGAGATGGAATGTGGAAGAGCTTAGGACCCACTGCAGACTAAATTTGGAGGAATAAATTTCAAAGACCTACCCTTGTTATTCCAACAAACCATTAGTGTTAAAG
The DNA here is from genome assembly GCA_037957365.1 of Torreya grandis. Lineage (NCBI taxonomy): Eukaryota > Viridiplantae > Streptophyta > Pinopsida > Cupressales > Taxaceae > Torreya > Torreya grandis. Next base: position 3,652,046 of record JARHVA010000965.1, on the reverse strand, counting down.
GAAAAACACTTTGAAAACACTTCGTATCTCCCTGGTAATGGAGTTGACCAATTGTCTTCTAGTTTTGATGGAGATTTGAAAGGTATAGAGATTAAAATCAAGAAAATTTTGAAAATGCTACATAAAAGACTCGAGGGTAGGAACATTTCTATGAAAGTTGATATTGACCCTTCCATGAAACCACTCTTTAGCATTATTTTGAGTCCAAATAATATTGGTGCCAACCCTCCTAACTAGTATGATGCCAAGATGTTTGGACAGTATTGAAACCATGTGGAACCTTGTGAATTTTGAAAAATATCATATTCCCTTTCTAAAACGAGTTGTACTTAGGGCGATAGTGTTGAAAAGCATGAAGGCCCCATAACCCAACTCAGCAAAGGGCACCCAATGCTGTATGTTCCAATTAACAACATTCCTATCAAATTTATGGGTGTAGACCCTCTAGGGCTATTGGGGAAATTTCTTTCTAGAGGTATTACTTTGAAGGACTTCTACAAAGTCCTCTCATGAGAGTGTATTTCGAATGCACTTTGTGATGGTTTCTTCTTTTTGTTTCTATCTTTTGCTACGTTTTGTGTCCTAGTTCCTATATGTGTGTTTTGTTTGTTTCTTTGCTCTAAACCCAACATAGAAGCTTGACTAGTTTTTAAACCAGGTTTATTGTATGGTCCTTCATAGTGTCTAGGTTTGGTTGATGCCAATTTTTTGCGTTTAACTTCTTGATTAACATTATCGTTTCATCTTGATTAACATTATTGTTTCAAGCCTATGTCTTCATGGGCATATCTTTCTCCTTGAAAGTATGTATGGGTGGAGGACCCTTCGCTTATGACATTTTAAAAAAAACATTTATACCCTGCATACATCAAATTTATAACCCCCATACAGTTCATGTTCAACAAATGACAATTTCTACAAATACTAATTTTGTAATTGATGAAACAAACACATTGCAATTGATGAATCAAAATTAAGTAATACACAAATTAAATGTTACTTTTAAAACTTTTAATGTAAAAAAATATTTTTAAATTAGAGATATTGATCAATTAAATTTTATATTTATTGATAAATTAACTAATATTAAATTTTAACAATATTATGAAAACCGTAATTGTTATTAGACATTGATAAAGGTATACAAATTGATTTGTAATGAACAAAAATCAATTTCATTCAAAAATATTTATAATAATAATTACAAATCCACCATTACGAGTTTGAAGATGCTCAAAGACTAAGTCAAATGGGGACACTAATTTTGATGCAAAGTGTGTTAGAGAAAAAAACTACACAAATTTAGAGGCTTTTTGGGCTATTTTTAGAGGTAGCTTTTAGGCAAATTTTAGTTACGTAAAATGCATAAAAATTTGCAAAAATAATTACACTACAATATTTCCCTCAAAATCCACCAGTGAATCACCTCCCAGGCAATCACAGAAGATCAAATGCTCTCACACAATATTCTACAATATGCTAAACCCTTAATGTACACTATCCAAAGAATTATAGGGCTAAATATAAACTAAAAAGAATACTACTTGAGATACAAGAAACACTGAAATCATGGTAACCAGAGTTAAATTTTATGGTTGACCCTACATGCCATTTGAAAAATTCATGAAAGTTATCCTTTCAAGAAACTTAGAACAGGTCACCATTAAAGGAGGAAACATTAGTGTGTAAATATATAGCTAGTAAAGCTGTTCATAAATATTGAAGTAATCCTTCATAATGTTTGACAGTCCACCCAAATTTTCCCCTTTCATCCCATACAATTTTCAAAAACCTTCTACCATATTTAACAGTCAAAAAATATAAAAACCCTTGCATGGTAATGTGGAACGAGAAAACATGGTAATCGTAGATAAACTGGAAAATTGTGAGAACATGGTAATCTTAGAGAAATGAGAAAATTGTGAATACATGGCAGTGTTAGAGAAACGATAAAACAGTGAAAATGTGGTAATGTTGATGAAACAAAAAGACTGAAAATGTGGTAAAGGAATAAAGCGACTTCAACTACTCTTGCAGAGGACATAAGAGGATGAAGACTGCATTTCCAAGCCAAGAAAAGAATAAGAAAAGCATTAATGGGTAACAAAGTCCCATCATACACCACAGTAAATTTTTTGTAAATTATCAACATCACATAAATAACAACCATATCTCGTGAAGGACCCACAAAGCATGACAAAAAGACCTCTGGTAAAGAGAGGTTGCTAACACACTAACCCTGTGACTTCTATATAATCCTGATAAGATAAACACACACTGCAAACAGAAATGTCTATTTTTTTTAAACCACCTATTATGAGACGACTACATATATAGTTTCACCTTGACTTGGGCACAATAAATGGAATTGTAGGTTTGTATTACTTAATAAAAACATTAGTCACAACAATGCATACCCTCATATAAATAACAACCACAAGTAGAAAGGGCCGACAAATCATGACACTAAAAACACACACAGTATTAGATACCAAAAGGGGAGGATGCTAACACATTAACCCAAGTACTTGCACAAGCCTGGTAACACCACACTAAAAAGAGAATATTAATTTCTTGAACCACTTACCATGATATACAAACGTGGACAGAGACCAATCATAATTTGTTTATTTTGCTACGTTGCATTGGGTACAAGAAGTGAAACAGGAGGCTTGTATTCTAGTATTCCTTAAACGTTAATCCCTGCTGCACATACAGAGACTTAAATTATCAAAGTCCCTGAATTCAATGTTTGCAATTTATATTTAGCATTCTCTTACCCAAGCAAGCAAGCAGACTAGGAGAAAGGTTGCACCTCATTGAGGTAGATCGATTTCCTAATGCTTGAAGTAATTCTGTCTTTGTTGTGGTTCAGTCTTTCATCTAGATAGTCTCTACCTAAATAGCATGCATAATCAACTCATCATGGAGGCCATTCATCATAAGCTTGCCGGATGGACTAGGCATGCATGTTTGATATCCTCTTCCCATGTTGAGTTCTGACTACTACAGTCCAATTAAACTGCTGGAGTGAATTGGTAATTGAATTATTGGAAGAATCCAAGTTTTACGTAACAACAATTGCTCTACATAGATCTGTTCCAACAAGTTCTGAGTAAGTCTACTTGGTTTCATTTCTGTGGTACAATTTTTACTCAAGACGGTCTCCAGCTAACTAGCACGTACAATCAGCTCATCTCATGTGTTGTTCATCATAACTTGAGCCTACATGTTTGATTAGCTCTAACAACGTTCACTTTTGATTCCATTGATATTCTTTCTTAACTGTAGCAATGTAGATAGTCATGGGTATTCATAACAAATTAAAATGAATTTTCTGGAGCTTGATTTCCTTGCTGATAGACCATTGAGACTGTTTTGATAACAGCATGTTGCCATTAAAGTCCTCTTAAATTCATAGCCACGACATGTAAATCCGTAAGTGATTTTTATAAAGCCAATGACCCCAAAATGAGTATCAACTCAATGAATATGAAAAGTCAATTTACAACCTAAATTCTATTTAATATCTTTAATTGATAATTAAATTATTGTTAAGACGCCAGATTTCACAAAGCAGCAATTGCTTGAGTTAAATCTTTACAAAGGAACGTCAATAAATTGGCTACCAAGTGTTATGTACAGTTGGCTTGGCACCCCCAATATTGAACATAAAATTCTTCAGTTACTGTACTCAAAATACTTCGGATTTGCTGGAAAATGACACTCCACTTGCAACTGCCACAGATCAACAACAACAAATGCAATATGCCTTACATCAGGATAGAGAACCATGTAACTGTGGCATAAACCAAATTAAGAGAATAAAACACCCTCATATTTAACAGTCAATCTTGTCCATCATCCATTCACTTATTTGTATTCACAATTCTCCCTGAGAATTACTTCGTCAGGAGAGAGAACCATGTAATTGTCCCCTAAACCAAATTATGAAACAAACATCTTCATTAACAGTCAATCTTGTCCATCATGCATTCTCAATTAAATTCTCAACATTTCTCCCTTGGCATTACCGTTTACCCTCTGGAAAACTTACACATTTCTTGTAACCTGTTTTATGCACTAACAATACCTTTCTTACAGAAAAGCTCATGGTAAAAATTAAAATTTGTTTAAGTGTTGATATATGACTGTATAACAATGGCAAAGAGTTGGCTGCTTGGATGTGACCTGGTACTTAGATACCTATTGATGATGGTAATTTTATAGTTTATTTATTTGGTGTTGACTTAGTTTCTCAAGTTCTGTGTTGAGGCAGGAATGGCATGCATTTGACGATCAGGAAAGAGCTGCTGATTCAATATTTTGATCCTTGTGAAGGAATCATAAAAGATTAAAGCTTGCAAGTCTAGAGGCAGCTTTTTTCAAGGTTTCTTTGAATTGCTTCAACAAACACACAATATGACTGGTAATCATTTAAAGGATGTCTAAACTGAAGGTCCTGATAACTATTTCCTGAAGTTCACCAATTAGGGGAGTAAAATTGTTCTCCATACTCTTTAAATGTTCATATCACACTTTTCTGGAGGTGTTTACAGACGCAGATTATTTAGATCCCAGATATGAATGTCCATCCCAAAGGAAATCAAAAGAACGGCAAATTACAATAGCAAGTAGGAGTGCTAGAAAGAACCACCACTAAAAATAGTAAACAAAGAACCTAACAAGTATCAAGAACAACCACTAAAAATAGTAAACAAAGAACCGAGTAAGTAGGGCATAAGCCCTGGACAACTCATAATAGACAGCCATATAATATAAATACTCATGCAAAAGCCCCCTCACCAATAGAGCAGAGAAGAGGGGACTGACGGAGATCAGGGCCCTAGTCTGTATCTCAATCTGAAATACACAGGTTAGCATCCTCATCAATCACCACGAAAGGACAGATAAAGTCTAGTAATGTCTTTAGGAAAATGGCCTGGATTAAAACGACCAGTCAAACAATCCTGGAAAGAAGCAGGGTACTTCTCCCAGTGCCTCTCCTGACATCCACAGCTAACAATCATCCATGTGCAAATAGATAAAATAATCCACATCTGCCCGTAATGTGGACTATGAGCAAGGAGTAGCAGCTGACTTTCTATGCTAGAGTGTAATATGCCTCGTGCAAGGATAAGGACTGATGGCTAATATTCAGCACCATGGACTACCTACCGGCTAGGGTAGGTCATAAGGTTTTATTCAAGTATGTTAGGTTAGATAATTTTGTGTTTAAGTTCATATCTCTTTAAAATGCTTGAAGTTTTAGGCAATATGTTGATATTAGACAGCATTGGAGTTGTTCTTCAGCTGGTTAGACCGTATTATTTTCAGTTTGAATTGGGTAGGTAATATATCTTCTGACATCACATAGTCTAAGCTATAATGAAACTAAAACAGGCAAGATACCTTCAACAGAAATCCTACATGTTCAGTGTTATTTAAGAAAAAATGGAATTGCGGCTCACATAAAAAGAGGACTAAATCATCATCCCTTGCAATTTGAAACCTAGATATGATCAGAATAGCTAAAGACTGTAACTCTATGACATTTATTATCACTAGATGAAATAAGGAAATCTTATGGTTAATGTTGAAACCACAGAAACAGCTGCTTATTTAAACAGCGAATAACCCTTCTAACTAGGATTGATTTCTATACCAACATTATCATTGAAATTTTGATAAAATTTTTCTCAGGGTACAGTTTTTATTCTGTTTTGAAAACCCCTTTTTTACACCCTTTTATTTGTCACCAAAGTATACTTTTTAATCTCTGCATTGTCAGTGAGCTAGCCCACTGATTTTGGTTCACACAACAAGCCATACAGACATGCATTCAAATACATATTGAACTTTTGATAGATTTTACACATTACGTACATTTTTTAAATTTTGTTTAGAAAAAGCCCTTTGTACACCCTTTTATTCACCGCCAAAGTATAATTTTTTATCTCTGCATTAACACTGAGCAAGACAACCGGCTTTGAACCTGGCCCATCATAGCAATAGGTGTTACACCTTGCCGCTAGACAACACAATATTTCTACTTGTTTCCAAGCCACTAAGCAGTCATCACTCTAGTTGAACTTGTTAAGAATGAAAATCTTATGCTTTCAAAGAACATAATGTGAAACCAGTGTGCATCCTGGTGATGAATACAAGCAAAGAAAATTTTTAATTTATTTTGCAGTAGCTGATTCAAATAGGTTAGCTTCAATTTAACTCAAGACATGTAATATAACAAGCCTCATACCTTGCCCTCATCTGCATCTGAATGTCGTTGTGGGAAAACAACTCGCAGGTCATTGTACAAGTAGAACCGCCTTTCATCGTTGACTGACATAGAGTTGTCTGAAATTGCAGATGGCAGCATAGAATCTGAGTTGCATTTTAGTGATGGATTTGACCCCTTTTTGAGCGAAGGGCAGAGAAAACGGAGATGCAGTGCATAACGAAGAACACCTCCACCTGACATATTGTCATTAACCTTGGCAGATCTATGTACAGTTTTCTTGCCAGATTTATCACAAACATCCATTGGACTACAATCTTCCTTGGCGACCCCTTGGTCTTGATAAATATTTAAATTGTCAGTAAAATCTCTTTCATTCACATTGAAACTGGCAGCGTTTCTATCCAAAATGTTGTTAGGTGGTACTGAAGTTGAATTTACTTTTTCAGACCCTACAGCCCCTTTATAAATACCATAATTCGCAGATTTTTCTGAATATGTACAAGTCCTCACCTCAGAAATTTCATCTTTCAATAACCTGTTTAAATTTTCTGATCTCATGCTACACAATTTCTCTGCACTTCCCATGTCAGCCGGTCTCTCACTGAACTGTACACTCCTATTCTGTACAATTGCTGATGAAGCAGTCACGGAATTAGCTGTCATTTCTGGGCTTCTTGAAGAAACACCTCTTTGTGAGGTCGCTGTCAATCCACTCGATGCTAAGGTGACCTTATGCCGCATAAATGTCTGCTTCCATTCAAGTGCACCAGAAACCTATCAATAGCATGATTCTGTGTGTACAAAGCTGAATAATTTTTGCTGCAAAAATAAAAAAAGAACTGATTGAAATGAACAGATTTAATAGGCAACATGTGAGAGGAATAGATGTGTAGGCAAGTTGACAGGGAGAGGCTTTGTGATTATCCGATGGAGCTAATGTAACTCAATACAATACTGGTTTGAACAAAGGATGCATACGCATCTTTGATTCACTTTATCAGACTCCGGGTCTAATATCTTCCTTCCTTTTATTTGAGGCTGTTCCGTGCGGAAGTAAATAGAAAAAAGTCCAACCAAGCACCAATACTTGCACTGCAATGCTGGCCAAGCTCTAATTGACAATTTAAAACGAAATTGTCAATTAAGAGCACGGTGTCTGATAAATATGTAAAATTTAATCATGACTCATGGGCCATGGACCATATCCTATACCAAGTTAGCAAACTAGCATTATTTTCAGAGACAAAACACAATACAGTTAAAAACCCCACAGCTGAACTTAAAAGATATTTCATTGGGACAAATACAAAAGCCATCAATCATGAAAATAGCCAATATTTATGGCGGTATTCTAGGTACGAGTTCAGCAGGATTGGCAGTGAAAGACAGATACACACAAACACAATTGAGAAAATATACCCAATCACAAAAGACACATATCATATAGACAATCATATATGTAATGTGGTTTAATTTAACACAAGTTCGTTCATGCTACAACGATATCATCATGTGGGATGCCACTGACACCAGATGAGTCTCTTGAATAGTCTGTACCATAGTTGCAGAACATGTAATTTAAATCGCAAATAATTGTTGTATGCAGCCCAAAATGCTTTTTCCAACCCCACAACTCGTGATTTACACAGTCAACACGGTCAATGCTGTAAAAATCATCAAAAATTTGGGAAAAGTTGTGATTTTACAATAAAATGTGATTTATAAGCAATTTTTTGGATATATATATATAGCAAAAATGGATTTTTTTTTTGTCACTTTCAAGTGGTTTATAGATATTTTTGGGATTTTCAAAAGATTTTAGAAGGATAATATAGGTAAAGCGAGAAGACCAGACTAAAACCCTAACTAGGGTTAGGATTTATTTTTTTATAAATTTGAAATGTTGTCTATAGTTTAAAGAAAACTTAAATACACCCAAATTTAAAAAAAAAACTAAACCTAACTCTAACCAGTAACCTTAACCCTCATTAATTAACCTATTCTTTTATTCTCTAAATTTGACTTTTAGCCACCCTGTTTAAACCATAGTTGCAAAATGCACAATTTAATCGCGATTAATCATTGTACGCAACCCAAAATGCTTTTTTCAACCCCAAAACTCGCAATTTACACAATCAAACACGGTCAAAGCTGTAAAAATTGTCAAAACACAATTTTTTTTGTCATTTTCAAAGATTTTCGAAATTTTCAAGGGATAATCCAAGTAAAGCAAGAAGTTTGTGGCAAAGTGAGAAGCTGTAAAAACTCTAACATAGGATTTTTTTTTTTTTTTAATTTGAAATGTTGTCTATAGTTTAAAAAAACTTAAATACACCCAAAACATAAAATATCTTAAACCTAAACCTAACTCTAACCAATAACCATAACCCTCATCTGTGGTAGGTGTTAAATTTGAAGTTCATTTGAACATATTTAATATTTTTAGCCATGAAATATGGTGGAAGTATATCTCATTATAATTTCCTAATTATCAATTTTTATACAAGTTAATGACTAATTTTATATGCTTACGAAACTTTTACTTTAAATTACAACACTTTCATATGGCAAATATATTTTATTGATATACTATACAAGCCAAAAATTTATTATGACAATCTATGGATACATTTTATAATATTTTTTATTGTACTTCAAGTTTGTGTGTTATTCTATTCTAATATAATTTATTACATTTAAGGCACTTGGTTTTTGTTATTTTTCTATCAACGAATTGTACTATTTTTTTATTGCATGTTGAATTATTTTTTATGCACTAGGTTTTTAAATATTATATTCTCAACATTATAAGTTTTGTCCTTTGACTCAATTTAATGTGATTTTTTTTGTAATTCAACATAATATAAAAATATTATAACAATTGTTTTCATCAGCCTCAATTGTAAATAACGATTAACATTATAATGCCATTAAAACATAAATTATTAACCAATTTTGGAAAAAAAAATCATCCATTGAAGCAAAATAACGTCATATAAAATAATTTAAAAATGTAAAAAATAGAATTGTAATAATTTATTGGAATTTATTGATGTAATTAGCATGTGATATAATTTGAACTATCCATGCCAAAATTTTGCAATGAATTTTTAATTTTTTACTTAAAATAATAAAAGTTGAATTTTTTATTTTTTACTTGAAATAATAAATGTTTTATATTATTTTATCTTGTACATACTAACAATTGCAAGAACACAAAACGCTACATTGAACAAAATGAAAAATAAAGCACTTGACCAAAGGGGATTGTAGTGTCAAACAAGTGACCATGCCTACGAGCTCTAAACTTCTCCTTGAAGCAGTTATGCCATTTGACAATACTGAGGCCTTTCGTGTGTCATGTCTCTCAGTGCCACTCTACTGTCATGTATCACCCTGCTCTCTATACATCTTTCACATAATATCACTCTTCCACGTACCTTTGGGTATATAGGAAGGCAAGGTATATAGTAAGGTTTGAAATATCGAGAGGCATGGTATATCTAGAGTATTGTTCTTTCATACCATTACTTTTTCAAGTAACTTTAGGTATATAGGAAGGTGCTTGGTATATTGGACAATTTGGCTATTGGAATTTTAAGTATATCAAAAAGCGAGAGTGATAAAGGTTTCTTCTAGAAGTGATAAGAGAAAACTAAACCTTTAAAACATTTCAATGCCTAAAACAAATTATGCACACTACAAATTTAATCATTATGCCACGTGAGAAGGATTTTGCATGGACCTATGGCATGATGATCGAAGACACAACCAGAATCAAATGCAATTTTTGTGGACATGCATGCAATGCATATACCACTTCAAGTGGCATTTGACGAGACGACAAGAGCATGAAGTTTCACTTTGCATTAAAGCATGCCTGTAGATGTCACCAATAAGTTTATAGCAACATTGCAGACATATACAAAGTCAAAGGCTAAAAGGACAAGGATAAGTACAAATGTGGGATCTAATTCTTCAGATGCAAGTGACGATCTATTTGATAACACACCAAAGCCATTAGCAAAACAAGTAAAGGGAAAGGAGATAGGTCTCTACCTACCCTTGTATCAGTACCTCGTGGGCCAAACACAAGCAAGGAAAACATTCATGCCTGCTTTAGCCATCGCACTACACTTTGAACGCAAACCACACTAAAGATTACAAGTTGGAAAAAAAATTGTTCATGAGCAAACAAAAAAAGCAATCTCCAATTTTTGGTATTATTCTAGCTTATTGTTTAATGTGGCCAAATCTCCATACTGACAAAGTATGGTGGATGCAATTGCAGTTGTAGGTCCTGAGTTTACAACCCCATCATACGAGGCTTTGCGAATTGATTTGTTGAAAGATGTCATACAAGATATAAACGATGATTTGCAAGAACATCACAAGTTGTGTTGCAGAGGTACGCCCCCCTAACGCATCTGAGACGAGGACCTCCCGAGCATGCCTGGAGACGCGCGTGACCGTGCTAGAAACTTCCAGCACTGTCACGGGCGCCTCCGAGACGACTCCAAGAGTAGTAGGGACGTCTCTGAGCGTACACGTGAGTTTTCGACGAACTTCGAAGGAAAAAAGAAAAAAAAACGTTAAAAAACCCTAAAAAGCATCATGCAAACCCTAAAACATTGTTGCTAACCCTAAAACGTTACTGCAATCTATAAAACGAGCACCTCCCCTCATAAGACCACCCCAAGTCATCACGCTCTGCTACTGAAGTGATAGCGATTGCAAGTTTGAGGTTTGTATGTTAGCCAGAGGAAATTCAAAATCTGCAAGGGCAAGGAGAAATCGAATTGTTTGGGGAGGGCAAAGGCAGGGATTCCAGATTTGTGAGCACTAAGAGAAGGCAACGATTGTTTACTTACAACAGCGTAAAGGTATGTTTTAATTCTTTTAAGTTTTATTTTTATTTTTTTTCCTATTTCATTGAATTGTCATAGCACATACAAATCCTCATATACTTGGGTCAAAGCTCATTTGACTAGGTATGGGCCATCGGATATCAAAATATGTGATAAAATTTTCAAGACAAATAGTTGAGTTCATGAAAGAGCAAGAACAAGCAGAGGCAACAATTGCTTCAAAAAGCCATTATAAAACAATACCTCTCCAAAGAGGCAGATTATGAAGACCACCCATAACACTTGCAACTACAAGTCATCTTTTCATTGAAAGTCAAACTCGAACTCATTCAGTTGCAATACCCTCTGATGATGTAGATGTCATTTCACGAAAAAAATCAAAAAGACCATTGAAAAAAGTTTTCAATGTCGCACAGAGGAACATCGTTGATGAGTTGATTGCTAAATGCATTTATGCATGTGGGTTGCCCTTCAATGTTTTGAAATCGCCTTATTGGCAACAAATGTTGAAAGCGGTCAATGAAGCTTCACAAGATTACAAAGGCCCTAACTATGAAAAGGTCCGCAGCACAGTCTTGGCCAAAGAAGTAGAACATATTCACACTTTTTTGCAGCCAATTAAAGATTCGTGGAAGGATTCAAAGGCGACCATTATCTCAAATGGATGGAAAGATGCTCGAAATAGGCCTTTGATTAATGTTGTTGTAGTATGCCCTAAAAGGGCAATGTTCCTGAAAGCAATGGATTGTGAGGGCGAAGTGAAAGATGTTCAGTTCATTGCAAACATTTTGATAGAGGCTATTGAGTCTATGGGCCCCCAACATGTTGTCCAAGTCATCACGGACAATGCAAAGAATTGCAGAGCAGCTGGGTTGATTATAGAGGGCAAATACGAGCACATATTTTGAACACCTTGTGTTGTTCACTCCCTCAATTTGATGCTGTAAAAGATTGACAAAATTCAATGGATAGAGCAAGTTTATGCAGAGGACAATGACATTCAAACATTTGTTACAAATCATCACATGTCTCAAGCCATTTTCAAGAAATTCTCAAAGTTGGAGTTGTTGAAGGTAAGAAATTCGAGAACAAATTCTTGGTCTTATTTTTGAAGTTCTTAATTTTAAAGTTATAACTTTTTAATAATTAATAATTTAATTCTAGTTGTTTATCAACGTTTACAGTTTGGACAATTAAACTTAGTCTTATTTTATTTTTGTAGATTGCTGAAACTAGATTTGTCTCTTACACACTCGTCTTGAGACAACTTGTGAAGGTGAAAGAGGCACTGAGCAGTATGGTGATAAGCAAAGTTTGGGTGTGTGAAGGCAAGCAAGCACCACTGGCATTGAAAAAGCCAATAAAATCAAAGCATTGATCCTTGATGATAACTGATGGACCAAGATTGAATATGTGCTCAGTTTTACAAAACCTATTCTATCTATGATCCGATTTACGGATACAAATGCAGCTTGTATGGGACAAGTTTATGATGGGATTGATTCCATGCTTGAAAGTATGAGAAAGATCATACAAAAGAAAGAGCAAGACCCAGAAAAAATATTTTATAATGAAATCAAGTCTTTGGTCATGAAGAGGTGGGAATAAAATGACCACCCCATTACATCTCCTTGCTTATGCTCTCAATCCGAAGTATTATAGCAATGAAATCCTTCGGCTACCCAATAGGCAACCACCATGTGATGATGTAGAGGTTGCAAATGGAACTAAGCAAGCATTTAGAAGACTTTTTCCTGATCCATTTGTAGCTAGTGCGGTCAGCAATGAAATGGGCATGTTTGTAGCTTCAGAGGGCAAAATGGAAGAAATTGAAGCTCTTTTTGACAAATCTAGCTTGTCTCCAATCTAGTGGCATGTACATGGCCATGATGCCAAGTACCTACGACCTGTTGCAATCAAAATTTTATCACAGGGTCAATTTGAATTAAATCGAAAAAAATTATAAGTTATTAACATATTTTTTTTACATTGTTACAAATTTTAAATTTGAAAATTCTAACAATTAACTAATAACACCCTTTTTTTCATTTTGTGATACGTGCCTAGTAATTCTTCAGCAACGCGGAATTGAAGTACATATGGATTTATCCATTCTACTAAAAGAAAACAAATTGGCATCCAAGAAAGCTGAGAATTTGATATTTGTGCATTCCAATTTGCGCCTCCTTTCACACAAGTCTGAGGACTATATGCTAGGGCCTAACAAACTTTGGGACATACTTCCAGAGAATACGTACTTGGATGCCTCCACATCTACATTTGCCCAAGTTTCATTACTTAGTGTTGATGATGTCGATGACAATGAAGAGAATTCAACAGCAAGGGTGGAGAGTGGAGCTAGTGGGAGTTGTCCAAGTGAAGCTAGTGGGAGTAGCATTCATAATTATGAATATGAGGACAATCTAGATGAATTATGATTTATTCTACATTTGCATTTTGAAAATTTGAATGTATTTGCAATGTATACTTTGAACATTTTGAAATTTGAAGCAATGAATGAACAAACACTGTATTTTCAAGTGTTTTACTAAAAAATTGAGTAATATGCATTGTTTATATATATATATATATATATATATAGAGAGAGAGAGAGAGAGAAGTACCCACGACGTATCCAAATCAAGGTTCTAGAAAAATGGCGTACCCACATACCCGAGTCGTACTCGTACCAGTATCCAAACAACATAGATCGCAAGGAATAGCAAAAATTAAGTTGCATAATCATATCAGATGGATGGACAAATAGGAGTCGCACACTCATCAACTTCCTTGTGTCGTGTGACATTGGCACAATTTTTCTTAAGAGTGTCAATACATTTGATATGATAAAATTGGACGAGACACTCTTTCATCCATTTGATGAGATCATGATTGAAGTGAGGCTACAAAATGTGGTCCAATTCATTATAAATAATGTTGTTGCTTATATGGCCACTGAGAGGCTTCTTATGGACAAATATGGAACTATGTTTGGCCTCCATGTGCGGCACATTGTCTTGAATTGACCTTGGAGGACAGACAAAAATTCCATGAGTGAAAGAAGTTTTACAAAAAGTCTGTAGAATCACCAAGTTAATATACAACCACACAAAAGTGCTTAGTATAATGCGCAATCACCCACTTCTTTGCATCACACTCTTTGCCAAAAACAAATGAATTTGAAATGAATGTTCGTTTCAACTGAGTGGATGGAATCTTCCTTTGTGAAACATATTGAAGGTAGAATGTAGTTGACTATGTTTTGTCACCGTCTTTTTGGAAAGAGGCAGAGCAAATTGTGTTATTCTCTGAGCCTTTACTTCGATTTTGGAGACTTGTCAATGGGGATAAATCCTCCATGGATTATCTATATGAAGCAATGGACAAGACCAAAGATGCTATTAGGAGTAGATTAGAGAATTATAGGGCCAAGTACATGCCATTATAAGAGAGAGTTAATAAAAAATAAAATTTTCAAATGCATTCTCCCCTTCATGCAATTGGATATATTTTGAATCCAACATTGTTCTTTAGCAGCTCATTTCGAGACGATGCAAAAGTCACAAATGATCTATTTAACTGCATGGAGAGAATGTTTCATAATCAAGAGTTGTTTGAAACAGCTATAGGAGAGTTGTCAATGTACAAGCAAGCAAGGGTTTTCTTCTCTAGTAACGCAGCCATCACAGAAAAAAGACCTTCAAACTAAGTAGACAATTTTTCTACATAAACACAATGAAAGTGTTATATTTTCACTGAATTGTGCATGTTACCATGTTGAAAAAAATTATTTTGTCAACATAATGGTGGGATTTCTTTGGCAAAGAAACCAAACACTTTCAATGGATGGCAATGCACATTTTGAACCAACCATGCAGTTCATCAACTTTTGAGTGTACTTAGAGTGTTTTCGAGTTACATTCCAAAAAATGCAATCAACTCACTCAATAAAGAATACATGATTTGGTGTTTGTTCATCACAATCCTCCCCTGAAGATGAAAAAACCTCAAACTTAAGAAATGTTGCATTTCTAATTTTTAATTTTTATCAAAAGTTGATTTATATTCTTGTAAAATATTATTCGTCAAAGTCACTAACATATGCATTCTATTTGATAATGTTTAGTACCGTCAAGGAAGATCAGTTGATTGACCTTGACGAGATTGATCCGAAATCCAAATGGCTCAGAGAATATGTTAAGCCTATTTATGATGAAACTGACTTTGACTTGTTGGAGAAGGTTGGGTACGACACCGAAGTCGTCTCTCAAATCAAGAGTGTTAAGCACAAGCTTATACTGAGAGGGGGATGAATCAGTATAAGATATTTTATCCCTTTCGACTATTAATCTTAAATCCAAAACTTCAAATTACTCCACAATTAATATATTCAAAGCAATCAAAGAATACAATGCAAAACCACACAATGCAAATAGACACAGATTTGCGTGGAAACCCTTTTAGGGGAAAACCACAGAAAAATTCTTTTAATATAAATATTAATAGGCACCAACCTACTGGAGCACCAACCCCAAAAATAATTTTGTAGGCACCAACCTACAGGAGCACCAACCCCTTTCACAAAGCACCAACTCAGCAAGAGACACCAATCTCTTCAAAACGAAAGCACCAACCTTCTCAGAAAAAATCACTCTTCTATCTCAAATTTGTTGTAAAAACAACAGATGATAGAACACTTGCTTTATCTCCTTTAGATTCGATCTACACTTGAGTGTTTTCGCTGCTATACTCTTCCTTATACTTGATTTTTTCTTTTTAATATTCTCACAAAAATTTGCCTTTAAAAATTCTGCTCTTCTTTTATATATCTTCCACTTTCGAATCTACTCTTTTGTCATTCGTTATGCACTTATTTATAACCCACGAAAATCCATAAATTAAGGTCGTGACTCTTCAAGTGAAAAGGTCCTTTCGAACGGTCACAACTCCCAATAGGTCGGCCAAGGTTGACATTTCCATCGACAATTCCGTTCACTTTCATTCACATTTCCGTCGACATTTCCGTTCACTTCCGGCTTCCGGCAACAATTTCGTTCACTTCTGTCGACATTTCTGTTCACTTCCGACAATCATTCCGTTCACTTCCGTCGACATTTCCGTTCACTTCCAGCAATCATTTCGTTCACTTCTGGCAATCAATTCCGTTCACTTCCGGCAACAGTTCCGTTTACTTCCGACAACAATTCATTTGACATCAATAACAATATTCCAACAAAGAGAGGCCCCAACTCTAGAGCTTCAACATCTAGACCTATTGATCCCTGGTCTGCCTCGTTACCATTGGCTCCCTCCCTTTTTTTAATCCTTTGTAAACGGCAATAGTATGCATTTTGAAATCCAAATGTAATGAAATTGAATACTATGGAAATTAATGAAAAAAACGATTGACTGATTTTGATGATGTACAATCTCATTTATCTTCCTCTCATAATCTTCTCTATGCAATTGAAATGCCTAATATGTATATCTATGCAATGGAAATGCCTTTAGATTTATTTATTTTTGAAAAACACTTTGCTTTTAAAAAATGTTTTTTCCCAAAATTATCTTTGCTA
This sequence comes from Torreya grandis, assembly GCA_037957365.1. Taxonomy (NCBI): domain Eukaryota; kingdom Viridiplantae; phylum Streptophyta; class Pinopsida; order Cupressales; family Taxaceae; genus Torreya; species Torreya grandis. Next base: position 3,635,361 of record JARHVA010000965.1, on the reverse strand, counting down.
CTATGGTCTATACTCTGAGGACTCTCTGTCAACTAGACCACACTGACAACAATTAATGTAGATCCTTAAATTAAAAAAGAGATAGCCCCTCCATAAAAGTTCACAACAACTGGGAGACACCTACCGGTGATCTCATTGCATTAGGAGTAATCCAATTACACATAGAAATGCTTATTTACAACTTGTGCTTACATTATTTCATATATTTCGGGGATGTGTACCAAAAGGTGTGATCCCCACTAACTCACTAAATTAGTAAAATCAAAGACATGATTAGTAGGAAGTCTTAAGACATCATTTAATTGATTGGGCCAAAAATGTGTACATGCAATATTTACATTGAAACTCACTTGGGGCTAGCCCCTGCACCACTTCGACCCAGCAATTAATCTTCAGCATGTTACTTGAGAGTATCTTGAACACTAAACATTGTTTTATTTATTGTGACATGTACATATAATATTTACATTGAAATTCACTTTGGGCTAACACCTGCGCCACTTAGCCCCAGCAATTAACCTTCAGCATGTTACTTGAGAGTATCTCGAACACTAGACTCCATAAGAGCTCTGAAATCATAGACTGCTTATGTTGTCCCATTTGTTTCATATCTTTGGGGGATGTGCACCGAAAGGTGTTATCCACACTAACTCACTAACTTTAGCATAATCAAAGACACATTTAGTACAAATTCTAAGACTCGTTTTATTGATTCCAACCAAAATTGTGTACAAGCAAAATTTACTTTGAAACTCAGGGGATAACAGTTGCTCCACTTAGCCCCCCGAAATAGCCTTCAAGGTCTTGCTTAATCGAACACTAGACTCTTATGGTGTCTCTGGAATCAGACTGCTTATGTTGTAACATTTAAAGAGGGTGGACTTCAAACTTTGAGTCCTCTGTTGCAGGTGAATTGACAATTCAGACTGCCAGTGTGGTGACTGATAATGCATTTGCACCCACATCATGACATTTTACTCCACTTTGGGATTGAGTTACCCAGTAAAGTAATGCAATAGAATCAAAATTTTCATCTCTTGAAGGTAATATTCAACTAGCTGCTGCTCCTTTTCCATGATTTTTCCATTATGTAGTTATTCTGTTATTGAACTTCTTCCAGACAAGTAGTTCATTTGTTCACTTTCAAAATGCACACCTTTTTCATTCTATCATGGACAAATGTTTTCTTAAAGTAAGTCTACATTGATATTGTCAAGGAAATGTCTACTATCTCCTGCATTTGCCAGAATATCCCATTAAGCCACCTGGCCCCTTCCAAGTATATTGTCCGGCCCTTACCCAAGCATATGATCTGCCCCTCAAAGCAATCCATCTTGGTCAAGCCACCTGTCCTTTCCTCCCCAAGTTGTCAGCACACTCAAAACAGGTGTCTAAGAAACCTTGTAAGCGACTAATGCCTTTAAGTAGAGCACCTAGCCCCACACCCCTTCCCTTCCAAAGTGTTTGCCCTTAATCATCTAGCACAGCTCTCTGAATCATGTATCACAAGTTGTACCACTTCCCCAAGGCATCTGCTCAATTGGGCATTAGTATAATGTTAATGAAGTTCATCTATACAAGCTCATAAAGACCCATCTGCTCTTTCCAAAGCCAATCAGCACTGGCCACCCGAGACAATAATTTAGGTTGTCTGTACAAATTTAATAAAAGTTGTCTTCCCTACAAACCATGCCGACAATGTTCAAGAATCTCTCCCTCCCTCTCAATGCAAGGGCCCTTCAAAACTCTTGCAAGGCTACATGACCCTTTTTACCACGTTTATACATCTTAGGCCATCTGTATAAGGCATGTTGTCTGAAACCAGATTGAATATGTACGGGCCATGTCATTTCAAATATTCTAGGCCATTTGGTGCTTCATCTAATGCTTCCAGGCACACTACCATAGAGTTTTTACAACTATTAGGTCATCTGCCTCCCACAAACATGTCATCCATCTCATACAATAAAACACTTAACGAAAGAAACTTTCCAAGGGTTCTTAGATAAAACATTCTCCTTACCAGGTACTTTCTATAATTCGTTTTTTCTTTATCTTTTCATATCTTCTTCCAATCTAAAAATTGTTACTTCTCTTCGTCAAAGCTCATTGCTTACAAATTCTCGTAATCTTCATGCTTCTGTTAATAATCTTCAATCAAGACTCCACTTACACCGCTGGATCTTCATGCTCCTCCTACACTTAACCTTGATTAGTGGCTCTGCATCGATTATCTACAACAATTTCTTCAAAATTAAAAATCCCACCTTCCTCCCATTCGCATTCAAACAACAATTTTTATTCTGACTATCACAACAGCTTATCATCTTTTGATTGTCAATGAACAAGACCATTGTAACTCAAACACATTAAAAAACACTAGCTCAACAGTATCCAAACATTTTCGTCAACAACGGTTTCTTAGGATGTCATACCTAACTTGACGTGCTTTCCTATCATTTCTAAACATCTTGCCTGCCTGGTTCACAAGACTTCATACCTGGCTCTATTGTTGTGGTTACTCATTTGAACTGCATATGCATTGTGCTCATAGCTTATGACGTTAATGCTTGTTATCCAGGAAACGGGCCAAAAAAATCCCTGGCTCAGTAGGCAGGATTTGAGTCCCTCTACTAATGTGAAGGGCAGCTCCCTAGGAAAATCAGTTTCATCATTTTCTTATTGTACCCCATCTGGGTATTAGTCTTTAAGAACTCTCCCAAATATTGCAAGCTCAGTAACTTGGGATATTGTTTGATTATCTTCCAATGATGACAAATGAAAGAGTCTGACAGACACTGGCATGGGGGCAAATAAAAACTTGAGTGACTTCCCTAGGTAGTCGAAAAAAGAATTAATTGTAGCTTTTGATTCATCAGCCCTCTGGCCACAAGCTTCCCATTGTTCTTCACTTACTTTAACAATTGATAAGAGGAGATTCCTTTTGCCCTGATCACCCAGTTCTGCAATAGACACCAATTGTCTCTTAATGAATCCTCCTCTATCATGTCAGCCATATTCTTATCAACTTTTGGAGTGGCTTTTTCAGAAATAATAGACTTAGCCTTTTTATCTTACAATAAAAACTTACCTCTCACTCTTCCATAGATTTTTGAACTACAATTTGCTTGTCATGCAAATATTTTTGCTCCTTCTCCCCTTATTTTCAGTCTCTCACACCATCGTATACTCTGACTTCATTTGATCCCCTTAGCAGGGTTTTCATTTATCAACCACTTTCTGATCAGCATGCATATTGTCTTCATTCTCTTCCTTCTCATCGAAAATACTTAGGTTCATTCTCTTCCTTCTCATCAAAAATATTTGTCTTCATTCTCTTCTTTCTTCCATGCACCACAAACAATGAAGGTAAAATTCATGCTCTGGTGGAAGGTCTCATGTTGACCCACTCACAAAGTGTGGACAAGCTTGAGGTTAAAGGAGATTCTATGTTGGTTATCAATGTGATGGTCAAGAGGAAGACACCGAACTGGAAATTGAACTACCTCTTAGGCCCTGCATTCAACTTTCAGCTTCTATCATATTTCTCTCTCTCATTGCTCCCTCAAAGTCAACAAACTTGCTGATCTATTAGCAAACGCCGGGGCAGATATTGGAATATTCTCCAAACTTGAAAGCACTCTGCCATCAGATTGGCCAGGCCTCAAAGAGCTGTTGGTTCTTGACTCTCCCTCAATCACCGAAAGGGCCAGAAGACTCCCACAAAACATATATATTAACGGCAAAAATCTTAAATTGGGGGTAAAGAATCCCCATGGCCATTTCATATGATGAATAGGCTTTATGACATTCATTTCCTTGCCCAAATGGATAGATCAAGGCAATAACTATTTCCTTTGTGCCACCATCACACTTTTTCAGCCACTCCTCTTGCTCCCCTAAGCCTTTGACTTGACTATTCAATCTTCAGACATGACATTTCCCCTACGTTACTTATGCAAGGTGGCCTGATGGAGTTTAATTTCCATTTGCGTTGGCAGTCTTTTCTCCCACTTCTCCCTCTAGGCATCTTATAAATTGACTTTGCTCCCCTGTTTTTCCTATTTCCTTCCCATCATTTGCTCATCTGCTCATCCTCTCCATGGCTTCTAGCACTAGTCCTTCCCAACGTGCTGCTCCTTAGGAGTGTTTTATATCATATCAATGTCTCGACTCTCCATGAAACCTTCGGTTTTTACAGAATTGAAAAGGAATTTGTTCGGCATATCTTGGGCCGAGTGGGGCTTGAAAATTTCAACACAGCAGCCAAGTCCCTAGATTCGGTCCGTGACAAATTTATGAAGGCTGGCCATGGTCACCCTGTGTTCTCCTGTTGCAAGCCCCATCATCCCCCCTTGAGCACTGCCAAAGGTGGAGGAGCTGAAGGCAATTTGGGAAATGTATAGGCCCACGTTGCTGATTAAGGAGCAAGATGAGGATTTCCTTTGCCTTTCACCACCTGCTCTAGAGAAAGAACTCCTGGATTGGCAATCACCAGCAGTGCAAGGGGCTAATGACAGTTCAGAGCTGGCTTGGGAAAAGCTTCTCTATGTTTTTGCTAAAATGCCGGTGAGAAATCATCAGTCTGGCCGAGGTAATCCCAACAAGGGAATTTCGGTTAAGCTCACCTCTTGGAAGTAGCCCTCTTCGAGTAAATGTGGTGAAAGAGCAAGGAAAGTGGACAGCCTTTCTACAGACACCTGCCTAAGCAACATTCTTTGGCTTCATCAGCATTGAAAATATTATCGAGGGGCCACCCCGCTCCTTCACTGAGTTTCAAAATTTGGGTATGGCAACAACTTTTGCTTTTGATGTGGCTTTCATTTCCACCGCTTGGGGAAATTGGCCAGAGTTTTAAGCTCGTCAGCACAAGTTCTTGGCTCATTTTGCAGATCCAAAGATCACTATTATGGTCTTCCCACCCACCAAGGCTTTAAAAAAAGGGAAGACCCCTGTTACTGTAACTCAACCACTCTAATATTTTTCTGTTTCTATTCTATTAGTCCTCTGCTACTTAGTTTTTGTCTTCAGGATTGTTAACCAACAAATTGGCATTTTTGTATTGGTATAATTATTTTACTTGTTCTCAGTATCTAGTGGCTCTGCCACCTTTTCTTACCTATACTTGCATATTTTAATAATGGGTGAGGGCCCCGACAGAACCCCTCATTTAACCAATCAAAAAAAGAACATCTTAGCTAAATATGCACCTACCATAGTGCCTACTTCTTTATTGTCATTCATTGGCTTTGTTTCATTATCTTGGGCTTGAGGTGTGGCAACTGCCTCTTTTACAACATTATGTTCATAGAAAGCAACGTCTCGTTCATCATTGGTCTCTTTTGCAAACTATTATCCCTCATAAGAATCATCTATGGACTCAGAATTGGCCCATCCTTGGCTTTTTTCTCAGACATGCACATCATTATAACAGTTAACCCAAAGGTCCTATAGAGTTTGTATATGCTTGTATGATTTTCCATATTACCCTTAAGTTTTTCTAGTCTGTGCTTGCAGTCATAAACCTATTGGGCTTCTAACATGGGAAGATTTCAACATTGTACTTTTGTAGCTTTCTAAATCCCCTATACAAGGCTTATTTACAAGAATAATGGCCCACTATAATATATAATAGGCTATTTAGTTTTTATACTTTTCTGAGAATCCCCTATGCATAGAGCAAATTTTCCTAGAAATTCCATGAGGAGGATTTTATTATCAAAATACAAGGTAGCTTGAAGCTGTGTTGTAAGAAACGAGAAACAAAGAAAAATGACAGAAATGGAAACGTGACGAGAAACGGGATTAGGAGAGGTTGCGTACAAGGAACAGATTTTGGTATATATAATTTTTTATTTTTTATTTCTAAAATCATTAAAATTAAGCTATAAACATAACTAAAACATTTCAATTTGTATAAAAAACAATAGATAATTTATATCATTTTAGAAAAATGCATTTACATCAAATATTTTCATCCTTACGATCTAATTATTTTAATAGTGCTTAAAATAAAAACATATATAATAAATGTCTTGTATTAAATCAAATCTCATTGAAATAGCCTAGTTGGTCCTCCATAGGCTCTGCAACACTCGAAATTGAAGGATTACTAGTGCTTCTATTTCCTTGACCTTCCTCTCTAGATGATTGGAATGTAGAGATAGAAAATAGGACATCTACATTATCCTCTAACACCTCAATTGACAACTCATCATCACCATCATCCATGAAGCCAGCATAATCCCACATTCTATGAGGTCCTGAAAGGTAATCAGGGGAAACACGAGACAAAAGGTGATGGTTGGAATGTACATAAACAAGGTCCTCGGCCTTTTTGCTCCCAAGCCTATTACGCGTCATTGAATGGATGAAATCATACTCACTCCAATTTCGCTCACATGCAGAAGCACTTGATGCCTGTGAAGAAAAATAAATGGCAACCAAATTTATAGTTTCCAAATTAATTGCCGTACTAAATTCAACTATTAAGTGATGATAAATAACTAAAACATAATAAAAAACCTGGGAGAGGACATGCATTGTTGTTGTTTGAAGCAGGGGTGTTGTTCCATATGTCTCCCAAAATGGTATGATTTGTAAGTTGGCACGATCATATGCAGCATCACGATAAGAAAAATTTCCCTTTGCACTAATATATTGTGAGAACTCCTTACTTTGAGCATGCTCCTCTCTAGCGGCATAAAATTTATTAAGACATACTTTTCATCCCTGAGAGACTTCATCATTTAACCATGCTTTCTTATGAAATTACCTAGGATTAAGCGCAAACGCAACAGAATGAAGAGGGCTATGAAGCATCTTCCACCCAAACCAAGTCCTTTGTCATTTGATCAAACATAGGAGTTCCATCCCTCAATATGACCTCTCCCTCATCTAGTCAAGTCTCTCAAAAACATCTCCCATGCATGGATTATCACTATCAAAGAGTCTTAAGTACCTCAAAAATGGGCCAAATAAGTTTCAATAAGTCATTAGCTTGTTGCCTAAATAATGTAGAGCTAGTGCCAATAATAAGCTCAGAAATCTCATCACATGTAATGTTGTTGGTGCTAGGATGACTTCTCCATCTATCCCATTCTACTGACACCACCATCTCCCCAAGTGATTGCTTCACTTTCACTATATGTTCCATCATGATAAATTGTGAAAAGAATTGTGTATCAGCACACCGAAGAAGCTGCAAGGAGGAATATTTCTTGTATATAGTTTGTGACATAGAATGGTTGACTATAAATTGCTGAATTTTCTTTGCATTTCTCACTAACTGACTAATCCATGGAAGTCCACCATGTAAATCTTTGAGCAATAAGTTCATGCAATAAATTGCACACGATGTCCAAAAGATTTGTGGATACTCATCCTCAAGCATACCTTTAGCTAGAAAATTATTTGCAGCACTGTCTGTTATGACTTGCACTACATTATGTCTCCCCACCTACTCTATTCTCTGTCGAAACAAATCCATCAAGTAATTTCCATATTTCACATGCCCTGAAGTGTCATGCGATTTTAAAAACAATGCCCCTTAGGAGAGGAAACTAGAATATTTATGAGAGGCCTATGTGCAATGTTTGTCCACCCATCAAAAATAATAGAAACGCTTGTATATGACCAGCTATCCCTAACATCTTGCAATCTTGCCTCTATGCGAGCCTTCTCACTCAAAATTATTGTGCAAAGATTTTCATAACTTGGAGGAGCATAACCTCTAGGACCATTATTTATCATTCTTACTGAATTTTTCCATAAAGGGGACCTTACAATATTAAAAGGCATCCCACAACCAAAAAATAGTCTCCCAATAATTGCATCAATGTTTTTTCTGTCTGAAGCATCATACATCTTACCAATTTTAGACTCCATAATGGAAGAATTTTGAGTATGGGGACATGCTTGCTATAAGGGCATTGGTTTCAAAGACTCCATATACGTATACTCCCTAATTAATTCATCTTTTTAGTATTAGGGATTTTTTTTGCAAATTAATATTTGTTCCCTTTTTCCCACACCAAGCAAGTGGTACCTTCAATCTACCAACTGAACTAATTTTCTACGTGACGCAATAAGGGCACTGCCATGTCTTGCTTCCAAAACTGCTATAGTTTCCCTTTGAAAAACCTCTAATTATCATTACACACTTTCATAAAGTCTTCTCAAATTCTTTCTTAGTTGCACTATTTTCTAGAGGATTTGGTCCCTTATTTCTACTGGACTCTAGGATAGTGGGGATTGAAGAGGTAGCATCCATTTTTATCTAAACAAAAATAATTACACCAATTCAAGAAATAAACATTTTGAAGAGGAAAAACAATAAAGAGTATAATCTACATGAAGTTTTACAAATAAGTCAATTTTTAAAAGGAAATATGAAACATACCTACAATAATTTTCTTTAATATGTAAGTGCATTTCTCTAATGTGGTCTACTTACAAATCACCTAATTCTCTTTTACATCAATTAAGTGTGTTTATCTAATATGGTCTTCTTGAATATTTTAAATAAAAAAATTTAATTGAATTCATACAATGTTATTTAAAATTAAACGAATAAATATACTTAATTTTTTTTTTAATAATATATATGACAATAAAGATTTTCATGCAAAATTTTAATATTAAACCTATTCTAGAAACAACTTTAAAAAAAATTACTTTGGAAGTGCAGTTTGTAAAAGGATACAATGAACCAAAAAAAATGCAACGATTTTTTCATCATGGAATGAAATTAGAAATGAAAAATATGCAATGCTAGTTTTTTTAAGCATGTTTTGATGAAATGTGAAGCACAGCTTTTTTTAAAATCATGCAGCGAGTTTTTTTCACCCTGCATTAAGGACCTACGTGACAAGAGAAACGACGCTCAAAACTTGTGACATCGAAAACACTGTCCAAAATGTCATCGCCGTCACGCAGCGGTTTCAAAGCGTTAAAACGCAAAATGCGTAAGGGTCATCGTGTTCCTTGCAACATGGCCTTGAAGCACAAATCCCTGGTATACGAGTACTTGATTGTTTTTCCTCCTATTTCTAGGAATCTGAAGTTGAAATATCATTCAATTCCTTGATGGCATTGTATATGAACCCATCATTAATCATCACCTAGTGCCTCCACACAATTTAGGATAATAGTGTTAATCTTTTTGTCACCATATTTGATTTATTGCCAACAGTTTTTACCATATTCTTCAATTGCAACAGGGAATAAACCAAATAGGACGTCATATAGAACTTGTGTGTCTGATTTACTTGCAATAATTGCTTATGAATAGCATCACCGATGAGACCAACATCCACAACTTTAAAGAGAAAGTGTCTTGTTCCCTTCCTATTCTGCCGATATATTAATAGTGGCTACGTATTCTTCACTGAACTCTGACCTTTGGCAAACTAGAAGCTGTAACAATATTTTCTCAAGTATAAGCCATTTTATACTTAATGTCCTCTTAGCATTCATGGCCCTTGTCAAAAAGTTTATTTTGCCCCCTCATTTGTAAATTTATATGTATCTTCAGGCAAGTATAGAATCTCCTTGATATAGCCCAAGTTACAATTTACAATAAATTATCCAAAAGCCATTAAACAAATTCTTAATAGTTTATGTTTGTATTTCTACACATTCATATCTTCACCATAACTCCAAGATCCCCTTGATTTTAGAGTTTCCCTCATCACGCACTAGGTGTAGATATTTCTAGTTGGTTCATTTTTCTGTAACATTTTGGCTTCAGAACCAATCTTCCTACATGTCCCTCTTTTGATGGGACATAGTGGAAGACCCTTAGCCTTAAAACCCTTGTTGGGGGCTAAGGGACAAACATAAAAGGAAGTGAGTATTAAAATGTTTTAATTGAATGTGTAAAAATACCATTTTTGAAAAGTACTTATGTTTCTTATTTCACTTAAAGAGGGACCTGTCTTAAGGACTTGAGTGATTTTAAGAAAAGATCATAAGGAAAGGTCTTTGAAATCAATTTTTATATTACCCTCCCATCCTCTTTTTGGGCGTCACACTTGGAGGGCTACAAAAGAGAAGATAAATCATTTGATGAGGGCATGTCATGTTTTGAATATTAAAACTTGGCCTATTAGCACGCAAACGCTAAGCCAATTGTTTGAAAACGAAACCCTTCAAGCAAACGAAGTTAGAGGACGGAAACCCTCTTCCTTCTTTGAGGTAACTCCATTCGGGGGTTATCAATGGATTTATTTGGTCATTCAAGGATGTTTTAAACACCATTTGTCATTTTCAGGTTGACATCTTGCTTTTGAAAAAGTGGCAACTTGGTTGGAGTGAAAATCTAAATCTTTGATAGATTTTGTGCCCTAGGGGCAATTCTGACATTATTTGCAAATTTCTACAAGGTGGCGATTTATTTTGTGAGGTATTTCAATATGTTTTGAAGGATTTATTGCCCTAAAAAATATTTTATAATTATTATATATTTTTTCAACTTGGGCGAATTGTTTGGAGGGGTTTGAGGCTCCAAAATCCTTTCAAATTTTTGTCATAAATTTTGTCTATTAAATATATAATTTTTATGCATATTTATAAGCATAGTTACCATGTTCGAAAAGTTCGGGTTGTTCGAAAGGGGGAAAAAGTTCGAAAGTTCGGGATTTTGAAATAAGTTCGGTTCGGTAGGTTCGATAGTTCAGCTAGGAATTTTTTATAAATTATAAAAAATATATATAACATATAAATATTATTTACCCACTTAAAACAAATAAACAAATTGTTAACAAATTCATAAAAATGATATATAGTTAATAACTTAAAACTTAACACATTGTTAACAAATAAAATTTAACACGTTAACAAATAAAATTAAACACAAATAGAAATGATAAATTATTAAACACATTTTAGCATTATAAAATTATAGGGTTTTCAATTTTAATAAGCGTAAAATTAAGTTATTAACCCTAATAAGATAAAACATATCTATTCAAGTTCAAGGCAGAGGATAAAATTAACTATATAGAAAAACATATAAAAACTTAAAATCACCATTATTATTATAGTTTGAAATAATAAAAAAAATATATTAAAAAATAAAATGAAAATATTTAAAATATAATTATAAAAAAATAAAATTAATTAATTCAAAGGTCATAAAAAATAAAATTTAATACAAAATTATAAACAAACCATAAAATAAATTAAATCAAAAACAAATCTTAAAATAAAAAAGAAAAAATTATAAACAAAATTAATCACAAAACATTATATAAAAAATAAAAAATAAAACATAAAATAATAAATAGCAAATAAATACAAACACAAACCCTACCTTAACAGCCCATGGCCATCCAGCATTGAGCTCGTCCAACCTCACACTTCTCTCTTTTGCGCTCGACCACAGGCAAGGGAGACACTTGACCGGTCCCTGCATCAATGCTTCCGGCTTCCCCTTCCAACTTCACCCTGTCCACAGCAGGCTGCATCGCGACTCCACGCCATGGTTTACAGCAGATGCATTATTAAATCGATAGCTCCAACCTCCAACATAGTAGGAGCAGAATATTTGCCACGATTTTTACCTCGAACTACACATAGTTGCAAAATGTTTGCCGTGATTTAAAAAAAAACAGGACTTGAACGCTCAAACATTACCGAATATATTCGGTGAGCAATAAAAATTCGGTTAGAACCGAACATCAGGGATGTTCGGCCGAACATGGTAACTATGTTTATAAGGGTTTCAATAGAATAATTCAGCTGCAAATTATTAATTAAATTCCATCTTGGGGGCATCTAGAGTTTTGAAATTATTTCATGACTTTGGAAGAATAAAATTGTTTATTTGGATCAGCCAATTGTTGCTAGGGTTTGGCATAATTTATGCTAATATTTTGAAGCTAATTGGCGGCTAGGGTTTGCTGAAGTTAAATAAAAAAAATTCTATTGTGAGGTAGGGTTTCTAAGTATTTTTAATTTTCAGCTAATCGTCCTTTTTGGGGACATTATAGTAGTATCAGAGCTAATTTCTTGGCCAGTTGTGGGATGTGAGTGATTTCAATGACAAAGATCCCATTCGAAACATAGGGATGAATAAAAATGTTAAGCACAGGCTTATACTGAGAGGGAAGGGTGAATCAGTATAGCATAATCTTTTAATCTTTTCAAATTTAATCAACCACAACCATAAACATTCAAGATCTAGCAATTAATAACACAGGGTTTACGTGGAAACCCTTTCGAGATAAAACCACAAAAAAAATTGTTTATATATATATATATATATATATATATATATATATATATATATCTTTTACAATGTTTATAGGCACCAACCTACTAGAGACACCAATGCCCAAACCAAGTATCGACGAGTTCAATTTATGAGCACCCACCCACTGGAGACATCGACCCCTTCGCCAAGCACCAACCAATTTGTGAGCACCAACCCACATGGGCACCAACTCCTAGACTCTAAAGCACCGACCCCAAGCCAAATTGATTGCACCGTCTGTGATTGTTTCTTCAATCGAATGATAGCTTTGCTTCTCTTACACTTTTTCTCTCACTGATTTTCTTATAAAATTTCTACTATCTCTTTCATAATTCTCAAATGATATTCTTCATTAGAATAAATCTTCCCTTCACACTTCTTTTCTTAAGAAATTCTATTTCATTTTATGCTCTTCCGCTCTTCTTTCTCTCTCACACTTATATGATCTTCAATCAAATTGAATGCATGTAATACTTCCACATCTCTTCTCTCTTATATAGCCTTTTAAGGATGTGTCCCATCCAAGAGACACCTCTTCACCAAAAGATGTGATCGTTGACATTTCCATCGACAATTTCGTTCACTTCCGACAACACTTCCGTTTGACATTTCCGTTCATATCCGTTACAATTCATTTGATATCAATGACAATTATTCCAACAAAGAAGACAATGGATGAAGCCATGCATGGGTTATTGCAAGCCATGGAGAATTATCAGAGGAAACTAAATGCACTCAGTTCCAATGATGTGGCAAAGTCTATGGAATTAAGCCCTAAACTTAAAAGGTCTCTTTTAGAAGAAGAGAAGATTGAGCTACATTTAAATGATGAGCTTCAAAAATCAGAAAAAAGGAAGCCAGTGATTGACCATTCTGAGCCACAAGAACCAAAAATTCAAGAGCAACTTAGTGAAGGTCACCAACAAGCTATGGAGCAACCAATGGAGTTGCAAAGCGCAGTCCCTAAAGGGGATGTAACAGACAAATCAAAACTTTCCAAGGTGAAACAAGAAGTTGGTCAACAACTTCATAAGCCATCAAAAGAACAAGGTAAAAATATTTTATTTGTAGAAGATGTCTATTTATCTTCTAATGATTGTATGCATGACAATGAAGACACCAAAGATGAAACAAGGAGTTTGAGCCAAAAGATGAAATTGAAGCAAAAAAGGCATCACTTATTGTTTACCAAGGATTCAAGTTCGAAGAACTTGCACCAGCCTTCGAATATCCATTGACTGATTTTCAAGACAGCCCTACAAAGAGTCATGTGATCCAAGAAGATATTGGAAATCTTGAGGATATAAGGCATGAGGACTCCTTGATTCAAGTCCACAATTATTGGCACCAAGTGGTATGGGATCCCAGTAAATTTTTGAAATTTACAAAAGTTCTCAAATCTGATTTTAAATTATTTATGGTTGATTCCGTGGGAATAAAGAAAAAATCAAAATTGTTTGGGGTATGGAGGAATATAGGCACACACAAGTTGACATTGGAAAGTTGGCATACAAAAAGAAGCTTCTTATTTGAAAACCATGGCATTCACAAAGTTGGGGGTGTGGAAAACATCTCAACCCCAATTCAACAAAGAAAGATGGGCATTATGACGGCCGCCAAAGGGATGAAGATGTTGTGTTGGCAAAGGAAGGCAAGCATGTTAAGCACAAGCTAAGGTATGGAGGTCTTTTAAATTTGTTTTTATCACTAGATTATGGTCATCATGGGCAACATGCCAAGATAGATGTTAGAGGCATTAATTTCGATATGGTTGATAAGTTATTCATTCTATACATTCAAAGAAAATTCATAAGGGATCATATATGGGGTGTAGTGAATTCTAACAATTTTGTGAAGGGCCAATACACACAATTCATGAGTCACTCATTAGAACCTAAGTGTAAGCTTGCTGCCATCCAAGTAATTGCAGTCATTAAAGTGATAAATTTTCAGTTTGAGACTACTTTTAAGGGACTTTAAGTCACATGGTGTGAAGAAAAGATCAAGGGGGCAATGTCCAAGAGAATGGAAAGCATGATTCATGAAGGAATCCATGTAGGGGCAGCAAGACAAGGGGAATTTTCTGAGTTGGAACAGCAACTCTCATGAAGAGAATAAGTCACATACATGGCATGTGGGGTGAAAAAGTGGGAAAAGGTTTCTCATACAAAATACTCAATGTCGGGGGCATAGGGCAGCCTCTAAGGTTTGAAAAGGACTTTCAAATTCTTCTTTGCATACGTTAGTTTCTGAAGTATGCTAAAATGTGGGTCCTAAGGCATGCTAAGGTGGAAGGTTTGTTGAGAGGAGTCCATGCTAGTTGGTTCCCAAGGTATGGAAAGAACTACTCAATTCCTCTTTTTCTTGCCAATTTTGAAAATTTGTGCTTAAAGTTGGTATTGTGGGGAAGTAAAGTTCCATATTTGAGGAAAAGTAAGAAATCTGAAAATGGCTTAGGAAGAAATTTTCAAGTACATTCAAAAAATTATGAGTGTTATATGTCATTCCAGCCTATCATACAATTTGGAAACATGCTTCATAACAGGTTAATTCAGTTGGTTAAAAATGATCCAAGATTTGAAACCAAAATAACACTTGGTAATGATATGAATGAGGGAATGAATGAGCCACTTCAGCTGAGTACGTGTGCTTGGAACAAGGTTAAAAGGGGCAATGAACAGCCCTCTACAAAGTTTGATTTTGCAAGAAAAAAGTTTTCTTTGGAGGGCAAGGGTCCAATTATTACTTCAATTTTTCAAGGTAAGCAACATTCACACTTAGGGAATTCAACTTGTGCTTTCAAAACCCTCAAAGCAGACATAGAGGGCAGCTCTTTGATATTTTTCAAATCTGATTTCTTTCTTATGATCATGATGTCTCTTGTATGTGGCATAGACACTAAGGAGTTGTTGGATAACATTTTGGGAATGAATAGTATAACTCTAACAAAGAATTGCAGGGTTATAGAAAATCAGGATAGTTGTTTGGCAAAGGAGTTGGTTCAATCCAATACCAAGGTACAAATGAATGGGTGGGTCAAAGATGGACTTGGCACTCCCACATATAAGTTTTCAGTTCTTGGGATGCATCATTTGGAGGAATTTGAAGAATAATTTCAAGAGTTTATTCAGCTGTTATGAGTTGCATACAACAGGTTACACTTGGGGCAGCAAGATGGAAAATAGAAAAATCATTGGATGTAGGGATAAGGAGGTTGATAGGGGTTGCATCCTTCATAACATTCAAAAATTTGCAACCATACTTCCCAAACACATCTTGGTCAACAACACCAAAGAGAAGGAGAAAATGATTGTTTTGACTAACATGTTTGCTTCATGTGCAGATGAGGACATAGGGGCAATCAAAGCCCTCACAAATGAAGACTACCTATATGGAATACCAATTTCCAGCCACCTTTGTGATGACAAAATCAAGGATTTTCTTGCTTCCAACATCTTAGGAGCATCTTTTGAACATGTAGTTTCAAGAGTGAGAGTTGACAACATAAAGTGTTGCCGGTTTTGCATTTTCAGTTTGCTTAAGCCACACAAAAACTTCATATGCAACTATAGAAGACATCACCAAGAGCGGTCTTTCCTTTGGAAAAGGCCCAAGTTCAAGTTTGACACAAGACCAACCATGGAGATAGCATTTTGATTACTACTATTGCTTGAGGACAAGCAATTTTAGACGGAGGATTGTCGTGTCCCTCTTTTGACGGGGACATGGTGGAAGACCCTTAGCCTTAAAACCCTTCCCAAGGGCTAAGGGACAAGCAGAAAGGGAAGTGAGTATTAAAATGTTTTAATTGAATATGTGTAAAAGTACATTTTTTGAAAAGTACTTATGTTTCTTATTTCACTTAAAGAGGGACCTTTAAGGGTCTTAAAGACTTAAGTGATTTTAAGAAAAGATATTAAGGAAATGTCTTTTAAATCAATTTGTATATTACCCTCTCTCCCTCTTTTTGGGCGCCACACTTGAAGGGCTACAAAAGTGAAGAGGAATCATTTGTTGAAGGCATGTCACGTTTTGAATATTGAAAACTTGGTATATTAGCAAACAAACACTAAGTCAATTGTTTGAAGACAAAACCCTTCAAGCAAACGAAGTTAGAGGACAGAACCCTCTTCCTTCTTTGAGACAACTCCATTCGGAGGTTATCATTGGATTCATTTGGTCATTCAAGGGTGTTTTAAACACCATTTGTCATTTTTTGGTTGACATCTTGCTTTTGGAAGTGTGGCGACTTGGTTGGAGGAGTGAAATCTCACTCTTTGATGGATTTTGTGCCCTATGGGCAATTCTGAAATTATTTGCAAATTTCTACAAGGTGGCAATTTATTTTGTGAGGTATTTCAGTATGTTTTGAAGGATTTATTTCCCTGAAAAATATTTGGTAATTATTATATATATATATATATTTAGCTTGAGCAAATTGTTTGGAGGGGTTTGAGGCTCCAAAATACTTTCAGATTTTTGTCATAAATTCTGCCTATTAAATCTGTAATTTTTATGCATATTTATGAGGGTTTCAGTGGAATAATTCAGCTGCAAATTATTAATTAAATTCCAACTTGAGGGCATCTAGGGTTTTGAAATTATTTCATGATTTTGGAAGGATAAAATTGTTTATTTGGATCAGCCAATTGTTGCTAGGGTTTAGCATAATTTATGATGATTTTTTAAAACTAATTGGCGGCTAAGGTTTGCTGAAGTTAAATCAGAAAATTCCTATTGTGAGGTAGGGTTTCCAAGTATTTCTAATTTTCAGCTAGTCGTCCGTTTTGGAGACATTACAGTATGTAGAACAACTTTAAATTTTATCTACTCAAGTACATTGGGAGAAATTTTTGACATCGTTTCAAATGTACATTATAAATGTGGTTGTGTCTAGGGACGACAAGTGGGACAGCGGCAGAGAGAAGTGAGGAGTGAGGTTTTCTTTATAATGTCTTTTTGATGAATGATGACCACTTCCTTCAAGATTTTGTCTAGATGACTTTCCTTTCTAATAGTTTTTGTATTGATATTGGTTTTAGAGGGGTTAAAGGATTTTATGTTCATCACATATGGACTAGTTTTGCTTGTTTATTTGTTACAAAGCACCCCAAAGGACTTCAAGATAAAGAATACATCAATTATATAATTTAGACCCTACAATTATATGCCTCCTATGACATGTCTAGGGGGGTTGTAAAAGAAACGTCCAACAGTAGTATGTTCGAGGTATAAGCCTCCCTATGAAGTTTGGCCCAAGCCATTAATTCTACTAGATCAAATATAAGTCAAAATGGGAGGGAGAAAGGGATTTTACATACGCTGCAACTCTCTTTGTTGATAAGGACCATATTTGATTCAACACCACTGTGACAAAACTAGATTTGCTATACCCACACACAGTCCACACACGTGGAAACAAGAGAATTTTGTCTATGTGGTTGACATGTTGTGCAATCATACTCAAAACACTACAAGAAATTGGGAAATAAATATTCCTATTTAGACCTTAGACTGAGGGCTACAGTATGTGACCCAAGAGGAACTTACAAAAACAGATCTAGTGAACCGCCAAGCCAATTCTCAGCTTGCGGTTATTGTGGTTCTTGTTCAACAGTCTATGTACCCCAAAACAACCACCAAAGGTTCGCAATACCTCCAAGATCAGCAATTTGTATCCAACAGGATGTCACACATACTTTTATAATGGCACGGTGCAATTTGTGCAAATCGAACGTGGCACCACCTCTATGTATGCCGAACCTTATGCAATATCCACCAGAGGCTTCGGTAGAGTCTTACACACCTCCATACCACATTGTTAAGGCCAACTCACACCACGCAGTACCATACATGCCAAGAACTTGCTAGCTCCACACTGAAAGGTGTGAAGCGCATGTTTTTCAAAGGTGTAGTTGGTGTAGGTTTGAGGAGCAGCGCCCCCTTTTGTGGAGCAACACATTTGGTGCCAATCAGCACAATCATCGAAAGGCAAACAGACGCATCTGGAAGCTCAATTGTTCAACTTCAATAACGGTTCTTTCTGCCTTTACAGCTTTGTAATATATGTATGCACATCTTTAGATTTAGTTAGCAATCCGAATAGAAGACAGACAGCCATACATCTTTCTCAAGAATATGACATTTACAAAATGCACAAATTAATAAAACTTTATGTTCCAGTTCTATTATCTCTCTTTTGATTATCTGCATATCATCTGATATAGCTTCCACACCCGCATGCAACACATCTAGATTCTCATTTAAGGTGTTGTCCACTAGGTTCCTCCTAGGCCTCAGATCAATATGACCATCACAAAACCTATTGCAGCAAATCTTAAAATGCACCATTAGTCATTCATTGGCAACATTTTATTTGGAAATGGACACTAATTTGCAGTATCTGATGAACTCCGCAATATTCATCCTAAAATATATCATATCGCGATGAACCAAACCAGCATTGCCTCCAAAGAGATTCTAAATGCAGCCACAATCTATCGTCTTGGAGCGATTATGGAACACAACCCATAACAGTGGGAGGAAAGCATTCCCTACAAAAGGAGTTTAAAAAGAACCACTCTTGATCAGGTCACAGATTCTAAATGCAGCCACAATCTATCATCTTGGAGCGATTATGGAACACAACCCATAACAGTGGGAGGCAAGCATTCCCTACAAAAGGAGTTTAAAGAGAACCACTCTTGATCAGGTCACAACAGTGACCAAGATGCCAAAGTTCTCTCCAATAAACAGTGGAAGATGACATTGTCGACATAAGACTTATCCATCTTCCTAGGCCATGCATCTAAACATTGTGTACTGATACAGTTACAATACCATACCAATATATCATTAATGCGGCAAGATTATTGAATATAAAGCAACAATATTTTGAATATAGTTGTATACCAAATAGTGTATTAGTCTTGTTGAGTAACACAGAATCCCTTCACAACATAAGTCATAACTTTCACCCTGGAAGGGTGAGCAATGTAGTAGTTTCTTAATCAATACCATCTTTGTCTTTTCGTTAAAATTGGCATGGTCGTATGCTATGGGATGTGAAATCCACTCGGAAATGGATTCTCTACTTTGCATCAAATCATATTTCTGTAACATAGGGTGCAATTTGTGTCCAAATAACTTAAGCACATGCAGCAAGCTAATTTACAAGGAAACAAATATGGGTGTGGGTATCGGAAATGCTGTTTTTTTGTGACCCTGATTATGATTTGTCATGGAAATATCCACACATAATATATTAAAAAATACAAAGAAAAATAACCGTAATACCAATGGTATGTACATGATCACTATTAAAATAAACAAAACACTACATGATTAGAAATATTCTAGTTTTATTAATTATGATTTAGATTCATAATATCAGTGTTATGTACATAATCAGCATTAAAATAAACAAAAGACTACATAATTCAAAATATTATAGTTTTATTAATTATAATTTAGAATAAGTTAGTTCTGCATTTTGTTTTTCGAGATAATTTTTTGTTTATTTAACAGACCTTGCCGTAGTTTTGCCTTGGAAACAGGCAGGAAATGCTGGGTCCCTCGCCGAAACATCCCAGAAATGCTGAGTTTCCAGAACATTCCTAGGATGAACCTGACAATTCTGAAGAACCCAGTATGTTTCCGGGGAAAACCAAAACCAGGATCAGCATGAAAACAGTTCCGGTTCAGGAAGGGGGTTTTGCAGAATCCGATAACATAGGTATGAAGCTAATACATTAGCTAAGGCATTTACACCTTTTCACTCCCTTGGCTTGATCCAAACTAATTTGTTCTATTTTGAAAACAAAATTTCTATGCTTAAACCAGCCTACAAACCATGGTCCAGCAACAAGATAAAAGACAGCTAAACTGTATGATATTTTCTCATGGTTTAACCAAACACAGGCAAATCATATTTTCTACAATATTTTCCTGATTTTGTGCTATTATCCCTATTTCCATATTTTCCACAGTTTTCATGGTGGTCTTAGTTTATACAATACAGCATCACAACATGGCTTACTAAATCCATATGGTAATTTACACCGAATGTGGACTTGTAATTGATCTAATGTTATCAAGGACACTGAGTTATAAAATGAGAAGAATCATGTGCTGGTCCAAGGAGCTAATTGGAGGAGCAGTAACATAGCTTAGTGGAGATAAAACACAAAATTCCTAGAAGCTATCTGCACTTTAATAAATCATAAAACCCATACTATGTGTGCAAAGAAACTTCACCTTCAATAAAAAAAGCAATATATGGAGACCACATGGAAGCCCAAAACTAACTTCTACACCAACTTGTAGGATTTTTTTTGGACTTGCGTTGGCATACTTGGTGAAACTAAATGATATTTACTGCAGTGCACAACATGTTTTCATTTATAAGGTTCATAGGAGGAGGGAGAAGCACGTGACAAATGCCTCTATCATGAACCAGAGACAGTCTTCCAATGTCATCCTTTGAAAACCAACAAAGACACAACCCAATATACAAGCACTCTAACAAAACATTTAGAATACTCCAAACAATTGATAAAAAAATGAGAACAAAAAAGAAAAAGATTTTGGATATCAGTCTAGTTATAGAGGACATGGCTATAGCGTGCCCATGAAAGGCACCACATCCATCACCATATAGACAACTGGCATTTATGTTTTGACCATCAAGGGACTAATTGCAATAAGAAAAGTCAACATCTCTCAATTCCATATCATGTACACCTCAATTCCTCTCAATCAAGCTGCTCATATGGCCAAACTTGACCCAATGAACTTCCATGGAGACCATGTCCTCTTTCTTGCATTACACCTTCCATTACCAACCCAACAAATGGATGAAACCCTATTCTTGGGTTTGAGGCTGAAAGTCTCCCATTAGGAGATAAGGAGATCGAATTATTCCATTTCCATCTTCAAGTCAAGCACATTCAAGTTCCAAAATTTTATTCAACACTCCCATATGCAGCAAACAATAACTGGTATGGAAGTCAAGCAGAAGACACACTGTTATATCTCATTTTATTGTACCTTTTGCCTTTATTAAATAAATGATAATAAATCTGATGTTCATTTTATTTCCCAATTATCATCATCTGTTTCTGCTATGATTTTGCATGGATGTTATTTACGATTAATGGAGTAATTAGTTGTATATTAATTATTAATTAATAGTTATCATTTTTTGTTTATATGATTTTTTATATGTCAATTTTATGATGATGAAGTTAGACAAACTACTTGGTTTCTCCTATGTGGTTGTAGAATCATGATCTAGTGGCCGTGACCTACGGCAGAGCATCGTCAAGGAGAGGGTATTCAGACATGGAGGCGACCAGGGAGAGAGACCTGTGCACATGCACCATAGTTGTTTTATGAGATTTGGGTGCTTGTCCCCTTGATTTGCATATGATTGTATGTCACTGCCCTGCTTCTTAGTGAGCTTGGTGATGAGTTATGCTTCCAGGAATGCTAAAGTGTTTGTCTACTTTATAAATGAGTCATAGTTGCACTACCTGGCAATTTCCCAATCTTGTCGTTTTACGACCTTGACTTAAAAGGTGTCGATTTTGAGTCAATTAAGCTTGAACTATTGTTGTCATCCATGTTGGTTTTGACTTGATATTGTGATGGCTGTGAGGGGATATTGTTTTAAGTAAATTGTGTGGCCTAGCTAATCCTAATCTAAGAGCTAGCTCTAGCTTGTAATAAAAATAATATAAATGTTAGGAGTGCTTGTAACATTAAGAAGTGTTAGCGATGTGGTGGATATTATATGACCCACGAGGGTCAATCGTTTAAGTGATTATGGTGAATATTGAACCTTGAGGATGTGGCCTCGTGAAGGCATAATGTCTTTGATTATTTGGAAAAAATATTATTTCCTTTAAATCATTTATCCTTCAATTGACTTGGAGGATATAATTAGGGTTTTTTCGAAGTTACGATGGAATGGTGGGTTTTTGGGTGCTGAGAGTTCGTTAGGGTTTGATTCTTGGTCTTTATTCTTCCCCTGCGATACAGCCCAAAACATGGGCAACACAGCAATATTCTTGGAGGTCTTAACCATTTTGATTACCTTGATGCATGCATTGGGATGGGGCCATTAATAGCCCTATGGCCAGGAAAGTCAAGAGTTATAGTGAAAAATGTTTAGGAAAGAAAAGAGGATAGTGATTGTTAAGTTAGGAGAAAAGAGAATCTGAGAAGAAGTTAAGCTTGAGCCTCAGTTGGGGCATCACTTGTTCTCTCTCTCTCTCTCTCTCAAAAACCAAGTAAGTTGGATATTCTCTCCTTAGAAAATGTTGAATGTTTTATGAGAATATTGCATGGATTGTTTTGTTGGTTATAAGAACTTGTCGGTGGAAATTATTGGAGCTTCTTATCGGGCTTAGCCACTATCCATTCGCTTGTGCAAGTTCTTCATCTCTGATTGACTATAATATCATTTGATAGTTTCATGAAAGCAAGATGTGGTTTAGTTATGAACCTACGGCTCAGCTTACTATTGTTGTTATACTCATTACCCATTCCTTTTTGCTTATTTTGAATACTCCATTGTGGCATGTTGGTTAAACATAGTATCCTTGTGGAGTTTGTGATGGATATTAAAATTTAGAAACATGAAGGATGGAGTTTGGTCATCCCTACAGGTTACGCCTGGAACCATTACCTAGGCCTTAGAGGTGTAAAATTGTGGTAGTTAATGCAAAGCATGTTTTCCTTTAATAAGCTTCAATAAATCTCTTTGTTCCTGTTTTTGTGAACTGCGGGGTTGAGTTTGACAATGGTCGAAGGCAGTTCAAAACCATAAGGATTAACCTTATAGAAGGCTGTTTCCATTTCAAGTTGATCTACACTGGTATGCATGCAGCGCTTAGGGCACGGCACATGTATGTTGTTGATCTTGACTCCAATTTCCAACTTAACGAAAGGCTAATCTTGAACTAAAAGCTTGTAGGGGTAAGTGTTTTGTGGATATCTTGTACTGGATGTACATGTTCTTTTCTAAGTTGTTGTCTTTGAGCCAATTTGGACCTGGCCCACCTTCAATGGCTCCCTTTGGAACCACTGTTGTATAGCATGGTGAAACCATCTGTTGTAGTAAAACATCCATGTCCTTTATGTTAGCATCAAGAGGTAGGTATTAATTCAATTAAAGATTAGCCCTCTGCAGTTGGTCGTCGGGTTGTGATCTCTTGCCTTTGTAGTTCTGGAAACATACCAGCGGCAAGCGCAGAGAGTGACTGACACTTAGTTCATGTGCATATTACTGTTGTTCACTTGGAATCTGCATGAGAGGGATTCTTGGAGGTTTTAGCTAGGCTGTGATTATGTGATGGATTTGGAAAACAACAAAGGCTTAAGGCCACCTCTAGTTGTCATTTGATGTCCCGCCTTGACAAATGTATGGGAAGCTTTGTAGTGATGAGTGAGATAGTTATGTTTTGGTTTTATCCAAGCTTAAAGCCTGTTGTCATTAGAATTCCATGGTGACACCAAATTGTCTGCATTCTTTATGATATAGATTTTGACGAAACTTGAAGCCTGTTGTCAGTTGAAGTATTTGATGACATAAGCTTAACTGCATGCTTTATAATTTGGTTTGGGCAGAGCTTGAAGCCTCCTGACATTGGGAGTACTTGGTGGCATAAGCTTGACTGCAGAAATAATATCTACCAATTGGGAACCTCCTTATCCCCTAGTTAATCTACTTATTGGATCATTAACTTGTTCTTGGCATCTAAACAGAAAAACTTGGCCATGTAGAAAGGGCAGTTGTGACCCAAGTTTTTTAATTCTGTCTTATGATTTTTTTTGGGGATCTCTGTGCAGCTTACACTGCAGAGAGAATCCCTCATCTCGTGAGGAAGCTCTCTTCAGTATAAGCTACTGAGTCATCCCACCACCTTTTTCCATTTGTTGTTCACGATTGTTTGAATACATGCATTGAGCATGGATATTACTTTGATGAACTGTTATGGCTCTTGATGTTTTGAATTCTGCCACAGAGAATTTTATGAATAATGACATATTTTATGGACTTATTGGATCTCGACAATATGATAATCTGTGTTTTGTTGGGTCCTTCTGCCTTGGCCTGACTCCCCGCACCTTGGCTTTCACTAATTGCATTCGTCCATGGTCGGCCTTCGAGTGTCTTGTCCTAGGGAGCCCTATCTATACAAATCAATCCCTAGTCATTCACCAAGTGATCATCAAACAAAGAGCCTTTCCTAAGTTTCCTAAGTTAGAGCCTTCATGGACCAAATCTATTGCTACACTTGAGAGGGAGACTGCACATTGAGTCTACAAAGCATCCATATCATGACTCACAAGTCTTGTGCCATCATCAACTTGTACCGAAAGAGGGTTTAAGTCTCTGTCAATTAAAGGGTTCATGTAGCTACATTGATTTCCTAGGGAGAGTAGGTGGAGTCTTTCTCTCAATTACCATTAACTCACATGCACAAGAATACTACATTGACTCCAATTCCGAGCATGCAGGGTATGTAGCTACAACTCCTCAGGAGGTCGCTTGAGTCAATTATCCTTACAATGATTTCCTAAGGAGAGTAGGTGGAGTCTTTCTCTCAGTTACAATTAACTCACATGCACAAGAATACTACATTGACTCCAATTCCGAGCATGCAGGTTATGTAGCTACAACTCCTCAGGGGGTCGCTCGAGTCAACTATCCTTGCACAGACTTGTTTTGTTGCTACATTTGAGGGTTAGGTCAAGAAGTGAAAGAGAGACAATTTAGCACATTTTTCCCATAAATTATGCACAACAATCACACGACCCTACTCAACATTTGACAATGCACTTACCCAAAAAAATCTGGAACCTCCAATTGAGCGAAGGACAGATTCGGCAACCAAGTACACATTCAATGACAACAGACTCTACAGATGTGGCAACCTACTAAATTTGACCCATACACATTTGGCACAACACCAAATCTGACCCACAACAATCACACAATCAAGTTACACACAAAGCAACAAAGTGACTTGCACATCCTGGATCCAATCTTAGAAATTCAGAACAAAACTCAACTATCAAATTCCAACCTTCTTTGTCATTTCATTTTTTGTAAATGTTTTAGTCAATTTATTGTTCCATTTGTTCCTATTTTCAGCACATTTGGTAAGTTTGATTGTTGTTTTAGACTACTATATATTAGATCTATCTTGTGGCCGGGTTTTGATTGTTTGTGCATATGCTATTTAGCCCTAAACCACAAATAATAACACATTTTAAGTCTTTGGCAAAGCTTTAACAATTATTTAATTCATTTGTTCTCTTTATCAGCATGTCTATTGTATGTCGTATGCATTGCTTGTTAGTCATATGCATGAGCTGAAAATTGTTCACTCCCATGGTTTGTCTCCCTTGGTTGGCTCCCACTTCTAAGAGCCTCATGAAGAGTAAGTCCACTTCCTAGTTATGGAAGGTGTCTGGTGAAGCACATGGCTCTGTGATTGGCAGAAAAACACTAGGACGATACTCTCTCTCTCTCATATGTAGTAATGGGAGTTGTACACCTTATTACTCCTTGTTATGTAGGTAGTACTTCTTGTACCTACACTTTGTTGTTCTATTGGTTATGTGAGATAGCAACATGTTTATTTATTGTACCTTACTATATTATTATTTGTACCTGTTATGTACATGTTTCACTAGTTAATTTAGAAAATGTAAAAAACTTGTCAGTTGTTATGGCACCGTTATGATCTATACTTTATTGATTCAGTGTAAAATTTACATGCAGCTCTATGACTGCATGGTGTTATTATTTTGGTCCATTGTACTTTTGGGTTGGGGATATTTACATGGTAAATAATACTGCATAGAAATGGTTAATTGGAAAATGCAGGGACATGGTACTTTATGCTTAGTAAAATAATTTAGTGAATGTTTTAATTAGGATGAATGGTCCAAGAGGATTTGAGACACCATATCATACCGCAGTTATCGAGTGTTGCTCATCTAGCCTTGCACTAACATCAACAACTTATGTATCAAATTCAACACCCACGTGCCAATAGGCAAGATCCTACACATCTTTAGTGTTACCACACAACACTCGCAATTCAACACTACAAACCTTGTCGATCAATTTCAAAGGTCTTCGAAGTGTTTTTCAGGGCTCAACATGCCTCCCCACACAAATTAAGTTGTGTGAACCTCTAGACAATGAGATAAGCTTTCCGAAAAGGTATAATGATCCACAATCGACGCATACCCAAAAAAATTAGGTCGCGCCATGCAAACTAGCTTACTCTGGAATATGCAGTATCTCCCTATGCATTGTTCAACTTGTTTGGCTCATCCCAAGTTGGTGCAACGCACCATAGTTACCATAATCGTGAAAAAATCATGATTAATTGCAATTAATCACCACCAAAACCAATTTTTTCGATCAAAAACACATGGTTTTTACTCAGTCAACCCCCACCAAGCAATAAAGCGTCGACTTTGACTAGTATTTCGAAAAAACCACAAAAAAAATTGAAAAAATTGTGTTTTTTTAAAAGCGCAATTTAAACACATTTGAATCACGATTTTCGTTAAAAACCTAACCCTAACTTTTTTTCAAAATTAATAATTGAAATTTAAACCAAACAACCCTAACCTCGTTGTTAGGATTTTTATTAAATATTAATTTTTTTAATAATTTTTTATAGTTCGTAATTAATAAAAAATAAAATCTATAAAAAATATTAAATAACAATAATTTATTATAATGAATTAATGTTAATTAACTTGGATCAATAAAAATTAAAACCTACAAAAAAAGACCTTGTTTTCTAACCCTAACCCTAACCGTACGATAGGATTAGGGTTAGGGTTTTTTTTTTTAATATTAAAATTTAAACGTTACCATTTTTTTAAATATTATTTTTATAATATATTTGTATTGTAATTATTAAAAATTAAAATCCATAAAAAATATTAAAAAACAATAATTCATTGTAGTGAATTAATGTTAATTAACTTCACTTAATAAAAATTAAAAGCTACAAAAAAGACGTTGTTTCCTAACCGTAACCCTAACCATACAGTAGGGTTTAGGGTTAGGGTTTTTTTTTAAATATTAAAATTTAAACGTCACTATATTATGTAATTGTATCTATTCTTTATGCAATTGAAATGCCTAATATGTATCTTGATGCAATGGAAATGCATTTAAATTTTTTTTTATACATTTTTATCTTTTTTTCCTCGTTTTTCTGGCGGTTTTAAATTTTCCAATTTTTTTCCGATTAATCACAATTTTTTAAAAAACACTTACACTTTTGAAAAAACAATTTTTTCCTCAGACGATTAATGCATGCAACGCACTAAGTAAAAATTAAGCACATCACAAAATTCCATGCGTGCTCACACAGCCTACACAACATGTATATCTATGCAGCACTATTAGAGACACTTTGCACTCTTGCACGTTTCCGCAACACCAAGACAATCACCGCAGTAGTGTTGCATTCATGCAACCTCTGCAGTATCTTTGTGTGCTTTTGCAATGTCAAGATGAACATTGTTGAGATGTCATTGATGTCAAAGGGTTTGCTATTCAATAAAGAATATGGTCATTGATGTCAAAGAATTTTTGTTGATAACATCGTGTTTGGAGCTCCTAGATGAACAGCGACGGACTATATCAGGCATGCTACGGACTCTATCAGATATGCTACGAACTACATCAGACATGCTACAGACTACATCAAGTTTGCTACGAATTGTGACAAGCATGCTACGGACTGCATCAAGTTTGCTACAAATTGCATCAGAGGTGCTATGGACTGCATCAAAGCTGCTACGGACTGCATCAAGTTTGCTACAAATTGCATCAGAGGTGCTATGGACTGCATCAAAGCTGCTACGAACTGCATCAAGTCTACTACAAACTTCATCATGCTGACACTAAATGTATTCTCATGATTGCTTCGTCTATTCCAGCATCGTTTCACTCAAGCCGACCTATGTGAGTGAGCTTTTATAAAAGCTAATGTGAATTATGTTTACAAAAGAGAATAAATCATTTTATAGCCAACTATAGAGTTTTGTTTGGCCGACTTTCAAGAGGTTGTTGATCAACGTCTCGTATATAAGCAAGATCAAATTGTCCTTTTGGTGAGTGAAAAATAATGAGGATAATTATTCGCTAAGGAGCATAGCAAAGGTCCGTTGAGGAACAGATGGCCAAAGAGGCGTGAATATGAAATCATTAAATGATTCATACAAAATATGCTAAAAGAGATGCGCAGAGAAGGCAGAGAGGACAGCATCTTTAAAAATAAAGAGCAGAGAGAAAGAGAGCCTAATGTGTCTATTTGATTGATAAGCAAAAAAACAACATAATAAATGTGAATTCGATAACCAGAGAGAATTGAATTGTACCATCATTTGTTGATAGAAGCAACTGAGAAAGGTGGATAATGTGAAGCAGCTGAGTTGGTGCTTGGCAAAGGGGGTCGAAGCCTCTTGTAGATTAGTGTCTACAAATCAAGGAGTTGGTGCTTCTTAGCAAGTCGGTGCTTGCGGAATCTTTTTGGCAAGTTGGTGCTCGACTATTTGGTGTTGGTTCCTCACGCTGAGTTGGTGCTCAACAATCTTGTTGACTCATTGCATATCTGATTTAGGACAAGTAGTCCATGCAGAGATCACTGTGGGTTTTCTTCCCTTTAAGGGTTTCCCACATATATCATGTGTTATGGCTTTATGTTCTCTATTGTAGTTTGATTGCTCTATGGATTATGTATTGATGCTTGACTCACGAACTAAAGTTTTAGAAGAAAGTTTTTAAGAGTCCACTGATTCACCCCCCCTTTTAGTGGTTGTGCTTCCAACAAACACCACGCAACACTCTAGTCCTACGCATGACTCAAAGCCTTCGAAAAATCTTGCACCAAGCATACAAACACGCAGCACCCCTACAAGCTTCTGCAACACCTTGCAGCATACCACACATCAATCTAACTCAACGCATGACTCAACATCTACCTACCCAAACTCTTCTACCGTGAGGCATACTAGGTGGCATTCCCCATGTATGTGCCATCTTAGGGATCTTGTGAACAACACAACACCAATGGAAGTGTAACCGTCACACCTACAAGGAAGTTGAACCGTCACACGTGCAAAAGATGAACCATTCTCGTAACAATTTATTTTTGTAACCATCTATTGTAACTACTTCCTTGTAATGATATATATTGTAAGACATAGAACATAGTGTAACGTCCCCAAATTGGGACAAGAAAGTAATAATGGGATTGGGCACAAACCCCAATCAAAAATCTAAAAATAATACATTAGACCAGCCACTCTAGGTCAATCAAATGAACAACCACACCTCTCCAAGTGAACCAAATGCCAAACGCCACTAGGGCAAAATTTAAGGTACAATCACAGCCCTTAATAGGCACTTCAACATCTGAGAATATACTCTAAAAGATGATGCAAACAATTGTGATAAATACCTGGAAATATGATCACCTTGGCTGGAAATATATATCCAAAATTCTAGCAAACATAAGCCTTCCTTCCCAATCGCACAATCTGATGTAAACCCTTGAAAATAGCTGGCACAATAAGGTAAAAACAACGAATAATTCCAGCCACTGAAATATAAATTTAGACCCTCAAAAATGGCTGCTATACCATAGAAAATCAATTCGCCACACTTCACAAGTAAGCTGGAAAATTAGCAAATAAATTCCCTTCACAAAATCAAATATCAAGGGATCAAATGTAGCCAATACCCTCCACCAACAAGCTAGAAATTAGCAGAAAATATTGTAAATATTAGGGATAATATTTACCCAATGATTTAGAGCCAACAAGCATCCCAAACCCTTGCAACTCCCCTTCCAAGTGAGTCGCCCCACTTCTAATTTTTATTGCAATAGATTCCAAAATTTATATCTTTATTTTGCTCACAAAAGACCTTCAAAACCTTGTGATTTAATTCTCAAAAATTCAGAATTAATATTATAAATGTACCTTATCAAATCGAAGTCTAGAAACCCTTCGCAGATGCCCAAAACCTCCTCAAACTGATTCACCCTACCTCAGAAAATTATAGAAAATAAATCAGATTATTTCCACTTTCCAAAAATCCTACAATGACCTCCAAAAGGTTCCTAGGGCAAGTCGTCCAAGCTGGAAAAATAGTATAAAATATTTGCATATTTTATATTTCACGAACACTCCAAATCAGCTCAAAAATCCCCAAGATCAGCCCTCCAGTCAAGTCGCCACAACTATAAAATCAAGTAGAATATTATGCAACCATTGTCGACTTCAACGAACCCTTTCAAATAGATCGCCCAACTCTCTAGGCAAATCGTCACACCCTAGAATGGTCTTCAATGCCACATACAAGCTCCCAAAGTAATTCGCCGCTCTCCAAGACTTGTAAACTCACCAAAACCAGCTTTTGATAGGGTTTGCAATATTCTTCAATATAGATAGTGTCCAAAAACACCTTTGTAGAACCACTTGCATGTAAACATGCAAGTTTGAAGCTCAGCTACAACCCTTGAATAGAGTTGCCCAAATAGTACAAATGGAGATTTTCATCCCCAAACCCAAAACGCTTTTTCAAGGTTTTCATCCTTAAGATGTGGTAATCAAGCTTGACATACTTGATCAAAGTTTCCAATTCAATATTCAGGATAATCCCTTCACAATATTCTTCAATTGCTTTTATATTCAACCCCCAAGGGTGGTGCCCAAGTTGGAGGGTTGTACCCTTTTTAAAACATAAGCACTCGATCTTTTAAAACTCTCTTTTTGAGGGTTTAGGCTCCCATGACCCCAACTTAAATGAACATAAGATTAAAGGTACCTTTTTTCCAAACTCAACTGAAAATTAGAACATTTTAAGTAATTTTACCTTTTTGTTCATAAAATAGCCCCCCTCCAAGTTCCCTTCTCTTTCCTTCCCTTAGCCTTGTGGGAACAACCAAGCCAAGGTCCTAAAAGCAAGCTATGCCAAAAAGGGGGACATTACACATAGGAAACAAATACAAACATAGGACACACAAACAATGACTAAGTGAGCGCCCATTTTCCTCTTTCCTAGTCGCCATGTATACAACAACCTGAATACTTGTCTGCCTTGAGCATCTTGTGTCAAATATCTCTTCCCAGACTAGGTAAATTAGTTAGGATGTTTACCTCTCTTTGATC
This sequence comes from Torreya grandis, assembly GCA_037957365.1. Classification (NCBI taxonomy): domain Eukaryota; kingdom Viridiplantae; phylum Streptophyta; class Pinopsida; order Cupressales; family Taxaceae; genus Torreya; species Torreya grandis. The sequence goes on along the minus strand of JARHVA010000965.1, from coordinate 3,603,881 downwards.
ACAAGAACTTTCCTTCTCTGCCTTGTCTCTTGATATTGCAATCTAGACAAATTAATCAGGAGTTCATCCATTTATGGTTACAAGAACTTGCATTCCTCATCTTACTACGCACTGTATGCATGTGTACTTTTATCTATTCTTTCTATTGAATAGAAGTGGCACCATTCTGTAAAAAATATCATGTGTTGAATGCGTAATGGTTGTTTCCACATCTATTTCTTAGATTCCATTACATGTTATGCAATTCTACAACTTTGTTTGAATTTGTTTCCACATAACCGCATTAAATCCGTTTAAGTAGGTTGTCTACCAAGTCTCCTACACCCCGAACAAATGGTATCGAAGCATATGCACTTCATATCATTTTCAAGTGGCATCTTTGCAACATCCATCACACCTTCATGTCTTTAGTTGTCTATACTAAACTAGAGAACTGGTATCCAAACGCATGCTCCTCTTTTTCTTTGTTGCAGTCATTGGCAAAGCGAGCAAGAAGGCAAACAACTCTCAAATGGAAGTGTCTCTCTCGAAGTCTCTAGAAGACAAGTGCTTGCTCAAGGAGATTCGACATTTCCAAGACCAAAATCAACAGTTGCAAGATGCTCTCCAATCCAAGGAGAAAGCCTTCAGTCTTGTCATGGAGCAACTAACAGATATCATGACGCACAATGTTAATCTTGTTGAGCCTGTCTGTCATGTCCTTGTTCATGATGAGGATAGATGTTTTCTTGTCATGCACAAACTACAACAAGAGCTCCCTGGCAAGGAGAAAGAAATTGGGCAACTCAAGCCACGAGTGCACAAAGTTTCAAAAACTTGACCCTCTAGTTATCAGTGCGACACCATGCCTATTCATGAAATGCGATGCGGAGACAATGTCAAACAAGAAATTTGCAAGTACCTGTCATTTAGTGCAGTTCAATTAATCAGCAATCTTGTTTGGCAATTTTGAGAAGCACACCAAGGAATTCGGTTCCAAAATGTAGAAGCAAATGGGCTATGAAGGCCAAGGTCTGGGCAAAGATGGTCAAGGCATCATCAATCTCCTCCAGGCAAAGATGGTCAAGGCATCATCAATCCCCTCCAGACAAAGATGAGACCACGTAATATGGGTCTTGGTTACATCAGTTGCAACATGGTCAAAGAAGGCTTCATACACTTCTCACTGCAATCACATGCCAATGATGCTTCCACGATGCACTCTGTGGAAGACGGACCAAGTGTTTTCACTTACGCATCAGGTTGTTCATCCCAACATCTCTTCGAGAATAATGAATAAGTCATGCGAACATCTCAGCCACGCTCCATGCACGTGTCACTGTGTGAACAAGTGAAAGCTTCTCAACCGCACTCCACACAGAAACCACTGCAATGCCAAGAATGGAATACATCTCGACAACAACGTTGCATGCAATAACAATTACAAGTTTCTCAATAGCGCTCCAAGCAAAAGCAGCCTCAAGCACAAGCGCAAACTTCAAAGCAGAACAACCCTACACAACATCACCAACAACAACCAAGGCATATTCCTCAACGACAACATGCAAAACGCCAATGCAAAGAACATCACATGGCTCAACCGCACCAGCCATGAAGACACTCTCATCAGAGACACACACCGCCCTCTCCATTTACATGCAGTCATTGTCATCGCAATGGTCATACAACTGAGCAGTGTTGGGATCTTCATCCTTGTGTTCTTTATGGAAGAAGCAGCCATTTCCAATCCACCTATTTGTTTTTAAACTTCATGTGCAAAGAACTACTCATATTCTGAAACTACAATGTGGAAGGATGGACCTTGATAGTTGAGGAAGAGTCTCCTCTCTACAACTGTCTTACAAGTGCCAAGCTTTCCACATCAGTCATGCACTAAATAAGATCACTCTATGTTATACATCTATGCATACACTAAAATCTGCATAGCATGTTTTGTGTTATTTACCAACAACTCTACGGTTCTGCACTGTCAACAAGCCATATTTTGTTGCAACAACATTTCTTGCACCCACACAAGAAGCTTCATAGTTCTTCGCAAAGCTAGAGCACAAAGAGTTTCTCAACATCACTCCTATATCTCTGAGTTTTCATGTCAAACTCATACAGTGCAGAGATTATTGTATTAGCACCACCATTGTAGCATCAAGGTCAGTGGATCAAACTTCAAAGTTTACTACATTCCTAAGCATTAAACATTTATCTAACATGGATATGCTTCATCTGCAATCCGCTATTGCATACAGGAATTCTACACATTACTGGAGAAGGCAACATGAGTACACACACACTCCTCAACATTAAGAGTACAAGGATCACACACATCCTTTGGCATTCACAAGAATCCATAACAGATTCTACACTTCGTGATTAGGAACAGTGACACACTCTCAAGCACTACAAGCTCAATTTTCAACACCTATAGGATCATTGTCACCCCATGCAATGCGTCACAACAACAAACACAGTAGCAAATGTACATCTCTTTTCAAGGATTTGGCATCCTACATTTCTTCTTAGGAATTGGAGTCAACATGACTAGGCCACTAACCTCTCTGACTAGTGCAATGTTTCAACACCCTTATTGTGGAACCCAGAGTTAACAGCAATGGGGACCATCACTCAATAAGGGGGGATTGTTGATCTAGGAGGATTTGAGACACTAGATCTTACCACAATTATCGGGGTGTTGGTCATCTAGCCTTGTGCTAATGTCAACAACTTTTGTATCAAGTTCAGCACCCACGTGCCAAAGGGCAAGATCCTACACATCTTTTGCATTATCGCACAACTCTTGCAATTCAACACTACAAACCTCCCAGGTCAGTTTTGGAGGTCTTTAGGGTGTTTTTCAAGGCTCAGCATGCCTCCCCACACAATTTTAGTTGTGTGAACCTCTAGACAACGAGATAAGCTTTCCAAAAAGGTATAATGATCCACAATCAAAGCATATCTAGATAAATTAGGTCCTGCCATGCGAATTGGCTTAACCTAGACTTTGAGGTATCTCTTTGTGCATTGTTTAGCTTGTCGAGCTCATCCCAAGTTGGTGCAAGGCACTAAAGAAGTATTGTGCACATCACATAATTTCACGCATGCTCGTGCAACCCACACATGTATATCTTTGCAACACTTGTAGAGACTCTCTGCACTCTTGTGTGCTTCCACAACACCAAGACAAATCACTGCAGTAATGTACAACACTTGGGCAATGTCTACAATATCCTTGTGCTCTTTCGCAACGTCAAGACGAACACCGCACGACACTCCAATCCGACGCATGACTCAATGTCTTCGCAGCATCTTGCGCCAAGCATATAGACACACAGTACCCCTACGTGCTTCCATAACACCTTGCAGCATACCGCACATCAGTCTAGCCCAGCGCATGACTCAGCATCCACGTACCAGAACTCTTCTATCATGTGGCATGCTAGGTGGCATTCCCTAGGTTAGAACCATCTCAAGGATCCTAACGACAACACAACATTGATGGAAGTGTAACCACCACACCTACAAGGAAGTCGAACCATCACACAAGCAGAAGATGAATCATTCTCGTAATTGTCTACTTTTGTAATCATCCATTGTAACTACTTCCTTGAAATGATATATATTGTAAGACACCAAACATAGGAAACAAATACAGACACGAGACACACACAGCGACCAAGAGGGCGACCATTGTCCTCTTTCCTAATCAAGCATTTCTACACCATCCTGAATACTTGTATGCCTTGAGCATCTTGTATCAGATGATCTCTTCCCAAACTAGGTAAATCAGTTAAGACATTTACCCCTTTCTGATTACGAGAACTTTCCTTCTCCGCCTTGTCTGCTAATATTGTAGTCTAAACAAATCAATCAGGATGTTCATCCCTTTTTGGGTACAAGAACTTGCATTCCTCATCCTACTACACGTTGTACGCATATTTACTTTTACCTATTCTTTCTAGTGTATAGAAGTGGTACCATTCTACCAGTCTGTTGTGTTGAATGTGTGATGGTTGTTTCTACGTCTATTTCTTAGATTCAATTACATGTTCTACAATTCTATATCTATGTTTGAATTCGCTTCCACATATAAAACTGCCTTAAATTTGTTTAAGTAGGTTGTCCACTAATTCTCCTTCTGGGCACCGGATCAATGAATTTCATTATATACGCTTGACTATCAAATGTTGTTTCAATTCATGCAAGTGCATAGATTAAAGAAGTAACTAAAAACCTTGAGGTGGACAAGAGAGGAAGAAGTCGTGGAAGATAAGAAGAGCAAAATGCCAGGGGATCAAAATGTGGGCGTTGCAATGGACCATTCTCACAATAGCAAAATTGCCCTGCAATGGGCCATTCACAATTTGGTAGATAGAGGTGATAGACTTGTCATTCTTCATGTTCATCATGCAAAATCCCACAATGGATATACTGAGATCTTGAAGAAAATTGACTCTTGAAAAAAAGAGAAACGGCCTTGTCGTACTTCATGAGTGAAGTTTCATTTCTGCTTTTGACGGTGGCATTGAGTTACCGTGGGTTGGTGAACCAAGTCCGAGTGCGGAATGGGAGCAAATGGGGCAGGTTTATAAGCACAATCTGCAAGCAAACATGGCTTTTTGGGAGAGCCGCCTTGAAGAGCTTGAATGGACCGACAAACCAACAAATGATAAGGCAGTTTTAGCCATAGCTTTAAGACGTTTTACTCTTCACCATATTATTGTTGCTGATCCATATGAGCGTCAGGGCCTGGTCAGAGCATAGGAGCCTACAAGATAAATGCCAAGAATGACATTGTGGTCTGTTACGAAAAATGGGTCAAGATGGAGGATGTTGGGCAAGTGTTTGACAATATGCCAAAATCAGAGTTAACGAACTGGATCACTCTGTTTGTAGTTTTTTTGCAGTATGGACGCTTCTATAAGCAGCTTTCCTATTTTGAGAAAGTCTCTAAGTCAGCCGTAAGTAGATGGATGCAAAGTTGTATGTCTGAGAAAGCTGACTGTGTGTTACAGCATCAATGCCAAGTGATAGAGATAGTTAGATAAGAAACCTGATGACAAGCAGTTAGGATATCAGATAATGGTCCAATCTCTTCAAGGGAAAACTATTTGACTTTTGGGTAAATCAATCTTATCATGTGTTGGAGTTGAAACAGAAAATTCAACATATACAAGGGATTCCCGTGGAGCTGCAATGTCTTCTCTACGATGGCAAACAATTGGAGAATTCTGCACAGCTGAATGCCTAAAACACCACAAAGGATTCTCTTTTTTTCAGTGTTATGTTTGCGTGGGGGAGCAGTGGGATCTGGAAGACCTCCTACCTCGAAGCTAGTTTCATACAAGGATGCAGCTCGCTCAAAGGGTCCCACACAATCAGCACTCCATGCTGACAAAACAAGCCCTTATATTGTTGAGAAATCAGAATGGTGTGCCAACAGTGGAGGTAAAGCATCCTGAGGTAAAAGAACTCTTTAATTCACTTAAATCTGAGGCAATAATATGTAGATTTAACAATTTTTGGCCTCAGTCTGGAGCTGCATCAGTGGATTTATACGTACTGGTCCAAACAATGTGAGATTCTTTTGTGCTCCAAAGGCTTCTTTGTACTAAAATTTTATAATATTGTAGATTACCAGAAAATATTTGAAGAGGGACCATGGTTCTGGGGAAGAGCAGGATTTTTCATTACTCCTTGGTTTCCAAAATTTGATCCTAATAACATGGTTGTATCCAAAATCCCTGTATAGGTACAACTCCCAAATATGCCTCTTCATTTTTGGCATACGACAGTAATCATTGACATTGGGAATGCTTTGGCCAGATTTTTAAAAGATGATACTGATCTAACACGCTAAGGTCTTTTCACTTATGCTCGCATACGTGTGGATATTGATCTAAGTAAAGGATTACCAGAAACAACAACATTAAAATATGGAGATCTAACATGGATTCAAAGTCTGGACTCTGAAAATACAGCATTTAGGTGTCATATTTGTCACCAAACAGGGCATCTACAAGAATCTTGCTTACAAGCATGAGGACACACAACAGGGAATAAGGGGTATACTACCAAACCAGAAAGTTGGCACTATGATCCAAAATCTCCAAAGGAAGAAAATAATAGCATAGCAGAATCGCTCACTACAGAAGAAGAGAAAGTTATCAATGAAGAAAAAGAAGATAAAAATGACGATTAAATCAGTCATTGGAGAATTCTGAGGAAGGCAGTTTGGGGAGCCTATTACAAGAGGAATAGTCAATTATGAAACTCCAATAGGAGGAATTACAAGATTACATGAGTCCGATAACTCAGAATCGAATAAGAAACTGTGTTAGGATATTCAGAACCAAGGCATCCTAACCTGCAAATGGTGGTGGCGGGATCTTCTCGAGGTGGCTGGATTGAGGTGAAAAGCAGAAGGGGAAAAAAGGAGGGACTGAGGTGCCTGTCATATGATGGAGTTTGATTTTTCTGCCTGGGGTGGGACAGGTTTGCAGCTTTGATAGTGCACCTACAGTTGGTATTACTGGTATATTTGGCCCTTGGAGGCTGTTTGCATGAACTTTAGCCTTAATGCTATATGCATTTACACAATGTAACTTTTTTCCAATGAATAAAAGTTATGATTTTTTCTTTTAAAAATAAAAAAAGGTGAATAGATTAAAAGGAAAATATAACAATTGTAATTGAATATTCTTTTTGTAAAAATGCTTTAGAAATTAGTTCTCTTGAGATTGTTTGCATAAGCCTCAAGGGATCAGGATAACCGTTGGCATAGATTAAAAGGAAAATATAACAATAATATTCTTTTAGTAAAAATGCTTTAGAAATTAGTTCTCTTGAGATTGTTTCAAAATAAAATTGAGCATGTCCTTTGAGTACACGACAGAGGATATTAAACATTCTAGAAAAACGCAACTCAAAATATAGAATCTATTTAAACCAAATAGACAATATTGAGTGTATACAATATTCAAATTTACAATTTAAGAATGAGAGAGCACCGTTAAATTCTAATGTAAATATCTGTCAAACTTGCAGGCAACATTTACAATTCAAGATACCAATATCCATTTGAATCTGGCTGAGACTGAATTCGACCCATCATAGGACCTACACATGCAGTTCCTAGGTCTACGAAGTTCCCGATTCTTTCTTAAATGAATTATGCTTTGCTTTGAAGGCTCCTCAGTTGCAATAGCTCTGTGCTTGTTTGAATTTGAGTATCATGATTTCTAGTAAGATAAGATTTCTTAACACTGGTTTCTCAATTTAATCATGGTAATCATGGCAAACCAGTATAGTTCCAGCATGAAGATTATCAAACTTCCATATTTGAGTTCTAAACATAGGATGATTGGCAAAGAAAAATTGCATCCAAATGCATAAAAAATAACAAACATTTCTAAAAGATAAATTTAATCCCCTTCACTATTAACCAACACAGCAGCATGCAAATAACACTATATTGGCCTATGCTATTTTTTCCAAAAAAATTAACATATAGTGTGACAACAGAAAGCCAATGCACAGCATATAAATGACTTGTTTTTCTATAAACTATGATTTCTTACCAAAGCCTTGGCCCATACTAGTCTAATCCAGAGAAGTTCCACAGGAGTTGACCTTTGCGACACCTTGCTCTAATTGCAAAACATACTAACCCTCCAATTTGTTTGGCTTCTTAGTAAATTCTTTGCATGTCTTCTGATCCTTCTGATCTAATCCAATGAATGCATATTCAACTAGATAACCATTACTATAATCCATACACATTGTTTTTCACTGTGTGCCACGTATATTTGCCAAATTGAACATTTTAAGGCAGATACAGAAAGGTAAGGCAAAAATACCAAAATTGCATATGAGAAATTTTAATGCCAAACACACCTTTGTGCCATGAGGCATATCACTTAAATCATAGTTGCACATAAAAGTATGTACAGGTGTCATCTCAGGATTGCTAAGAACCTGCACAAATCAATACAAAGTTGACAAATCTTTAAATCAGATGCACACAGCATATGACACCCTCATATCATGGCCATTGAAAACTCAACCATTATTAAGTGGATTTTAAATTATACTTGTATGGCATAAATACTACAATACTAACTCTCCCAAAGAAATACAAACATAAAGAGCATATTAGAATTTATGAAATAATTGACACAGGCATCTCAAATTTCATAAAAAGTTACAGAACTCTTGTGAAGTTGACTAAATTCTTTTTTTTAAGGAATGTTGAAGTAAATGTTGACTGAATTTTTTTTTTAAGGAATGTTAAAAGTAAATGGATATAAAACAGTTCACCCATGTATGTATCAAATATTCAAAATGCAATTGATGTATGGTTTGAAATTTGATGTTGTAAATTTTTTATATCAAAAGATGTTTTTGAGAACCACCAGGTAGATTTTACAGGTGTTGTTAACTTGAAGACAGTTTCAACTGGTAAGGCATATGTAATTAGCGAGTATCATTGTAATTTGAGCTACACACTATATGCTATAACCAGTTTGTAGGAAAAGCTAAACATGATAAAGATACAGTTAGACCATGCAAAGCATGGTTTGGAAGTGCAATAGAGCAATAAAGGTTATCACGTAAACCAGAACAGCAGAATAAGATCTTGAGGAATGCTAAAACTCCAGATCAAGGGAAGAGGTATCGTTATACTGAAACAGATAGGGAGAGTGAAACTAAAGATAGAAGAATGGAATTAGGTCCATTCTGCAAGAAGACAAATTTTATTTGTGAGGAAAAAAAAGAGGAGAACAAATAATTGGTTGCAATGGCAAGTGATTTCACTATTTGATGACGGTTACAGATAGATGTACAGGAGATAGTAAACATGTTAAGCAATAGAGAATCACACTGCAATAGCTAGAATAATAGACAGCTACAATTTCTTTGAGTCTAGGATTGTAATTGCATAAAATTGCCCCCAGAAGTTGAGGATTGCAACTGCAACAGCTGGACCATTTCAAAGCTGCACTTTCTTAGAATTCAACTTCAAGTAAAGAAATTGTAGAAGGAAATTCACAATCAAATGAAATTGATGCATTTTCCAGTTTGTTAATGATGCAAGAAGAGCATTGAAAAAATCAAGCAATTTAAAAGAAAAGGTAAAGGTAGTTTTTAGATCACCACGAAGCATGACACCAGTTTGGTGTACAAGACAGCACTTGTGGAAGGCCACGAGGGGATTGTTTTTCCATTTACCTTATATATTGTTCAACAAGGCATACATACCCTAACCCCTCTAGATTTGAACTTGTGCCTCCTCTACAGAGGACAGGAGGCACAATCAAATGAAATTGATGCATTTTCCAGTTTGTTAATGATGCAAGAAGAGCATTGAAAAAATCAAGTAATTTAAAATAAAAGGTAAAGGTAGTTTTTAGATCGCCACGAAGCATGACGCCAATTTGGTGTACGAGACAGCACTTGTGGAAGGCCACAAGGGGATTGTTTTTCCATTTACCTTATATATTGTTCAACAAGGCATACATACCCTACCCCCTCTAGATTTGAACTTGTGCCTCCTCTACAGAGTACAGACATCTTCACCATTAGGCCCACCATTTGCTATAAGTTGAATGACTTAGTGGCTCATTAGGTTGGATGTGCATGCTATCAGCAGAACCGGTATAATAATACTCAATGACCGTGTAAGGTGTGCAGCACAAGGATTTTTATGCATTTGGATCGCAAATTCAAATAAGTCTCAGGGTGAGAGACTCAAGTTCTATAGAACCAATGATCACAGTCACAGGTTACCCACGCCTTTCAGTAGCTATCATTGTTTCCATAAGAATTCTTGGTGCATTGGAAACATGTGGACTTTCCAAAATATTTAGAGATTATTCGAGATGATTGAGTTCCAAGATGTGCACAATGCCAATTCATCAACCCATTGTCTCGAGATGTGATCCAAAACTTAGAAGTTCTGGTTGACGAAGATTGCAATAGCACAGAAACAACACAATAACAATGAATTCTCTAAGAAGAGACGTCGTATTACTTACAGATCGGAATACAAATATAGGCTTATCTCTGGGAAGAGATATCTTGCCAAAACATACGCTTATCTCTGAGAAGAGATGTCTTGCCAAAACATACGCTTATCTCTAAGAAGAGATGTTTGCCTTCCCCTTTCGGGTTACAATGCATTTATACATATTTTTGAAAACAACCTCAGGAGATTGCGTGGCTCGAGGAATTAACGGGTGACGATTTAATGTCCCAGCATTAAAACCATACAACGCTCGCATTAAAACAATACAACGCTCGAGGACATACGTCCCAGCATTAAAACAATACAACGCTCGAGGACATAATCACTCGAGGATATAACGGCTCGAGGAACAAAACTGTCACCAACAATACAAAATTCGAGGAATTACTGTCACCGAACGGTAAACCTCGAATTGTTGCCCGGATCATTCATCCCTCCTTGAAAAGCAATGGTCCCCATTGCGTCACCGTTCCCCATCAGGTGTGGTAGTTGTGTCTTGATTTGATTCCCGATGCACACTTGGAAGGGACTGTGGTTTATGGAACTGTGTGGGGCCCGATTGTTCACCATTTCTGTCTAATCATCAGTCTGTGGATGGAAGGCTGTGAACTTCTTTAGCACGGTATCTATTTGCTTATGTTTTGTTGTCAGGGCTGTAACATCGGCCCTTTTGGATTCCTGTGGCTTGACCATCATGAAAACAAATTTCTTGGCGCTAAGCAGAGAGACAGATGTGGAAGGTGGTACTTTTGGTACCCTATAGCGCCGTGTTCCAAGAGTGAGAGTGATCCATCTAGTTCTTGATTCGTATATACCATGTCGATCATACATGAATGGCTAACCAAAGAGTACATCACAAACATCTAGATTGACCACATCACATAAGACCTCATCTTGGAAAGGTTGTATTGTATATGAGAGAAGACATTGGTGGGTGACACGGAGGTCTCTCCCTGGGCTCAACCATCCAATACTGTATGGTTTTGGGTGAGGTTTCATGGACAGATTTAGGCTTTTCACAACATTAGTAGAGATTAAATTCTTTTGACTTCCGCTATCAAGAATGAAATGCAGAGGCTTACCTTTCACCCATAACTTAGAGTGAAACAACCTTTCCTTGTCATCTAGCATCTCGTCGTGTGTCTATGATGAAGCTACAATGGCTTCAGGATCAGCATCTATAATTTCTTCTTCAACCTCTTCGATTGCAGGGTCTGTATGAGGTAGAGCAGTAGATGTTGTGGATGGTGACTCAGAAAGCAGTGATTTGATAGCTCGACATTCTTCTTTGGAGTGAGTTCCAGATTTGTGATAACCACACCACTTCCCAGTCTTTCCTTCCTTTTGCTTCCAATTTTGGCCTCGTGTTTGACCTTCTTTATCACTTTTCCATTTCGAAGACTGATTCTTTATATCTATTCTTCCATGCTTCTACTCAATCTTTACTGCGAACTTGTATGCCTCACCGATGGTTTCCAAATTGAAGAGATCCATTTCCCCCCAGATGTACCATTGTAGTCCACCACGATATTTGAGAGTTTTATGTTTCTCACTTTCTTCAATGCCCAGTCTTGCAGACAAAGAATGAAAAGTGTCTGTGTAATCTTGCACAGATTGGTCCTTGCCTTGGCGAAGTTGTTGCCACTGTATGTACAGATCATCATACGCGCCGAGGGGATAGTATTCTTCTTTTACTGCTTCCGTAAAATCATCCCAGGTGGGTTCCACCCCAAGGCCAATAATATCCGTACTGAACCTCTTTTTGTACACTTCCCACCAGTTTTTCACGGGCAATTGATTTCAAAAGAGCAAAGGTGATCTTTTCTCCATCGGTGAACTTATTTACAGAGAAGTAGGACGACAGTTGATCCAACCAATTTTCCACTGCATCAGCATTGATTTTGCCTTCAAATGTGGGAATATCAAAATTTACCTGAACCTTGAAGGGTGTTGGGGCACTGAAAGGAAGCTCCCTTGATGAGGAGCCCGGATGTGTAGCCGCGGAGCCAAAATTTCCCATCGGAAGTGTTTGAAGAATTTGAGCAAATTGTTGGAGCATCTACGCTTGTTGCCGCTGGAGGGCTTCATTCACCATTTCCTTGAAAGGATCGGATGTCTCGGTGTCATCCGCCATTTGAGGTCGTTTGGGGCACACAGGTGGAGCGTTTGGAAGCTCTGTCGCTTCCCACCCAAGTTTCCTGTATCCTGACCTCGTCCTCGGGAACATACACTCTCAAGACAAACCGCTCTGATACCACTAATCCAAAACTCGGAAGTTCTGGTTGACAAAGATTGCAATAGCACAGAAACAACACAATAACAATGAATTCTCTGAGAAGAGACGTCGTATTACTTACAGATCGCAATACAAATATAGACTTATCTTTGGGAAGAGATGTCTTGCCAAAACATACGCTTATCTCTGAGAAGAGATGTCTGCCTTCCCCTTTTGGGTTACAATGCATTTATACATATTTTTGAAAACAACCTCGGGAGATTGCGTGGCTCGAGGAATTAACGGGTGACGATTTAACGTCCCAGCATTAAAACCATACAACGCTCGCATTAAAACAATACAACGCTCAAGGACATACGTCCCAGCATTAAAACAATACAACGCTCGAGGATATAACGGCTCGAGGAACAAAACTATCACCGACAATACAAAATTTGAGAAATTATTGTCACCGAACGGTCACCTCGAATTGTTGCCCGAATCAAGATGAGAGAAGAATTTTGGAGGTAATGTTGAAATGCATATAATGTATTTCAACGCTAAAAAGTTGAATATTGAGCTATATTCTTTAAAATCATTGTGTATCAAAAAACAATGTATTAATCTACAAGATTAAATTTATAGGGTTAGTTAATTCATACAACTAGGTTGATGAAGGAAGTTAGTGGCTGTTTCCAGATTGAGTTCACTAGAGGGCTTTGCCTTATACATTGATTAGAGCATATCAAATCAGCTCCAGTATACACATAGTTTTGAAGTTTTGTCGATCCAGTGAATGCTTCATGCTATATGTTAGCAGATTCATTCAATGTTTATACTCCCAAATCAAGGGAATAAATTTATGGTATACAAAATAAATTCACAACAGAATCTTACACAGCTCCAGTATTCACATATTTTTGTCTATCAAATAAAACTTCATACTATATGTTAGCAGATTCATTCTATATCCACAGCCCCAAAACGAGGGAATAAATTTATGGTGATACAAAATAAATTCACAACAGGCTTTTACACAATAAATAGCGACCAACTTATTGATAAATTTTACAGTATAGTGAATAACAATTCACCATCTTTATCTAAGACCTTGTATTTCATCTCATCTTTAATCCAATAGTAAAGATAAATTACAGTGATTTATTTTGGACTTCATACAGCATACTATTAGGTGATCTTCGAATGGTCTTAAATGTATATTTGGCTAATGTTAAAAATAAGTTACAATTTCACATAATTACTTGATGTAACTCAACCTACTGTTTGGATCTTCTTTAGTGCCGTTGACCATAAATTGAAGATTTTAAGCTAAATTTAACCTAAATGATATATTTTCTCTGATTAAAGAATAAAACTCTGCATTAAGTGTGCTTCAGCATAATTTTTTAATTTTATGGGAAAACACTACACACCCACACACACACATATATAACTCCTAAACAGTTAATTTTATGTTCTAAAACAAAATTTTCCAGAAGGAATTGTGCAAGGATTTAGAAAATCAACATTTCAGGCCAAACTTTGTGGACCATCATCAAGATTGAATCAGAGAATATGGAGACTTTTAACTCCTAAACAGTTAATTTAAAGTTCTAAAACAAAATTTTCCAGAAGGAATTGTGCAAGGATTTAGAAAATCGACATTTCAGGCCAAACTTTGTGGACCATCATCAAGATTGAATCAGAAAATATGGAGGCTTTGGTAATGTATAGCCTTTGGCTCAAACACAACAGAAGATTTTTCAGAGATTCAGCCCTTTAATGGGATTGATTAACTCACCATATAGAAGTGGTGATTTCAGAATGAGTTTCGCCAATTCTCAAATCTTCTCTTCATCCCCCAAAGCACACTGATAAACTAATTCTTCAGAATTGACCTCTGATCTCTCTCTTCTTAATGGGAAAAATAAAACTCATAGCAAACACCAAATAGCTGCCACCAAAACAAGGCTGGGTCAAACTAAACTTTGACGGTGCTTCGAGGGGAAACCTGGAAGAGGCAGGGCTAAGCTGCATCTTGAGAATGCCCCAAGGACAGCTCCTTGCTGCATCCTCCTCCATTTCCCTAGCCTTCAACGATGAAGTGGAAGTGAAAGCCTTAGTTGACAGCCTCCTTTTAGCAAGATTCCAGGGACTGAACAAGTTAGAAGTGGAAGGTGACTCTCTTATGGTGATCAATGCAATGATTAAAGGTAAAACCCCAAACTAGAAATAAACTACCTTCCTGGTCGAACTCTTGTGATGCAGCAGTTGTTTCAGGCTTTCAGCAAATCTCCTTCGCTAACTACTTCCAGGAAGCCAATAAACTTTGATGGTGCTTCGAGGGGAAACCTGGAAGAGGCAAGGCTAAGCTACATCTTGAGAATGCCCCAAGGACAGCTCCTCGCTGCATCCTCCTCCATTTCCCTAGCCTTGAACGATGAAGTGGAAGTGAAAGCCTTAGTTGACAGCCTCCTTTTAGCAAGATTCCAGGGATTGAACAAGTTAGAAGTGGAAGATGACTCTCTTATGGTGATCAATGCAAGGTAAAACCCCAAACTAGAAACTAAACTACCTTCCTGGTCCAACTCTTGTGATGCAGCAGTTGTTTCAGGCTTTCAGCAAATCTCCTTCGCTAACTACTTCCAGGAAGCCAATAAACCAGCCAACCTTCTTGTGAACACAGGTGCTAATCTTGGTATTTTGTTAAAACTTGAAAGCACTCTCTCTTCAGACTGGTTGGGTCTTGAAGAGCTGGTCAAGAGGGACACACATGTTTCTTGAAAGGGATGAAGATATTAAAAAATATATAATAATAATCAAATGAAAAAAAGTAAACACGTCAAATCCTTGGGATTTTAATCCCAAGGTAATCATTTTTCAAAGGGTGGGAGATTTGATATTCAATGACATGGCATCACTAGCTTCCCTCAAAGCACCATAATAAGGCAATGACTGCATTGGATAGGATATCCAAGGCAGCATACACACATAGACAGAAGGGGCAAGACTTGTTAAAGAACATCTGGCACGAACTGTATTCAATATCCCCCTTAAATTATCTCTTCCCCCATTTATTTATTTCTCCTGATTCTCTCTCGTTTCCATTTACAACTTGTAAATTCCATCAATGACGTCTGTAGCAAGCCCTTCCCAAACGCATGTTGCAGAAGCCTGTACTGATTCTTCAAGACATCTTCATGTGTGTTTTGTTCTCAGTGGCACTGGGGAGGATTGTGTCAAGCATATCCTTGACTGGGTGGCTACGAAGATTTCAGAACTATTAAGAAGTCGCCTGCCTCCATCCACGACAGTTTCTTGTGCAGGCTGGCACAGATCACACCGGCCTTCTGCATCTTCCAACTGCTGACATACCATCTCTTCCCTCCAGGAGCACTCCCAAAATTGGAGGAGCTTAAAGCAATATGGGAAATATATAGGCCTGCTATCTCTATCAAAGAACAGGACATTGAACTCGAATTCCTCTCTCATGGCCTCTGAAAGAAGAACTTCCCAACTATCACCCTCCGGAAGAGCAACATGAGGATGAAAGTGGGTGGGGAAGAAGTTTCAGGTGCACTGGAACAATCTATTTTCTGCCTTGGAGAGAGCTCAAGTTGCACGAGAAATGCATCCACCAACTCTCAGCCAACACAGCTCTTGGCAGGAAGTTTGGGCCAAGGCAGCAAAAGGCCAATCCTACTCCCCCCTGCTAAACAACCCTCATCCCCAAGGAAGTCGGGCAAACATGCACCCAGAGTTGACAGCATGACTGCCGATGAATGGATCAGGCAATGTCAGGGCCCCATGGACATTAAAGTCATCCTCAACGGCCCCTCCCGCTCTCTCACTCAATTGCTGGAATTGGGGATGTGTGCTACATTTGCCTCGGATGTGAGCTTCATTCTCACAGCTAGAGGCAATTGGCCTGAAATCTTCGTCTGACAGGATAAATTTATGGCAGGCTTTGAGGCTCCCCAAGTGGACCATGGTGGACTTCTCACATGCAAGCTGCACACAAAAAAAAAAGGCTCTGGCTTCTATCCTCCATCTGGTTTGATATTCCTGTCTAGTTTCTTGCTGCTGGATTTTTTTCCTAGGTTGGTGAAAGGTTGGATCTTTCCTGTGGGATGTTGTATCTCCCTCGATGGCATATCTTCACTCAACCATTGATCTCTCGTCTGCAAATTTCTGTTTTCTGCTGTATAGGTTAGGCCACCTTTCTTTCCCCATGTTATCAATGTACTTCTTTTTAAAAATTTATGTGATCATGGGTGAGGGCCCCAGTAGAACCCTTTGTCTAATCTATCAAATAAAAATTATACATACATGAAACACCTATACAGTTTGTATGATATATAATATATAAACAATGTCTTTTTTTACTTCTGATAAGTTTCTGTGATATGTATACATCAAAGAGCACTACATTAGACAAGTAGCATACAAAGGTCAACCACAATGTTACAGTTGTTTTCTTATGCCCTCTTATCGTCACTGATTTAATCTCGAGCATGGAAATCCACATGACCCCTAATACAGAGAGTTGATTTAAAAAAAGGATAATTGTTAATTTTACAGCTACAAAATACACAGTCACTCAGAAAGTTGACAGACCTAAGTGGCTTGCACGTTCTCTTCCAGGTTTTAAAATTCAAGTAGCACTTGATATGCAAAATGAAAATATTCTAGATTGAAGATCCATTTTTCCTGGGGTTGGAACTAAATCATTGCATTATTTCAGAATCTGTTTCCCGCCTTTTTAGACATTATAAGATCTAATTACCATCTAGACTTTATAATAAACCATCCCTCAAAGAGATGTGCCATAGATATTATTTTTCACTCTATACATCAATGTGAAGACCTGGAGTTTGAAGTAGCTATGATATCTGCACTTAAAGCTTCAAATACTGTGATTGTCTTACCTCCTAAGCCATGCACATATTTTGATTTAATTGTTCTTTTCAATTTTGAATTTTGTTTAGCCGCCTTGACCATCAAACACTAGTGATGCATATCTGCTCCCTCAATCTCTTTAAGGTAACAACATCATAAGTCAAAATTCAATGCCAGCAATAGATTTCAAAAGTTGATAGAGGACATGGAAGAAATCAAATTGATAGAAAGGAATCAGAAGTTTTCAAGCGCAAAGGCAGTAAACTAGGCTACTGCCAAAGGCCTAGGAACACAAGAAGCACTCATAAAAAGAAAAGAAAAAAAAATACCATGCTTTTTTAAATAAAGGTATCAATAATGAAAAGAATCATGAATTTGTAAAAAAAGATTAGACCAAACCAAAAAAAAAGATAGATCCTATTGAGATAAGTAATAAATTCATTTTTTTGATATGAAGACAGTCTCCTAGTACCATTATTATTAGTTTCTTATTATTTGATTTAGAATTTAGATAATAAATCAATACCAGTTGTATGCGACCTTTGACGGGAATCCGAAAGCGACTCCTGGCAGCTCTAGAATCCTCATAACTGCAATTTTTCTTTCCTCTGCTCCCTCTGGACTTGCTTTGAGGTAAATTTCCCACAAGATCGACAGATGCATAATAAAGTAAGGAACTATTTCCATCCACACAAGTAACTGAGAATGGAAGCTTCCGCGATGGTGGAGAAAAACACCCGCCAGATACATTTAATACTGCAAGAAATCCATCTATCTTCTGCAAAACAACAAAAGCAAACCAGATGATATTAATCTATGTTATAGACACACCTGCTGGAAAAGTCAGGCATAAATTTTCCACAATGACATCCTAAAGATAAGAGGATTTGGAAACTAGCATCCTGGACTGTTTGATCCAAAACACTGAGTTAACACAAAAAAGTCAAGCCTGGTAGAAGCAATTGACCAAAATTTATGATGTATGCATTAATGTGAGAAAAGTAGCAACCTTTTGCATAAAGCAAATTATTCATTTTTACTTGCAATATGTGAGAAACAACAAAGTCGTTGCCTTGGGAGAATAAAAAGCATGATACATGAAGCTTTTATAGAACTTTCTAGCAGAAAATAAAGTCAACAAACCATCCACATCTGAAAGTTGAGACCAGACAGTAGAAGATCAGAAACATTGGTTAAGAATGAATTTATATTGAGAAAACTAAAAAAATTGAAATGTCATGCATAGTTCTATGCCACATTATCAAATTTTAAATAAATTGCAAACATCCCAGACCATCTGTTTCAGAGAGAAACTGAATATCTAACCTGATTGGCTTTCCCAGAGGAAAACCTGCCTGAGAGGAGAGATTCTTCAAACGATCCAACAAGGGACCTTCTCGTTGGCAGCCCACTTAAGCTTCTATGTAACCTGATCCCAGTCTGAGGTGCAGAGGTTGATTCACGACCCCATCGTATCCCCTCGCCTCTGTACTCAAGAGGTGTTGAAGGAGCTACGTCCTTATAGAAAATTCCAAATTCCTGAAATGACTTTCTTGCAATTCCAATTTCATCCTCCAAGACTGATGCATTATCCGTCTGGTGTTCCTCATGTTTAATATTTGGATTCCTTGTTAGCAGAGAATTAGCATCTGTGGCTTCGACATTGTCAGGCATAGCATGGCCATTTAATCTCATTCTATCATGCCATTTGGGCCCAAGAGGAGACAGAGAAAGAAGAGGTGGAGATTTTGAACATTTAGTAACTACTGGTATGCATGTACCTTTCTTATTTAATTCCCTGTGTGAATGTCGCTGGAAAGAATCCAAAAAATGACAATCTGGAGTAAGGATCTTTGCACCATCGAGCAAAGGACCATCAGTCGAAATAACAAAGCAATTGCAATCTCCACTTGCACGGTGCTCCCATTTATGACACCTAGGTATAGGTAGTGGCATGCTTTGTGGGCAATCTGCACAATTTGCTTTCTTAAAATCGTGCCTGTCAAACTTGTAGCAATCCTCTTTTGTTTCATTAGCATAACTTTCAGAAAATCCCAACAAATCTCTTCTTTCATTTTCAATATATCCACCGAGGATCCCACTATGGCCAGAAGAAAACATGTCACTAAGAGGGGATAGTGTTCTTTTCCTGATCTGCGGTGCAGGCAAATCAGAATTGCCTTCAGATGCATAAAAAGGTGCACAAATTTGTAAGCCTTCGGAAGTAATATTTTGTACATTGCCAGGGTCAAAATCACTGGGAGACTTAAAGCCTACTACTCTTGAAGCTGGGTTGCTAATTCCTTGACTCAGTTTCATGCCATTCTGCTTTTCATCGGGTCCATATCTCCTCCCATGCATAGTTGAAGAAGCATCAAGATTAAGTTTTGAAGGAATATGGCTGTGTGGGCAATTAGGGAACTCAAAAATGTTTTTCTTTTCTAAATCTCCAGTGCCAGCACCAGATATACATCTAGCACTCCCGGATACATAACCTATTGTCTTAACACTCCCCACATCATCATTTTGCCATCCAGGAAATTCGTCATGGCCAGAGCTACTTATTCTAGTGAATTGTGGTGAAGTTCCCAACGAACTATTTGACAGCGTTGTGGCCTCGTCAGAAATTTCATCACCATAAAGTCTAGGCAAGCCCATTGTTGCCTAAAGCATTTATAGCACTTGTTAAAAAAAAAGGTAGAATGTAAGATATTTCAAATTCCTTATCTACAAATTGGAACAGCAGAAACTGCTGTTACCAGATACCAAACTTAGAAATCAATCACTAAACTGTAAGGTTCTTCCTTGATGACAACCTTCAATGAATATTACAAACACCCATTTAAAGGAAGGCCCTTTCATCCACATCGAAAAACATGCTGCTTAAGAACCCATAACATTCCCTATCAACCAGCATCCAGCATTTCTCCACAAATGCTACATACCATACTGCATACTCGTTGTTTCAGAATCTTCCCCACTGCAGCGTCCCCTAGCATAGCTTTTATTTATAGGATACATCACCACCAAACCCAATCTCCTGCCTCTAAATATTCCACAAAAATTCAGTGCATTCCAACACCTAGAGGCACGAAAGTGTTCCATGATTAATGAGCGGTGCTGAGGATCCTGGTCAGACTCTTCAGTAAGACAAACCCAAAGAGAGTAACCAATCAGCAAGGAATATCAATCAGTCAGTGATTCAAAAGCAGCAAAAACAAGAAAATTCCAATAGTGCACGTCTCTTAGGTAGCGTACACAACTTATTAATCATAGCTAAGTAATGAGGCTGATACTTCTCAGTTCTGCCAATCTACTCTAACAAGCAAAGCACATTACCCGGAAAATCGGTCGAGACGTATGTGATAAATTAAAATGCACATACAGTTTATCCAGAATTTTAATAATCAACGGTGCACTGCGAAAACCTCAAATCTCTGAAGCATGCAGTATATTACAAAGAACCACAATGGCTTGTGGACAGAAAAGCAGGGTAGACAGCTATTCACACTGCAAAATAGAGAAAGAATGCAATTCTTTATTTCTTGTGCAGGTTGTCAGAGAATCCCCCACCACACAAATACCAATATTGTAACCCTGGAACAATAATTCCAGAATCTAACAGAACAAAGCCAGTACTCTACTCCTTAAAAAAATAATCAAAAACCTACACACAAGTATTCCCGAAAGCCTTTACAAAAATCAGCATCTAGATAGTAGAGAATTAAGGAAAATTGTCCACCACATTTTTCTTTCTTCAGGGCCGTCCATTCCATTCTCTCTGATCAATCATTCCAAACCCCAAAAAAAACAAAACTTGAAAAACAGTCCACCGTCTAAAAATTCCCTTCAGCAGCCTATAAAGAGCATTTTCACAACAGGGCAACAAATTAATACATACTGCGGCAATGTATGATCGATTCTGAACCATCCCTTACAAAGCTCTTTCCAGCAATGGATCCGTTGACGTTTACACATAAAAATATATGAATAGTGATATACACATAAACTATATGAACAAAATATATGCGATTCTGCATTCAAACAAAAAGAGCACAGAAAAAAAATTCAAAAACCAAAAAAAAACGTCGCAACCACAAAGCTTTAAAATCCACCGCATAAAGAAGATACCAGAGAACAAAAGCCTGCCAATCCCGCATAATTTTACACCTAAAAGCTCAGCAAAACAAATCATTTTTCAAGGATTCTTACATTTTATCAAAGCCGGGGCAAAAGTTTCGTCTGAGAGATTTTCTGGGTAGTTTTAAACGGTAAAACTTCGGGCAAACTGCAAATTCTGTGAATCGGAAAATTGACGTACGGCTCAGAAGGCACGTAGGCGGCCTTTGCCGTGGCTGAATCGATCCATAAAAACAAAACCTTGAAACCCTCTGTATGAATGAATGGCAGAGAGCAAAATGGTTTTTTCTTCTTTTCATATAATTTATTTTTACGTGGGCTTGCGATGGTCCGATTTTGCATGTCACATGCGGTCTTTCGTTTTTTTCCCTAACATTTAAATTAGGTGTTCAATTTTTGTTTTTCGGTTTGTACGTAAGCGTATGCAAAAACGTACACGTGTGTTTATAGTTTTTAATATTAATTATTTTTTTAAATGAAGGTTAATCGGGACATACGCACTGAAAGGGTCTTATAATTTTTTTAAATTGTAAAATTTATTTTGACGAAAAATCGAAGAATTTTGAATGTAAAATCAAATTAAAAAATATGTATAGAATATTTTTGATTGATTGAAAAATGTGTAAAAATTCTTTATAGCATTGTAATTTTTTATCTCAACTGCTATTTATTTATCTTTAAAAATCTTTCCCCTATATAATAATTATTACTATTCTTAAAAAAAATTAATATTTTACAGTTCAAAAAATTTACACGACCATTTCCAAATGTAAAATAATTATAGTTGTCTCTTTTATGAAACCACAACATTAACATATTTATAAAAGTAAAAATCAATTGACCCTGAGGCTTTATTGTGTCGGATCTTTACATTCAAGAAGAAATATCGTTAATAAAATTAATTGACTGAAAAATTATAAATTTATTTAATTATAAAATTAAATATGTAATTATATGTAGTTGGGAGTTAGTTGGGTGGAACTAAAAAGGTTAATTGGTGGGGCCCAATGCCATGGTGTTGATTTTCTCAATCTTTGGCGCCTAGTGCTGCCTACAAACCGTCAACCATCAACTTTAATGCTATAAAGGGTATTTCGGTGTATTAAATGTGTGTACACAATTTCATTCTATAATGTGTGGGGGTCCCACACAAAAAGTGATGCCATCTAGAAGTTTTGTTAGGGCTTATGAGAACCGAACCAAACCTAACATTGCATGGTCCCACACTTCATAATTCACACGGTTTCCTATTTACGAGTTATTTATTTATTTATTTTTTTAAATTTTAAAAGTTTTTTTTTAATTTTGCAATTTGTCACGTGGAATCTCCCTCTTTCATCTCATTATATGGAATTTTTCATGTTTCATCTTATTAGGTGGATTTATTTACGTTTCATTTTATTTTTTGGGTTCTTTATTTATTAGGTATGTTATATTTAATTAGGTGAAATATATATATAAAATAATAATTAATTTTAAACATAGATAAATTATGTTGTATGTTAGGTTTAGAGATGTATTTTAAATATTATGAGATAGAGTAATAAATATTGAGTTTTAAAGGTGTATATGTGCATTTAGATATGAGACGGAGTTGATTAAGAATTTTGTATCAAACAGAGAATTATATTTGAAGTGTTTTGTACTCTTTAAATGATATCTCAGTCATACAATCGCTTTGAAATAATCACTTCCAATTGATTATCCCTAAATGAACTAAAATTTATGTGTATTTATAGACAAAATAGATTTGAATCAAAATCCTATTGGTACCAAAACCAACCACCAACGATCAAAAAGTGAAAGGTGTATGAACAAGGGATGAATACACTTAAGTCAAGAGGGGACCACTTAAAAAACTATTAGGAGCATATAAATGCTCCAAACAAGCCCCTAAAGCATACAAACACTTCAGACAAGAGGTTCCAATCAAGGGAGAATCTAGAGAGAAGCAAGACAATGGTTGAAAGGGCTCAAAAAGAGGCCACAAACTATTAGAAGTTGACAAAATATACCTATAGCATCTAATTTGTACTAATAATCTATAAGAACACAAACATACTAAATCATGCAATTTAGCAACTAATAATTCCTACGGACTATTTTTAAACATCTATATTTTGTCCTCTTTGATGTGTGTGCATATATACATATAAGAGTAAAGGAAACATATGGATAGAAATCTTTTTGTGCCTACAACTCCAAAACCTAAGTCCATATACTTGGGACACTGCAAAAACATGTTTCTATTTGTATATGTGCATGAGTGAATGCCAAATAATAATATGATGATGAAACATTAAAAACTAAATAATTAATTAAGAGGTTGATATAATACCCACATGGATCCAAGTGCATCCATTTTTTTGTGAAATTTTTAACACAATTCTAAGTGCAATCTTTGGCAACATTATATGTACTAAAAAAATGATGATGTTAAATAATATCCTAGATATATCTATTTGTGGAAATAGGTGGAATGTTGTGGGTACATCATGTTATAGAAGTGAGTGAAGTTCGAACACTTTCTTCTATGGGAGTATGTATAAAATATAATAATAGTTGGAGTATGTATAAATATAATAAATGGGTATATATCCCCATTTTAAGATGTGGGATGACCTTGTGTAATGCAAATCTCAAAAGAAAGGAGTTAAACACATTATGTGTAAAATAAAATATGAAATCAATGGGGTGTAACATATAAAAATATAGTCTTGGAAACATGCATGTTATCAAATAAATTGCCTCGAATGGGAGAAACAATGTAAGATCTAATTTAAAGCTTTTTTGGAATATTGTATGAGAGTTTTTCCCACTCAATGTTTCAGATCAAGATCTATGATCCATCATCATCAAATACATATCTCTTGCTTTCTCTTGAAGATGGATCACAGATGTTGATCCAAAATGTCAAACAGGAAAAACTCTCACATAGTATTCCAAAAAAGCATTCAATCAAACCTGAATAGACTGTAAAAGCATTAAATCTCTAATGTAAGCTCTGTTGTACTCAAATTTTGACTTCATAAAAAATTTAAAATTTTGGTTCCCACATGGAGAAACTATAAATTTGGAACTAGATCAACGAGGCTTCACATGCATACCAAGTCTTCTACATGTTTCACTTAAGGAAAAAATATTTTGGAAAAATTGAAGAAATCAAGTACCATTCACATATAAGTGCACAACAAGTGCAATTCTTCCATTTTGTCACATCTTTCACAACCAGACTTCATTTTGGTTCTCATTTAATGCATTAGAAATATATTATCTCAAAAATCATCTTTGTTTCAAACTTTAGAGTCCAAACTTCATATATTTTCATATCAGAGATTTAAAAATTTGGAGCCCAATAGAAACATTGAGCACGTCAGGTGAAAATACTATGGTTATATCCGGACTCTGTTTAGTTCTCGTTTGATATGTTGTAAAGATATTGTAAAAATGGTCATCTTTCTCTAAAGGATCAAAGTCCCAAACTTCATAGATTTTTCATACTAGAAATCCAAAACTTTCAAGTCATTCCTGAACAACCTCACAAGTGCATTAGATGCATCGAAGCATTCCAACCCAGCCTCATGGGTGCACTAAACATGCCAAGGCATTCTAAAAAAACCTCATGGGCATGCAGATGCATCGGATGTGCCACGACATTCTAGGACAGCCTCATGGGAACATCAAGCACGCTATACATGTAAAGAAAATGTCAGATTCTTATTTTGGCCATAACATTTGCATTCTATTTTAGCTCCCATTTGAAGCATTGGAAAGGTCTTCAAACAAAATATCTAATAATGTAAAATATTTTATCCTCGCATTAAAATTTTGGCTGTAAAATAAAGATTAAAAATTTTGATGGTACCCCACAGGGGTGATAGGCACAAATCTCTTTGTTTGGCCATATCTTTCACATTTGAACTCTATTTTGGTTCCCGTTTGAAGTATTATAAAGGCATTGAAACAAGAAATCCAATGATGTGAAATTTTTTATCCTCAAAGACTTATTTATGGTTTTGATTCTTAGCTTTTTAATAAATGTCCCTTTGCAGGACTCAATTTCATATGTTAGAGTGTAACACATACTATTTCCAAACTCTGCCACCCAATGGATAAGGCTTGATGGGACCACTTGGTGTTTGATTTAAGTCACTTTATTAAAAATTGAAATACAAATGTAAAATTTAATAAGACAAAAATGAGAATACAAAATTCAATATGACAATATGGAAGGTCATTT
Organism: Torreya grandis; assembly: GCA_037957365.1. Classification (NCBI taxonomy): domain Eukaryota; kingdom Viridiplantae; phylum Streptophyta; class Pinopsida; order Cupressales; family Taxaceae; genus Torreya; species Torreya grandis. The sequence goes on along the minus strand of JARHVA010000965.1, from coordinate 3,578,369 downwards.
CATCCTCCTATGTGTTAAAAATAAGAGAGATGACACTTGTAAAAGGGTACTTATTTAGTTCAACCTCTCAAGGAAGAGTTGGTTGCAACTTTGTGTGTGATTTATGTAAATTTTTAGATTTGAGTAATGAAATGCAAGCAATCCGTTGATATTAATCTTTGGCTTTGTGGGTTTTGATGTTCTTTGTTTTTGAATTATGTAATTCTATTAATAGATAAAGAATCCATTGAAATTGTGCACTTTTATTGGTTATGTGAAACTCATGATGTTTCCAGACTATGTTGTAGACCTTGTGTATGGGCTTTGAACCAAGTGTATCCATTACAAGTTTTGAGGAGACTTTGTGCTTCCAAACAAGCCTTTTCTGTCCAGTACATATATTATTCATATTTTGTTTTTGTGAGAGGAATAATTTTGAACCACTTTATTTAAATCTGAGTTATTCTAGTGGTTCTCTGCATTGATTTGGTTGTGGGTTTATCACCTCCATCTTCCTCCACTCTTCTCCCCTTTTCATCTTCCACCATTTACCAATTTGATTTTTTTTGTGCTTTTTGATTGAAAGTACACAAAACACCCCAAAAATACACATATCCTACGAGGGAGCTACCCCTATCAAATCCAGGGTAAAATCATTGTTGATTTCAACAGTGATTTCTCCAATTATTGTTAAATTTGTATCACTTTTCATTGGGTGAGCCATAAAACATGTAAATATAAAAGTTACCTAAATTTATACTAGCATATCCCATACAGGCCCAAGAGATAAGCAATGTAATATCAAGAACAATATGGCCCGTATGGGCCCAATATATAATAAGTGTGAGACAAGAACAATATGCCCCATATGGGCCCAATATATAAACAATATAACATCATCATCATAATATAGATTAGTACAAATTGTGAGTATAATATTTTGACCCTAATGGATGCATGGTATAGGTCACGGAAACCTAGACAATAGGTAGAGATATTTTGCATGATATGGATCCTGGCAACATAAAACACAAAAAACACCTAACTAATACAAATTTAATAGAAGACATGTCAACTATATGACAAATTAAAGAGTAAACACTTCATGAACATGAGTCTCACTAAAGAAGGCACATAAGATAGTACAACCACATAAAACATGATGTGTAGTTAAAGACACACCAGGCATACGAAAACACTCTAGGCATGAGAAAACACACTATACACAATGTATCATGACATGAAGATTGTTAATCACAGTGTAAACACTGTATATATCACATTAAACATGGTGCAAGCATGATAAATGACATATTGAACACATATAGGAAGCACGATGTTATATGTAGAATATATATATAAAAGACATATATTACCATGCAATATACAGAATTTACATGAAGCACATAAAACACAACAACCAAATCATGTTTAGTAGACCACCATAATTAATATCAAATACATCGAACAATATGCCAAGTAAAAGTATAGTAGCATAAAGACTAGTCAATGCAAGAATAACTTGTATGAGAGCAAGGGATATGACCACATACAAACTAATCAATGGAATAATATTATCCTTAGAGTTTCTCCCAAAGAAAACATGGGATGTGACCCCGTCCTACTATGAACCTGTTATTAATAACATGTAACATATGAAAAAAGGAAGTGTGCAATGATCTTGACAAACTCATCAATAACATGTATATTAATGAATTATGACCTCTATGTCTAGGCATATTACATGAACATGAAGTGTGTGCCCTGCCACATTCACTATGCACCAATGCTTTACAATCACCACTTAACAAGACAAAGACAAAATAATTTCATAAAACATACACAATAAAAGAGAGATGAAAGCCAAACATATATATAGAAGAAACATGAGACAAGTAGGGATACCTTCTTCCCCATAACTTATATTAGACTTCATTGGAGCATGTTGGTTTGTTTTTAGAAATAAAACATGTCATCCTCTTTTATAAGTTATCTCAAACCTCCGGGATGGGACAAAATAAGTGACACAAGGAGGATAAATAATAGAAAAACTTAGAAAAGGAAAATTGATAAAGATTGAAGAGAAATTGCAAGTAAGATTAAAAACCAAGGGAAAATGAGAGATAAGGCTAGAAAACAAAGAAAATGGTGAAAAATAGTGTGATAATAATTCATTGAAACAAAAACAAATGATAAAATTAGGTGAAAAGGTGATTGTAGAGAAGTGATGAAAGTTAAAGCAAAATCACAAACATCAATGTAAAAGGCACAAGCAATCAAAATAAGAGCTATAATTGGAAAGCATGAAAATAATCAAGACCCCATGTGGGTGGAATGAAATAGATGAATCTTGAGTAGAAATGAAGCAAGTGCGTAATATAAAGAAGAAGTCAAAGTAGAAATTAATTTATAATAGAGATCATTCAGTTACAAACACAAGCAATTATTAAGCAAAGTTGGGCATTACTACCATCACAATCAAGTGAGTAGTAATAGTCAAATGAATATGTATAAGTTGTAGCATAAGTATCATTAGGGGCAAAATAAAGATGTCAAGGTACCCACAAATCAAGAAATGATAAAACATTGTCATCATCTCTATCATTTTTTCATATCCTTCCACATTATCCACTAGTTGATATTTCTCATTAATGTTATCTTGAATAATACAATCCTTCTCGACTTGTTTTTATTGTATCACAGTAATAAGTTGTGATAGGGAGAGATTGGTAGTGATGTTAGTATCCAAGAAAGACTCAAAATTATGGCTACAAACATTGAGCTCCATTAAAATTTATTGTCATAAATTTTTTAAGATAATAATATGATTTTTTTTTATGGTGGTGGTAATACTAGTGTTCCTAAATAGAGTGTTTTTTATAAGGGTGAAGATATGGTTTCAAAGATTCAAAAGTTGGAAGTCAGAGTTGAGAATTTGGAAGCTGAGAAGAATTCGATGGAAGGCACCATTCAGAAATTGGTTCAAATGAGTAAGGTCATCATAATAAATCGTGTGTATGAGTTCAATGTTCTAAAGGAAATCATCAAACCAAGTAAAGAGCACCATAGTGTAGCCAGTACAAACAAAATAATCAAGAGGCTGGGTAAAGGAAAAACTATAGAGATGGATAATTTAAAGGTGGAGGGTATTGAAAAGGCCCTCAATTGTTTGGGTAAAGAATGGAAACTTGTGCTAAAAGAATTGGATATGTAATACGCAAAATCTAGCTTTTTGTTTTTTCATTGTGGTTTGGTTATTACTTTGTTGTGTATAAACAATTATTTTGTTGTTTTCCTATTAGTTGTTTATATTTGTTAGTTTATCTTGGCTTTAGGCCTGTTTAATGTAATTGGGATGGGACCTGGTCAAAATCCACCTTTTACCCTTAATAAAATAAAAGTAATAATTTGTGAAAAGCATACTTTTGCTAGTAAAGATTTATGTACTTGGACCTTTTGTTCTCTTACAATAGGTATAAATCTTATATTTTATTTTGGTATTTTCTTGAGTACAACCTATTATTTAATTTATTCCTTTAGAATGTTAATATCTTTTTTAATTGTGATAACTTAGTCTCCATGTATAAACTTCAAAATTTGATGCAAAGTAGAAGGAATTGCCTTCATTTAGTTTCCATGGTCTATTGAGAAAAAAATCGGAAGATCCATTATTGAGTATTGTACTATGGTAAAGTGGCTCAGGTAAAGGGACGTTGCACTAAACCAGACTATGTAATGTGTAATTTAGATATGAACACAATACAACAAAATAATAATAAGCAAATACCTAATTGTAGGAATTGAAGTGAATTAAGTGTTATAATTTGATAAAGATATTTCATAGATAAATCCCCAAATTATGACTTACACATGTGTTGTCGGAGGATGAAAATAGATCCAGAAGCAGCTCTAGAATAAACCTAAAAAATTGGTGCAAATCCCAAAATTTGTATAAAACAACCAATATCAGGCCCATTCGATCTTGATCAAACCATAATCATGGGAGTTCAATCTTGGTAGGATAGTCTTGACCCTAGTGATACGATGTTAGATTCTCATGAAATTTTACTTACACCTTCATATTCTCTCGTTGAAAAAATAGTCTTAGTTTGTCAAATTGAGTTGTAGATATTCCAAAATTCATTCTCTCTTCCCAAACTTAATTGATTCAAAATCACCTTGTAAGACCATAAAACATGGAATTAGTTATGAAGGTCTACCTTAATCATAGTCCTGTTCTTAAACAAGTTAGAAATCGGCTCACATAGTCTAGGAAGTAGTCTAGTATGGTATGAAGATCTCAACCCTTATCCCTATGTATGAGATGTAAGCAACTAGTAGATTTTATATGCTCTTTCACTACTTCTTCACTTCACCTTTTTGTACAAGGCATGCTTCTCTAACATTTCAATAGATAGGCCTCTCAATATAAATCAAAGGGTCATTCTCTTTATGAATGCTTATTTTAAATGTATCAATGCACTTGTGTACTTATAGACTTTTTGAACTCAAATTAGTACCTTATTAGCACATAAAGGTCATAAAAGCCAATAAAATAGGACCAAAACAAAGATCAAGTAAAAAATGACAAAAGGGGGGCATAAAATAAAAAAGAACAAGATCGTAGAGGTTTAGTCTTGGTTAGACTAGGATTGAATTGCCATGATCCTGATCAAAATTTAGAATTGACAAAATTTAAAAGATAAACAAAGGAAAACACATCCTAAGACCTAAAAAACACTTAAGAAGGAAAATGATAAAAATAAAGAGAGGACATGACCACATAAAAAGGAATAGAATGTTGTAACTAGTGAAACTAAAGATGTCACAAGTGTCATAATTGTTGCAAGTGTTATAAAAACATATGGAAAAACACAAATAAAAGCCTATCCTAGACAAATTATCTAAAAACACATAAACACACTAATATCACAGCAAGTAATTGGTCATATACGAAAATCATGTGTTTGTAAGTACCAAATGAAATAATCCTTTAAATATTTTAGGACGAACTTGAATAAGCAAGACAATACAACTATGAGGCTCTCCAACCATATCATCATATGCCATGATGATTATTGGAGAATATGTTAAATCTCTTCTATAAATTTTGAGACTCTTAATGAATCTGAGTACGGGTATTAAGGACTGAACCATTATAAACCATGAATCCCTCTTTTTCTTAACCAAGCCCTCTTATAAAACCTCTGATGAATAAAGATATAATCTATGTACTATCACTTTAAATATCCTTATCATCAAACACGATCTGAGTAAGTGTTTTATTTTTCATAATTGTACCAACCACACTAATAAAATTGTCAAGTGGATGAGCATTAGCAACCTTTGGTGCTTATATTTGATTTTGTCTATCTAGGATATGTACTTTTCCCTTCTCATGTATTTGGTATTTTTGATTTGGAAGAGGGTTGGTAAAAAAATTAGAAGTGTTGATTTGGTTAAGTGATGCAGGAGCATCTACAAAAGTTTCAAATTCTAGTGTAAAAAATTCAAATTTTGGTTTTCCCTCCAAATTGTGAGATTTCAAAATTTCACCTTAAAAGTAAAATGTAATTATCAAAAAGTGAAAGTAAAAAGGTAAAAAGTAATGGTTAGGCTGTTGAGTGAATTAGGGGGAAATGGTTGAAACTATTTTCAACCTTAGAATATTGTTAAAACTTAAAAACAGTCTTTTGTTGCCTTAAGCCCAATTTGGGCGTAGAAGTTAGAAGGAAAGTTCTTGAAAAGAGAAAAAAAAAGAAGAGAATTCAATAATGAGAGAGAAGGAGAGGGGCATAGAAGGGAAGAAGGACAGAAAGGAAAATTTCTCTCATTCATGGGAAAAGAATGGAATGAAGAAAAGAGAGAAGAATTAGTGAGGGAGGACCTCACTCAAGAAATGTGAAGAAAAGAGAAGGAGCAAATTTGATTGAAGTCAAGAGAATGTGCAAACAAGGATTTGAAATCCATGGACTTTAATATTGTAATGTAAGTCTTCTATTTGATCTAAGAAAGAGTGAATATTTTGTTTCAGATGATTATACTGTTGTTGATGAAATTCTGGTAGTAGGCCTGTGTGTATGGATGTGTTTGATGGTTTTTCTATAGAACATTGAGAAAGCTACATGTAAACTGGTTATTTGGAATGTTGAGAATGAGTTTAAAACCAATATGATGTGTCCAAGAGATCCTTAAGTATTTTGAATGTATAAAAAGCCTAAACAAGCCTAAACAGGGTATTCAGGCCTGTATACTACAGCCCACTGTCTAAGGGAAAACCCATGTGAAAATGTTTGCATAAGGTTCATTTTTGACATGAAGATAAGTCTATAATGCAAGTATAAATATAAATGAAGAGTAAATAGGCTTAGAAACCCCTTTAATGTCCAAAAACTCCACAGTTGGAATTCAGCCCTGTAGGTGGTAATATAAGTCAGTGATAAGACATTGAATGTTTTGCATAGTAGATTGATTGATAAACTCATCCCTTGATATGAGTATGAATGGGGAGGTAATTTAGATGTTTACATGTTTGAATATCACCTTGAAAGGCCTATTTATCATTGTGTTTAAGAAACAAATCATGAACCCTGTTGGCTGTCATAAAAAAAATACAGTCAAAAGACACTAAATTGTTAAGCAAAGGAAGGTACAGAGGGTTGATATGACTTGGCTGATTATTGGAGAAGGTGTAGGGGGTTAAAACAGACCCTATAAAAGTGATTAGAACCCTTGAAACTGTCTAGAACACGCCTAGAAAAAAATAATTAGCTCGCAGCCTGTGACTGTCATGGGAAAATTCTGAATTAGGTTCAAACCCTTAAAATGAGTTTTAATGCTTAAAAACTCTTGAAACTTTGTAATCTGAACCTTGATGATTTTATCAAAATGTTGGAAGTGGTTTCAAGGTGATACAGTACGGATAAGTACGGAAAAAGTCAACTGTCAAGTGAGACCTAGGTGCATGTGAAGGGAAGAGTGTAGGCCAATAGAGGAAAAGTGGATTTCTCCAAAGAAGTTCCCAAAAAAATGATTGATTCACCTGTAAGAAGATAATGGGTATCTGTAATGGTGCTTTTTTTTATTATAAAGTCCGTACATCACTTTGGACAAGACATTTTGCACAAAAGGAGGGCTAATTGGAACAGGGTCTAAAGAAGAAAGTACAAATCCGTACAAAGTAACCTTAGGAGATTTTTCAGTATGTTATAGAAGAGCTTAATGGGTATCCAAAAATAGTTTTAATGTCATGATTTAGTTAACTAAAAAGGAGTTATGGCCAATAAATAGGGAAAACAGGGCTACAAGGAATGATGAACTAAATAGACCTGTATATGAAGTTAGCTCACAATTTGATGGTTACAGAGTAGTGTAAGATCGGTTTTCATCATTAAGCCACTAATTCATTGAAAATTTTGTTTGTTCTATCTACTTGAATTTGGTTGTTGTTAAAGAGATATAATTTTGTGTTTCAAAGTAATACATATATTTGAAGTTTTTTTTCATAATTTTATGATATTCAAAAAGCACATTTTCATCAAAGTTATTAGGCAATGGTCTTGAATGATCTAATTATCTTAGTGGAGGCAAAGTAGTCATGTTACATTCAAGCAATCTCTTTAAGACATTTTGTGGCATTCATTTAGCCTTGTGAATTTCATATGTTATCTTTGTTGAGGTAATATAAGATTTCCACGATGTTATTTTATAGCATTGACCACATTTATAGTTTTGTTTTTAGATTGAAATTCATTCTCATTGACTCTAGCTTGAAGTTTATCTTACTTGGGAACTTGGTGTTATAGACACTATTTTTGAATTATATAGCACCTCAGTTGTATACACTTGGCAAATACACATCATGGATGTGCCTTCAACCTCAAGACTTCTTGCTACTAAAAGACAACATACACTATCTCTATGTTCCTAATTACTTATCTCCTAGTTCGACCAATGTTGTCATGCTAATTCAGACCTTATATCTTACCCAAAATATTATAACCTTGCTTATCTTTAGTCTCTACAAGTTTTGGACCTACATCTATTTTACAAATGCTAGGACACTTGTGTCCCAGTCAGATGCCTGCATCGACACAAGTGTCCTATTCCAATGCAAGTGTCTAGTACCCTAAAGTCATCTAATTAGTAAATGAAATGTATTTTAATAATCGACCAAAGTGATTTAATGTAAGATATTATCCAAAGGATTGTTATAAATATAAGATCAACCCTCATTCATTCCTCACTTAGAAAAACACCTAGCAACTAACAAGGCAACTTACTAAAAGCATTCTATCAAGTACTCAAGTGAGTAAAGTTGCCATGTTTTTTCCTATTTCCATATCAATCACAAGGAAAATACATTTACAATTTTGAAGTATTGAAGGAGCATTTCATGAGCCACATTTTTCAAGTTACGAGTTAGGTCATTGCTCTACTTGCTTATCACACATTACATGATTCACACACAAGCCAATCTGTAGGGGAGAACTACATAATTTTTAGGCCCTCTTTGAAGTATTAGTTATGTAGGCAATCCTCATTGATAGAGGGGTCTTTGGGGTAGCTCGACACTGTGTGTCAACTAACCCATTTTCTTACAATCACTATTAAGATGAAAAATTAGGTTTTTTATATTTGACAATGAGTGATAGTCTATGACACAAACATGAATGCACCAAAACGAAGGTGACACACATAACCCAAAAACATCTAGGTAGTCACATCTAGTTTCAACAAGTATTCCATATTAGACACCTACATCTGATCTAGACAGTAGCATCGACATAACCATCCTAGGTCAATATAAGTACCCATGGTTATATAGGTGCAATTTGGTGTTTACCTGATCTTTAGACATCATTCTTGTTGAAGTTTACCATTTAGGATGTTTCTTGCCTACTTTGTCCTAATCAATGTGTTATCTATCTAACTTATCATGGATGATATTGATTGATTTTATGTTTTTGATTATGAAACTCTCCAACTTTATATCAAATAAGGGGTAAAAATTGATTACTCTTGTATTATTCCAAATGTAAAAGCATCTAATCTTAAATCTTTTAATGGTGGTAGCTACCATCCCTCTAATTAGGTCCATACTCCTACCATTTCAAGATATGAGTTTATCCATATTAAGGAAGATATATAGCCTATAATCCTACTTCCTACACCACTACCATCTGATTTTGGCCTTTGATATTTTCTAAAATATGAATTCAAAGGACAAGGAATGGGCAAAAATGAACAAGGTATAACCCACCCTATATCTCTTAAAAATAATACAACTAGGCAAGGCTTGGGATTTTCATTAAAACCTCTAAGTCACCAATGAAACAAGTCATATAATCATGCCTTTCATGCAGCTTTTACATCCAAAAAGGACACATATGAGTTAAATGCTCCTTCATATGATCATCAAAAGTTCTGACAAGTACATAAGGAAATTATGATTGGTTTACAAATTCATTATAAGGGGTATATTCCTTCAAATAAATTAATTCAAACCCCAATAATTCTAACACCTCCAAATAGGTAAGTCATATAATCATGCCTTTCATGCTCCTTTTACCGCCAAAAAAGACATATATGAGTAAGATGCCCCTTCATATGATTGTTAAAAGCTCTTACAAGTACATAAGGAAATTATGATTGGTTTACAAATTACTTATAATGGGTATATTCCTTCAAATAAATTAATTCAAACCCCAATAATTCTAACACCTCCAAATAATGTCCCCCTTATCAATGGCGATGATTGTCTTTACCCTTCATTTGACATTGAATTTTTTCAAAAGGTTAACCAAGACATCATATCATCTTTACCAAGTAGCTTTAAGGCACCAAGAAGAGTTAAGCATCACAAACCTAAAGTGTCGAAGGCTCTTAATGTTCCAAATCCTTCAACCGAGGTCTTTAAACTAAGGGATATTTATCTCCCAAAAGATTCATTCATGCAAAAGGTTTATACCACACCAAAAGAGGCGTCTTTACAAAAGCTCCCTCCAATACCAATTGCTATATCTATACCAAAGGTGAATGAACTGAGCTCTTCAAATGTTATACCAAGGGTACCATAATTCAAAGATATAATACCATTGCCAAAGTATCCTAAATTAAGTGATTCAGAACTTACACTTGTTATCCATAAGGATGATGATACCCATATGCCTAGATTCAAGAGAGGTAGTGGATTATAATCAATGATAACACCTATGCCAAGCACCACCATTCCATGGAATATTATATTTATATTATAAACACTATTAGGGGTCTTAAAAATTAGGTTTTTATACTTCAAATGTAAATGGCGTTCCATAATAGAAATGTAAATGTTACCTCAATCAACAATCAACCTCTTGCACAATACATAATTGAATGTCTTTATCCATGAGATTTTGAACTACCAATTTTACCTCTCTTTTTTAGTCATAAGTACCCATTTGACCACATGATTATTTAACCCTAAGATGAGTTTTCTAGGTTGAGGTTACCTAGATACTATTAAAGGGGCATATAGAAATAAATAAGCACAAGAATGATAATCATATCTACAACAAGTCATTTGGGTGCTAAATTTAGATATAACACATGTTGAATTTCTTAGGTTGAGTTATGCTAAAAATAGTAAGTAAAACTATGCTAAATATGGAAATGACAAAGAAATAATGTACTTGGTTTATTCTGATGTTAATACAGTTTTGGATCTAGAATAGGTGGGAAGTGGATTAGAAGATGATTTTAGAACAATCATCAGTTTCTAGATTAGATGCTTCTAGAGCTACGAACAGTAACATCAGCGTAGGATGGTTACATTGACTCTACTATCTGAACTCAAATAAATTATCCCATATGGAATACCTATTGGAAAAGGATGTGACCACTTGGATGCTTATGAGTTTATTTTCACCTTCACTCTCATGCATTCAGATCTGGTTCATGAACTATCACTCCTCATGAATTTATGAAACCCTAGTTTTTCATCTTCATAGTGACCTTGGGGGTAAATGGGTTAGTGGGCACATGGCTTAGAGCTGACCCCAACGACCCTTTTGTCAGTGAGCATTGCCTACATAGCTAATACTTTTAAGAGGGCCTCAAACTAATGTAGTTCTCCCTGGCATGTTGGCTTGTGTGTGAAGCATGAAATATATGATAAGTACAATATTGACCTAGCTTGTAATTTGGCAAGTATAGCTCTTGAACTGATCCTTTAGTACTTAAGACCTTTAAATGTGTTCTCCCTATGCTTGGTATGGAAATAGGAAATATTTTCTCAATTGAATGCTTGATATAATGCTTTTGATGAGTTGCCTTGGTCTCTTTTGGTCTTTTATAGGTTTTTCCAGGTGAGGAATGAATGAGGATCGATCTTGTATTTATACCAATCCCTTTAGATAAGTAACTCACATTAAAGCACTTGGGTTGACCATTAGGATTCATTTCATTTACAAATTAGATGATTTTTAGGCACTAGACACTTACGTTGGGTTAGGACACTAGCATCTATGTAGGTGTTTGTTGTAGATGTTAGTGTCCAGGGAACAAGAAAGTAGGTATAGACTTTGAACTTGTAGAGGTGGAAGATAAGTAGGTTTTAAGCATTATAGGAAAGATAGAAGGTTTGGTTCATCAACATAAGATTGGTCGGACTAAGAGATAGGCTAAGGGGCACAAGATAGAGTAGATATAAAACTTTGGAGAGCATGAAAGGTCTAGAACTGAGAGGAACAAACAAGGTTTGATATTGCCAAGTGTATAAGACAGAGATGATTTATAATTTAGAAGTAGTGTCTACATCCACCCCCCTCTTTAATCTAGTAATGATATTACTTTTTTAGAGGAAAGGAATGCATACCTAGGTGTGTATAATACACCTTGTCTTTACTTGAGTCTAACTTGAATGTTTTACTAGTGACTGACCTGTAATCAAAAACAAATTATAGTGTATAATCAATGCATATAATATGGAATTGAAATTATTAAAAATATTAAAATTTAAAGAGTAAAGTCTAGGAGTATACCTGTGTGTCGATGTAACCACCTTGCCTATTAGCAAGTTTGATTTGAAAATATGTATCATTGTAAAGCTATGAAACTGAGATTAGGATATGTGTGTGTGTGTGTGTAAAGTGCATATATCTAAGGAGATATATATAGAGAGAGATTGGAAGACAGATTCCCCCAACCTTGGCAAAAAGGTGAGTTGCTACTCGACGATTGAGATTAGCTCAACCGTGTAACCTAATGATACTCATAACTTGGTATGGTTGAATGATACAAGCAAGTCCTAACTAAAAACTTGGTAAGATTGAATGATTTAATTACCTCAACCATACCACCCTATATTCATATTGTATTGGCCTAGCCAATATAGTCTATTTCACAGTTATCTTTCCTTGTACTATATTAGCCTAGATGATATAGTTATGAGTGTTATTCCCATCACTTATACTATATTGTCCATACCAATATAATTATATGTCAACTGACATCATTTCCAACTTTATTGGCCTAGAAAATACTATCAACTTAGATTTTGGGGTTAATTTATGGTTTGGAGTCGTATACATAGGGGTCATATTATCATCCCAAACATATCACTACACTCATATGCTCTACTTGTGCTCACATTTCTACTCTTAAGTAGTAAATGGAGGAGTTATAAGTTAATGTATTATTCTTGGAGGTGTTGTCTTGCTTGAAGGTATTTGAAGCTCATTAGGATGAGTTGTCCTAGTATTTGAAGTCACCAACTAAGGATATATAGATCTTCTTCTTACCATTTGAGATATTCATCCTACAACATCTCTTGTAAAGTGCCATTTGAGCCATGGTAATATTAATCCATTGAAAAGCCAACCTAAAGGTAAGTATCTCTATCCCTATTCTCTTTTATTTATTTACTTTGTAGATAGATCTACTTTGCTTATTATTATAATAGATGCATGTTTGTGTATCATTACTTATGATCCTCTTTATATCAATTAATATGGTATAACTATAGGGTTGCTTAGGCTTGACATTGTCACCTTAAGTTGCATAGACCGCCCATTAGTTGACCATTATACCACTTACTTTCTTATTAGTTTAATATGTTACAACTGTCTTGGATCTAGGTTACCCTTGTTCATCAGCTCCTTGCATGTGGTATCATTATTATATACTTGATAAACCCTTTTTTAACCATTGCTACATCATTTGAATTATCTGTGGATCTAGTTAGAGCCACAAGTTGTATCTCAGGCATAGGCTTTGGAACTCTAAACCCTTGTTATTGAGTGGGGATTTCCGTATAATGTATCTATGGTCACCTTGAGCACCATCGATGTATCATCCAAGTACATGCAAGCTCTATTGTTATGAAATTTATTTGTATCCTACTCTATAGAGGTAAAGATGATTATTATTTTTCATCCTAATTGACACATACACCTCTAATTATAGTTGTGCCAACTGTCACATATGTTTGTTAATTTCTTAGATTTGTTATTTTGCATGAAAAGTGTCCATCACTTTCTCTATCAACATAAATACATGTTATTTTTGGTTTGACCAATACATAATGCTTGATTTGACCCAAATTGAATGCATAATAACTTGTTATCAGTAAGAATAATAATGCGCTCTTGGTCTTGACATTGTGCATGGATGTTGACATTTTAAATCATGAATATGTTTATATATATATATATATATATATATATATATATATATATATATATATATATATAAACATATTCATGATTTAAAATGTCAACATCCATGCACAATGTCAAGACCAATATTTATTAATGCGATCAAATAATTTATATTTAATTAGGTATCCATAACACATGTATCATGTTATTGAAAGTGAGAATGAATACCCTAAAATTAAGGTGCAAAACTACAAGGCAAACTTTCTATAATGGGTATAAGTATTATTGGTCTCATGTATACAGTGATTGAAAGGCTTGAAAAATTTAGTTCACCATAAAATTTGGAAATAGAAAAATCCACACCTTTGCTAGAAGACAAACAAATACATTGCAATAACATTGCAGTAGTTAAGGAGGATCAATAGTAAGATGTTTTCATTCAACAATAACAATATTTGTGTGGAAACATTACCAGGTATGACAAGTGTGAGTCTACTAAATACATCGAGTAGGTGGTCACAGAGAAGTTGTTAACTGATGGAGTTAAAAGTAGCACTGCCAAGGCTTTGACAAAATTGAAAAATAAGGCTCAACACATACATGGTTTGGCATTGCAATTGATGAAGGAAGAGAAATTAAGGTCAAGAGAAATCAAGTAATAGTTAAAACTGAGGCATTTGAGTTTAAAAAAAGACAAAAGAAAAAATATCCAAGTGAACGGAAAAACTAATTATTTAAAAGAAACTTGCTTTTGGATGTGGATGATGACTAATTGCTACAAGGACTATTTTGATTGAAACATGCAATATATTAATATAAAATACACATAATGCATGTTCAATCAAAAGGTGGGTGGTATGAGGGCACACCCCAAAACCAAAAACATACAACCATTGGGTGACAAAACAACTTGAGAATCAAAACCATAGTTAAACTAACACCACAATGAAATCATCCAAATAATATAAATGGACAACTAACCAACATTATGCAACAATCACCACCAACCCTTTAGAAGGAGAATGAGGTGAAAGTGGGCTATCAAGATTATCTCTCTAGCTTCCCCCATGAGGGGAGAAATATGAGTTATGTTCCACCCATCATCCTGTTATCTTTCTTATTCACCCTCCTCATTTTGCTCGCAAGAGGGGAAGAAATTACCAAAGCTAGCCTGGGAAATTTCCCCTAAGCATCTCCACTTGGTAGCCTAATCCAATGCAACGAGAATCATCCTAAGGCAAGGGCCTCCTTCCAAACCTCACATAATGAGATAATATCCAATGGATAGGAGATGGAGGGGTTGAAAAGGTCAAATCATTGTGAGACCTTTACTGTACATAACCATGTGTATGTCGTTCATGCACTTTAATCTAGTGGTCATGAGGATCTTCATGGGGTACTTTATTGACCATGCATGGGCATTACCCTAATTTCCCATAAGAGTGCAGAGATGCTAAACCTCAAATTAAAATTTGTTTGCCTACACTTGGATCTATAACATTACATTAGATAGAATAAATATTTTATTAGGTAGTCTTCATTAAATATAACTACATTCTTGTCTTTCCAAAGAGTTAAAAAAATAATAATTTAGAAAATTGATCCAGGCAAATCCATGTACCGTTCCATTTTGAAAGTCTTCAATTTCTGGTTGAACCACTTGCACATCAAAGAATTCATCGAGAGCTTTTTGATGCTTCTTTTGGAATGCAAAACAGAGTCTGGATGCTCGAGATATAACTCACTAAAGTTTTCTTACAACTGGTAATATTGGGTGTCGAAAGGTGACATGGCATTGTTCAAATGCACCAAGTGGACCAATAACCTTTTGACATATGGCAATATGAATTTATGCAAAAAAAATGGTTTGGTGTTTAGTTTGTTGATAACCTCCAGTCTTTGGCAGGCAATCATATGAGGATCTGTGGGCTCTACTATTTGCTCACTGGGGGCCCTCAGCGAGGGTCAGCACACTCTTGTGGAGGGGTGCCCTGGCCTCCTAAGCTTCATGTCTTATTGTTTATGAATTTGTATTTAAGTCACAAAGTCTGTTGAAACCCCACCAATGTGGGATAATTGTTTAAAGCTTTGTAATACATCTACATGAAATAAGGAGCCTTGAACCAACACGTGGCAGAGCCATAAGCCATCAAACCTAAGTTTCCATGCCATCAACCTTGCCATGTAAACCATGTGAAGACTAAGTCATAACCAAGGGATTCTCCAATGATGGGCTATGTTTAGAATCAAGCTAAGCTTAACACCTAATCTCCTCCAAAGGGATGTCGGCACACTTAGAGTTTAACGCCACCTATTTAAAACATGAAACTAGTTTTTGAAAACAACGAATGTGGGATAAAAGATAAAGCATAAAGTGCCCAAAAAAAGGCTAGAGATTTGACCCATGAACCTTTTAAACAAAAGTGATATGCCTTGACCGCTTGTGCCATGGGTTTCCAAGTGGTATAAAAGGACAAAAACTTTTATTTGCAAAGGGAGATTCAACCGACTGTGAAAAGAGAATCTAGAGGGTGAAAGACTTGATTATGCCTTATACAGCCTTAGGTCATTAATGATAGGTCTGAGAGATGTTTTTATAGGCAATCAGACACCAGAGAAGGAGAATTGAAGACTTGAAATCAATTTGTAAGCCATTTGTTTTGCAAATTTAATGGAAATAATCTTCACTTCAAGCGGACCTGGAGACGTAGGCTATTGAAGCCGAACTTCACTATCAATTCATTGGTGAATTCTTCTATTTTTATCTGTTATTAATTTTGATCTTCATTTTAATTCTAGTTTTTATTTCATTATTAATAAAAAACTAAACCTAAAAGTCGAGAAAATATGTAGATCATTAAATGCGATAGTGTGTTATTCAATTTTACGACACTTGCATATTTAGTTTTCAGATCAGATTTTGGTATCAGAGTAGTTGTTAATTAATAGTGGTTGCTAGTGTATGTTGACAAGGTCTAAATCCAAAAAGGGTGAAGGAATACTCATTGAGTACAATCCAGAGATTGGCTCAAGGCGTGCTTCTAGGATGGCCGAAGAAGAGATGGAATCCAAACAAGCTTTCCACCGAGCCTTCATGGACATGAGACGCATGGTTGGGGAACTTTATCATGATAAACAAAGGAAATCTGAGAGTGAAAAAGAAGGTGATTCATAAGAATCAAAAGGTAAAGAAATTGAAAAACCTTCCTCTTCATCGGATGATGGTAAAAAAATTATGGAATCTCTCCCTTCACTAAAATTGGATATTAAGTTTGAATTACCAATGTTTAATGGTGAAGTTAATGCAGGGAAGTTGGATAATTGGGTCAAGTAGATTAAAGTTTATTGTAGGGTCTAAAAGATTGCAGGGAATGGGTCAAAAAATCATTTGGCTACTCTTCGTATGGGAGGCACAACTCTCATCTGGTGGGAGAGTAAGTTGAAGAAAGCTAAGCTTAAAAAAGGTAGCTCAATTTCTACTTGAAATGAATTTGTTGAAGAACTCAAATTTATCCTTTAGGCTATATGCAAAAATCCATGATGGATTGGCAAAGTTTTAGACAAGGTAAAGGCCAAAATTTTCAAGATTACACAATAATTTAGGAGAAAAGCCTTACTTTTGAATGTTCCTCTTTACACACAAGAAACACTACTAAAGTATATAGGTGGGATACATAGTTACTTAAGACATATGATTCTTATGTTCAATCCCACTAATTTAAATGCAATATGTGTTCAAGTCACTCATTTAGAGGCTAGATGAAAACAATCAAAAGAATCTTTTCCTAAAGCTAAAAGTAATCAATCTAATGTTAAGCAATCCAAAGGGGAAAGTTCATCAATAAAGGGTATACAAAAATCCACTATTACTATTAAAAAAGAATAAGGAAAACCATTTTGTAATCATTGTAAGAAAAATCATGATGAGTCTTAAGTGTTGGAAACTACACCCTGAGTTAAGGCCTAAAAGGTTTCAAAAAAAGGAAAAGAAGACTAATGATATGGTTCAAGATTTAGGTTCAAATTCAAGTGATGAAACTAAGATTACAACTATGGGATTACATAATGATTCTTAGCTTTCAGTTTCTAGCACTAAGTCATCAAATGTTGCATCTTCTTCTAAACAGAATTCTGTGCATGTTCATAAGAAAAGAAATGAATTGTTCTACATTAGAGTTGTTTCAAAACATACTAATATTGACACTCTATTTGATAGTGGTTCTCGAGCAAATTTGATTTCTGATGAGGTTGTTAAGAACTTAGGCTTATAAACCGATCCCCATCCGAAGCCTTATCCACTAGGTTGGGTGTGTGACAATGCAAAGCTACAAGTATCACAAACTTGTAGACTGACGTTTGCCATCATATCCAAGTTCATGGATGAGGTTGAGTTGGATGTTGTCCCTTTGGACATATGCAGGATTGTTTTAGGAAGTCCATATCTTTATGATAGAAAAGCAATCTTTTATATAGAGGAGAATAAGTACTTGCTTGTTAAGGATGGCATTGAATACATAGTCAGAGCGCATCACATTAAAACAAGTCTTTCCTTGATTACAGTAGGGCAAATGAAAAGACTAGTTAATTCAAGCAAGACTTTTTGTCTCGTGTTGATTAAGTCTAAGAAAAAATAATATTCTCAAGATTTGGAAAATTGTGATCCTAAACATAAGAATGAATTGACTGAAATCATTTCTACTTATGATGATGTGTTTCAGGAACCTAAGGGTTTGCCCCCTAAAAGGGCAATTCAACATGAAATTCAGCTATTGCAAGATTCTCCTCTCCCTAACATTGTCATGTATAGGTTATCAGTGGTGGAAAATGAAGAAATCAAAAAATAGGTAATGGATCTATTGGATCGAGGTGTTATTCATCCAAGTTCATCTCCTTTTGGTTCGCTAATTATTTTGGTGCCAAAGAAAGATGGTAATTGGTGAATGTGTGTTGATTTTTGTGCTTTAAACAAAATTACTATTAAGAATTGTTACCCTCTTCCTCATATTGATGATTTGTTGGATCAATTAAAACATGTTATTTATTTCACTAAGCTAGATTTGAGAAGTGGATATCATCAGGTAAGAAGTAATGAAGGTGATATGTGGAAAACCACTTTCAAAACAAAATAGGGATTGTTTGAATGGCTTGTTATGCCATTCGGGTTGTATAATGCACTGGCTACATTCATGAGATTGATGAATGATGTTTTTAGACAGTTCCTTGATGATTTTATCATAGTTTACTTAGATGATATATTGATTTTCAGTAAGTCTTGGGAAGAGCATGTGATCCACATTAATAAAGTCATGGATGCATTATGAAGGGAAAAACTTTATTTAAAAATGTCAAAATGTGATTTTGGCAAAACCTCTTTGATTTACTTGGGATACATTGTAGGACATGGTAAATTGAAAATTGATCCTGTAAAAGTGGCAGTCATTGTGAACTGGCCTACACCCACTATTACAACTGAGGTTAGAAGTTTTCTTGGTGCAGTACAGTTTTGGAGAAAGTTTATTTCTCAATTTTCATATATTGCATCACCTTTGCATTTTTTTGACAAGTGTGAAACAGGTCTTTCAGTGGGGAGGCAAGCATCAAAAGGACTTTGACACTTTGAAAGAAAAGATAAGTACTGCTCTGGTCTTGGTACTTCCTGATATACAACAACTATTTGAGATCAAGATGGATGCAAGTGATTATGCTATGGGAGCTATTTTAATGCAAGGTAAGCAACCAATTTGTTATCATTCTGAGACCTTCACAAGTGCAGTAAGACAATATCCAACTTTTCATAAGGAATTGTATGCATTGGTACAAAGTGTTTAAAAATGGAAACAATACTTAATGAGCAAAGAAATAATAATACATACAGATTATCATCCCTTACAATATCTCTAATCACAAACCAAGCTACAACAGTCTAGACATTTTCGTTGGATGGGCTTCTTACAACAATTTCATCTTGTGATTAAGTATAGAAAAGGTATTCAGAATAAGGTTGTGGATATGCTTTCTAGGCCTCCTATAGTAGTTGCATCTATTCTTTTACAACATGGTTCTTTATCTCATGAAAGCTGTAAAGAACAATATGTTAATGATCTTGATTTTCAGGATGTATATAAAGACTTGATGAGTAATAGACAAGTAGAAGAATTGGAATATCATGTACATAATGATCTTTTGTATCAATTGGGTAAAGTTTGTATTCCTCAAAATGAGAGGGTGCACATGATTAAAGAAGCACATAGTTCTCTTATTTCTGGTCATTTTGGAGTTGTTCGAACAGTTGCACATGTGAAAATGTATTGTTACTAGCCCCGTATGCAGGAACATGTTGCCAATTACATTAAGGGGTGTACTCTTTGTGCCACAAGCAAACCTAGTAATAGGAAACTGGGACCTTACACTCCTCTACTTGTTCTTACTCGCCCATGGGAAAGTATTTCCATGGATTTTGTGGGTGGTTTGCCTATGACACAAAGAAAACATGACTATTTATATGTGGTTGTGGATAGATTTAACAAGATGTGTTTTTTGATTCCTTGCACTAAGCAAATTATTGGGGAAGGCACTACACACTTATTCTTTAAACATGTGTGGGTTCATTTTGGGTTGCCTACTTCAATTATTTCTGATCGAGATTCTCATTTTATTGGGGAGTTTTGGTCAACTTTGTGGGGACTAATGGACACTAAATTAAAAAAGAGAACTGCATTTCATCTACAAACTGATGGGCAAATAGAGGTTGTGAACCGCACTGTGGTACATTTACTTAGGGGTTATTATAATAAACATCCAAAGTTATGGGATGAATAATTGTGTTACATACAACATGCATATAACCGGGCATATCATTCTTCTACTATGAAATCTCCATTTGAAGTTTGTTATGTATAATTGCCTAAATCTCCTCTTGATGTTTGCTATGGATAGGATACAACTGTTGATGAACCAAAAAAACCATTCAAGCTAAGAAGTTCATTGAACAAATACAACTCATACATCAGACTGTCTATATTCAATTGGAGAAAAGTCAAGCCAAGTATAAAGCCATACATGACAAACATCGTGTTGATCAGCAATTTGTTGTAGGTGATATGGTATGGCTTCACATTAGTAAGGAAAGACTGATAGGTGAAGGTAAAAAGTTTAAACCAATCCGGTATCATCCTTTTTGGATTACAAAATTTTTTGGCACAAATGATTTTCAGTTAGATTTACCATCTTATATGCAGATTTATTCAATTATAAATATGGAAAATCTAAAATTATGATAATTGATCTTGATGAAAGTGTATCCATTCCTTCTATTGATGATTTTGCTCCTGAATATCTAAAAGAATTATAGGAAGATATTATTCTTGATAGGAATGTGTGGACTTCGCGAAGAGGTGATGTTGAGTATTTTTGTGTTGGGCTCAAAGGGATGCACCCAAACCAGGCCAAATGGGTGGAAGCTGAAAGGGTGAAGGAAAAATACCCTCACCTCATTACCCATTAAATTCAACTTTTTGAGGTCCAAAAGTTCCCATTGGGGAGGAGTGATCCAAGCAGATCCATATACCGTTCCATTTTAAAAGTCTTCAATTTATGGTTGAACCACTTGCAAATCAAATAATTCATCGAGAGCTTTGTGGTGCTTCTTTTAGAATGCAAAATGGAGTTTGAATTCTCGAGATATAACTCGTTGAAGTTTTCTTGCAACAGGTAATAATGGGTGTCAAAAGGTGACATGGCATTGTTCAAATGTGCCAAGTGGACCAATAACCATTTGACATGTGGCAATATGAATATGTGCAAAAAAATTGGTTTGGTGTTTGATTTGTTGATAGCCTTTAGTCTTTGACAGACGATCATATGAGGATTCGTGGGCCCTATTATTTGCTCACTGGGGGCCCTCAACGAGGGTTGGCACACTCTTGTGGAGGGGTGCCTTGGCCTCCTAAGCTTCATGTCTTATTGTTTATGAATTTGTATTTAAGTCATAAAGTCTGTTGAAACCCCACCAATGTGGGATAATTGTCTAAAGCTTTGTAATACATCTACATGAAACAAGGAGCCTCAAACCAACACGTGGGAGAGCCACAACCCATCAAACCTAAGTTGCCACACCATCAACCTTGCCATGTAAACTATGTGAAGACTATGTCATAACCAAGGTATTCTCCAATGGTGGGCTATGTTTATAATCAAGATAAGCTTAGCGCCTAGTCTCCTCCAAAAGGGATGTCAACACACTTAGAGGCTAACGCCACCTATTTAAAATATGAAATTGGTTTTCAAAACAACAAATGTGGGATAAAAGATAAAGCATAAAGTGCCAAAAATAAGGCCGAAGATTCGACCCATGAACCTTTCAAAAAAAAGTGATATGCCTTGACCGCTTGTTCCATGAGTTTCCAAGTGGTATAAAAGGAACAAACTTCTATTTGAAGAGGGGGATTCAGTCAATTGTGTAAAGAGAATCTAGAGGGTTAGAGACTTGATTATGCCTTGTACAGCCTTGGGTCATTAATGATAGGTCTGAGAGATGTTTTTATAGGTAGGCAGAGACTAGAGAAGGAGAATTGAAGATTTGAAATCAATTTGTAAGCCATTTGTTGCACAAATTTAATGGAAGCAGTCCTCACTTCGAGCGAACCCAGAGACATAGGCTATTGATGCCGAACTCTATTATCAATTCACCGGTGAATTCTTCTATTTTTCTCTACTGTTATTAATTATGATCTTCATTTTAATTTTGGTTTTTATTTCATTATTAGAAAAAAACTAAATGGAAAAGTCGAGAAAATAAGTAGATCATTAAATGTGATAGTGTGTTATTCAATTTTGTGACACTTGTATTTTTAGTTTTCAGATAAAAAATATGCCATATTTGCTGATACATTACAAAGAAGAGAAGAATATCCTAAAAGTTTTATGTTCTAAGCAAAATGCTCTGATATGAAAGGCTTAAAAAGGGAATGAATTCATTGCCAAGAGTCTTGGGCTTTAGCATGGAACCAAAAAATGTGTTTAGGGACTTAATATGGCCACTAGTAAGGCATATGGGGGAGGGAATCCCCATGTGAAGAACCCTATTGCCCACAAGGAGACCTTGTAGGCAAATATGTTTTTTTGGGGTTCCACCATAGCAAGAAAGATAGTTTAGAACCTCCTATTACAAAATGAGGGGGTCTCGTTGGCATTCCATGATTTATTGAGCATTTCCCAAGGAACACTACTGGGAGATAGCCATTCAAAACCATGTTAGGGTTGATATGGAATTAGTGGAGTGGAAATAACCTAATTGTTATCTTTCCATCATTTAGAAGACCCTTAATACCAATTTTGTGAATACCATACTTAGGAGTAGCCATATGAATATTAGAAATAGACTCAAAGACTTGAACATTAAATCTAAATTTGGTTTTAAACTTTGGCCAACTGATCCAAGATTTAGAATGCTTATCAAATATATCACTTATAACACAAATACCTTTGTGAAAAAGTTGAAGAGATTTGACTCTGGGAAGTTCTACCAAGGGTTTCTCATTTGTGGTGATCATTAGAGACCACCAAATAGAGTGAGTATTGATAGATATACCATCTTGAAAACCATCCCCTTTACGTCTTAACCATAGCTTAATAGTTTCCCAAGCCTTCCATATGATTTTGACCATAAAATTACCTACAACTTTGATTTGGGTTGGGGTAATGAACACATTCTGGATCCCCAAATTCTACCAAACATTAATGCCAAAGGGACATCCAAAAGCAATACCATTGAGGATGATATTTTTTCAAGCTTCATACCCTTATATAGTTCCAACAACACACTTGACACATATGGGGAGCCCCTATTTAACAATATCAATAAGACCTAACCCTTTAATTTCTCTGGATTGACAATATATATTCTAAGCCACTATGTGCAATCCTTTGTTGCCTTTAGAATTGGACCATATAAAATCTATGAGTATTTTTTCCAACTTATTGTAGGTTGTTTTAGAAGGATCCCAATAAGAGGAATAGTAGATTGGGTGGTTACAAGGACTTTGGAATAAATTTGGAATTTTCTAACTAGAGAGGGGTTTGGTAATCTAATAGGATAACTTATTTTCACCTCTAAGAATATTATAGCTCCAAAAATCCACTTGTGATGTTTGAAAACCAAAAATTTGAATATATTTCCATGGGAAATCCACTTCCATTGGTAACCCTTAAGCCAACTAAGTAGATGACTATAACATTGTCTAAAGCATTGTGTCTTAACCCATTGAAGGTTGGAGTAAGAGGTCAAACAAAAAGGTTATAAACATTTCATATCATTTTGAACAAGTTCTTCTTCCTCTTGAAGAGTATGAAAGGAGTTATCTACAAAATTCCATTTATGAGTTGATTGTGGGGTGCAATGGGGAGATTGATGCCTTTGACAAGACGTCTAGAAACATAATCTCCTAGCAAATAACCAACACCCTCGATAATAATAATACATAAATAAGGGGAAAGTGGACAATCGTGTCTAATAGAGCAAAAAAAACCAAAACTCTCATATTGGTGGCCATTAATGGTAAGACAAGTAGAGGTATTTTGGAAGAGGGTTTGAATAGAGTGAATGAACATAGGGCCAAACCCCAGAGCTTATAACATGTTTAAAATTAAGGGCCACTCAATCCTATGATAAGATTTTTCTAATTATATTTTGATGAATAGGGATCTTTGATTAGATATCCAAGCCCATTCCATCCCTTTCGACATCGATTATGTTGTGCAACATATGCCTTAGTAATAAAGGGGAGGAGATACCTGATTTTGAGAGCCAAGGCTTTGGTAGTTATCTTGTAGGAGACATTGAAGAGGGTAATAGGTCTTTAGTTGGTAATAATTTAAGGGTCCCCAGCTTTAGGGATGAACTTGATGTTACTTTGATTAATCATTTTTTCCAATGAGCCCTTGGTTAAAGCTTCCAAGTAAACTTTGTGTATATTTGGTCCCACATAGTCCTAGAGGGTTTGACAAAACTCACAAGGGAAGCCATTAGTGCCTAGGGCTCTATCTTGAGCCATACCGATGGTAGTTTTGTGAAGGTCCTCAATAGAAAGGCACTTATCACATGTCACTTTTTGGCTAAGCAAAATCCCATAGGAAACAACATCAAGGCATTTATTTATCACCATTTGTTGGGTTATAGAAGAGGCATGCGATCATAAAACTTTTTTATAGTGTTTAACAAAATCTTGTGGGATGTCTGAGAGATGAGTAATTCATTCAATAGATTCCTTAATAACTTTGATTAGACTACTAAGTGATGCACTCTTAATTTAATGAAAAACTCTTTAGAGATTTGGTCCCCAATTTCAATCCAATCGATGCAATCTCTTATTTGAGCACCATGGGCTTGATAAATCTCTACCAATTGGACCCAATGCCTTAATTTTACCACTCGATTTTGCAACACCCCATCTAAGGGAGTTTGTTCCAACTCCTGGGAGAGGTCATTGAATTCTCTCACAAAAGTTGAGGTAGCTCTCTTCCAAATCAGAGCTAACTATTTACCAAAGAAGTAGAGGAAAGTGGTGGTACAAGTGATCATTTCCTCCCACCAATCATTCCACTTAGTATCTCATGAGGGATGAGGGACCAAGTCTCACAATTGATTTATATGAGTAAGGGTTGGAGCATGTTTCATACGAAAAGTGTTCAAATAGAATTGGTTATTAAAGTTCTTGACTAGAAGAGCAGACCATTCAATAGAGAATTTGATTGATTGAAGGTTAGAGAGGAGGGCATCTAGAGTCACGCTAATAGGTATGTCATACGTATAGGCAAAGGATAAAATATTATTGTCTAATAGCATATCCCTATCAAATCTTTTAAGGACTCCTTCCTTGCCTTGGTTAAATTTTGACCAAGTGAACCAGGGTGTGGGAGAAGAAGACCTATGGTGATGGTTTAGGTCAGATAGACCCATCTTGTTATGCATGTGAACCAAGCTTTCCTCTCACTATCACACCATCTCATGGGTATGATTCCTTCTTTATCCTCAGGTTATTTTGTCACATTGAAATATTCATAAAGGATCCAATGAGCCATAATAAGGTGCTTTGTTAGCCATTGCCAAAGGGAGACCTGCTCCATGACATCATTAGAAGCATACACATTGATAATACTATGGATTTATTAATCAAAGTTAAAAATTACCCATAACGGTTCCTCACTCCACTCCATCACAAATGATGCAAAAACTAGTACAATCATTGTGATGACATTACCACATCCTAAATCATGTGTGGACATATGACAAGTAGCATTCGATCAGATGATTTTAGCTTCCGTATAGAGATTAAAACCATTGATCTTAATTTGATGTAAATAGAGGATGAGCATATATATTTTTATAAAAAACTTTCTTGAACCAATTACTCATGGATCAGGTCAATTAAACTATTATAGCATATAATTTCACCTTTATAAGAGGGTTCTTCAGGCTCTCTCACTCTTGGCTATAAAATGGAATCAACCCCAGGCTATGGGTATCCTATGATGGGGTTAAACCTCCAGAGAAGGCTGGTTCCTCTTGGTAGCTCACCTAAACTACTAATTCTATTTGGAAAAGGGATAGAAGGGTTGCAAGAGATGACTAAAAAACATAAACAAGGTGATGCAACAAAATTAAAGACACTCCAAATTGCATGAAACTAACACTAAGGCAGCCCAAAGTCAACCCTCACTCACATAATCTCTTAAACTAGTCATTTTGTATCAATATTTCTAAAACTATGCCCATTAGACAAGAGATGAAGCATGGAGGAGTATCAAACTCACACTATACCTTCATCAATGACCAAAAAAAGGACAAGTTTAGACTTGCAACAATGGTGGAATCCCTAAAAAAAGGCAAGAAAGAAGGACAATTACCAAGGAAGAACACCTCTCCACAAAGCAATCATGCACAAACTAACTAGAGCACTAGATGTAAGCCAGAGATAGGCAAAATAATTTGACTTATTACTTCAAAAGGCCATTTTTACAAATTTTGAAAGGGTTTTGCCTTGTCAAATGAGAGTATATCTTAAAAATGGAGAAGAAAAGGAATATATATGAGAAAAGGGAAGGGAGAGGAGAAGAAAGCTCCTATAATTCAATAAATGTAACTCAACCACCTTTCATGGAGTTTCAACAACATTCAAATTACTTAAGTACTGATCCTCTCTTAGCAAATTAATCCTCCATTGTCAAAAGGGTCTTTAAGCTCCCCCATTGGCCTAAAAAGGCAGTAGAAGACAAAAAATATTTGAAGAAGATGATGTCACACTCCACTAACTTTGAGAAAAGTCTTCGAAGATATAGAAGCTTTATTGAATGCTCCAATTTTCTCCTCAACTCCCCAAACTCCTTCACTTGACTTCTACACCCCATTCCACTTGGCTTCTAGAAGTTACTTGGCAACATGGTTAGTGATCTTGGCATTTGATGCTTGCACTAACCTTGAAGGTCAAATTTGAATGCGTAATTTTTTATGTTTTCTTTTGTTCCCACTCATATATGCTCCTCCAACCTACAAAAAACACCATGGAACCTGCAAATCTCTTTGACTCCATTGATAGAGGTCTTCAACCTCAAGCCACCTTCAACTAGTTGTTCTAGAACCTAATCCTAAGGCCATTTGTCACCATGAGAGCCACTTTTGTACATGTAGAAGGCTTCCAAACATCCATAACATTCTTGTGAAGGAGAAAATTAAGTTTTATTCCACCTTCAAGACTTGTAATAATGGTGGAAATCTCCATTAAACCTGTAACAATTCACAAATTATTAGAAAACCTAAGTTTTTGATCTTTTAGCTCAGAAAATCACCCCATAAACCCATGGGAATGGATCCTAGTTCCATATAATGGTCATTCAGGTCCCATTAGGTCTCTTCCATGAATTTATAACATTTTTTCTTTGGAAACCTACAAAAATGGGCATTTTTAGGCCATTTTGGGCCTCTTAGGCACACACACACGTACCAATTTATTCTATAAAATAGGTAAAACATGATCTTTAG
Source organism: Torreya grandis (assembly GCA_037957365.1). NCBI lineage: Eukaryota > Viridiplantae > Streptophyta > Pinopsida > Cupressales > Taxaceae > Torreya > Torreya grandis. The sequence goes on along the minus strand of JARHVA010000965.1, from coordinate 3,550,715 downwards.
AGATTACCCTAAATTTTATAGGTGGCTTACATGTGATTCCAAGTCATTTCATGGGCCTATGAGCTCAAAAACTCAAATTTGGTCAAAACAAACTCTTTGGTAGCTCAGACAAGCTTACCTTCTTAATGATTGTTCATTAAATATAGATCTCAATTACATAACTTATTTACATTAATATTTATTTTGTAAACCCCCTCAATTTTTTTGAGAATCTTGGATTCTCATGCAAAATGTGTGCATACATATGTAAAGAAGTCTGCTTGTGGGGTTCTGCATACATTTTGGACCTGCTTATAGTCTTAAGCATAGTTCATAAAACTCATTCCCTCAACCAACCTAAATCCTTAATGGATTTAGATTATACATGGGTACTAAACACATACTAAAATCATTTGGACCATTTCCTTATGGGGTGAAAGATACGAGCATTTGAATAAAGGGCCAAAATGAGTGTCTTAGATGGTATAGTTCGAATTTCTCCTTGTGAGTGAAATTGAACTTTAATTTATTCTAAAATCATTGAAACACCTCATTTATTACCTATAACATCTCATAATATCTTCTCATGGTGCCCTTTATGCTTGATAGGGTTTGAAAGTGACTTAAGGGGACACATGCCTTTTAGGCCTTATGACTAACTTTAGGCCTAATACTGAGTTTTGATGCTCAAAAAAAATTTAGGTGATAATAGGGATTATAAATAATCATATAATCTCATTTACATTTTTTTCTATCCCTTGAGACCTCCTTTGGTTGCCCAAACTCTACTTTCTCTCCATGCTTCTTAGGACTGCTTATACGAATGACCTTGTGTTTGTGTAGAACAAAGGTCTATAATCCCTTCCTCCTTCATGAAAATATTGAAAGGCATTTGAAACATCTTAAAACATGTTATTATAGTGATAACACTATTTGAAACTAGTCTAAGGGTCTCCTTATGCTTTGTATGTTATCATTCCACTAGTTTAGGGTTTCTTCCAGTCATGGCTTGTCAAACCCTTGGTCTTGTGTTCAACTCTCTATTTCCTAAATTATATATTCTCATAATTATTTAAACACATTTTTTTACCTCTAAAACCTTTATCATTATGTTAAAACCTCATATTTCATGCTTTACGCCTCAAATATTGCTTCAACTATGAATGTCAGCAGATTGTGTGAAGGCTGTGCTAAAATAATGAGTGTTTCCACCTATGGTATGACCTTCAGGATAAGGTGAATAGATTTTTATAGTCCTAATGATGATTTTTACCAAATTTAGGGTCTTTATTAGACCTATAGATGCTTCAAAAACCTCAAAATATCTCAAAAATGTCCACTAGGCATTGACTGTGTTTTCATGCTAAAGGACTGTATTTGGGCCTAAGAATGCTTGATAGGATTTGATTAGGCCATATAAAATCTTATTGGAGTGATATATAGCCTGCACTAGTCACCTTTTAAACCTATGCATCCTATCACCACACCATGTCTCTTCAAGAATCCTCATTGTGACATGACTGTCATACTGCTATAGGTGGACATTTTCATGATTCATCTTGGATGTAGCTTTGTTTGGAACACTCCTCTTCATCCTATGACCTCATTCACATCATCAATTGTTCTTGATAATCTTCATTTAACATGAGACTCTAACATATATTGTTGTGCTTCATCCCCTTCACAAACTTTGGAAATAGGTTTGTGTTCTTGAATGGCTATAGGTGGATGTCACGAGGTAAATGATTGTGTGTTTGTGTTATTTGAACTTCAAGGCTTAATACAAATCTTGGAACCAAATCTTGGAACCATTCCATGAGACCCTTGAAACATGGTAGAAACTCATTGAACCTAAAGGTATAAGAATACCTTCTTGACAGTCTTTATGTGATCCAAGATTGCACACTTTAAGAACCCTTTCAAACCCTATTGTAGGTGGTGATTAACATGGAAAAATGGCCTAAACTGAGTGTGCTTGACTTCAAGTTTATGCCATTAGTATTAGTCTCATATTCATCTTCTTTTCGTATTGTATTCTTCATACTATCATTCCATCTTCTTCAAAATAGACCTTTCCCCTATTATAAACTTGAATGTGCATCAGGTTCAAGCCCTTGTACGGACTGTGGCCGAGCATAACCATGGTGTATGGTTAGTGGAGTTTGGATAGGTTTAATGGTGTCCATTTGAAAGTTTAAATTCACCTCGTTCATCATACAAATATTTTCTATTTTCTGACTTGTCTTTTTCTGCAAGGAACCTCTTAAGACCACCTAGGACATATCCTCATGCCTTCAATTGTAGGTGACTTTTAAGGGTTCCTTGCATGTTATAATCAATTAAGACATTATTGATGCTCTGTCCTTCTATGGATATTAAGATCATCTAATTTTAAATTTCATAGGCCTATTAACTACCTATCACCAATCTCACCTTCACATCATTGTTTAGGCATAAAAGAGGATGGTTGTAGGTTATGATTTAGTGTTCTTGGGACTACATATCTCATAATGGGGAAACATTCCTAAGATGTTATGAATCACTTGATAGATTTATTAAATTACCTTTCCATTTAAATACTTGATATATCCCTTTATCTAACAACACTAGAATCCATTGGTAACTTGATGTCACTGTTTAGGCCAAACGCATGGATGTAGGTACTCATTTGGGTGTTTCTACAGAATGAGTAATTTATAAGAACATGAGTTGTCTTGATATGAGATGCTAAAATTGAAGTCATTAAACTTGAAGATTTCATAAAAACCCAATTTGATCTTCAAAAACCTCCTTTACTTCCAAAACTCATACCTATCAACAATCTCACCATCAAATCACTATGATGGCTGTAGGTGGAGATTTGGAAAATTGGAGTAAGCCTAGTCATTCAATTGAGAATATTCTTGATATACTTTATGTTCAGCTTGGGTTTATATATTAATCCATCCAATTCATCTTATTTTAACCCTATTCAGGATTTACAACCTCCCAAAACGTTCTCAAGTGGTCAAATACTCACTTTTCACTTCTAGGCCTAAGTATGGCTAATTAGGCATAATAGGCCTACTAGTCTTTTCTTCATTTTCCTAGTTGTTTCTTTGTGACTTGTCCATTGGGACATCTCCAATCCCCTACATTGAGGTCTTTGAGACTCTAAAACAACTTCAATTATTCACGTACTTAGTTTCTCACTCCAAGGTGTGAGTAGTCAAATGAGAATTCTTGACATGCTTGTTTAGCAGACCTATAATATTTTTTTTATATATCCTAGAGTATATTAGGGTACTTAAATTTTTTTAAAGGAAACTAAAAAAAACATCCATGTTAAATTTCAAGTCATTTCATTGAGTATAACTCAAAAAATACATCTTTTGGGGTCGCCTCAACTTGCCTTATCAAATTTCTGAGTGCGTGTAGGTCTGAGTTTTTCCATTTTATCAAGTTTTATAAGTTACCAAGACCTAATTATTTTTTAATAATTACCTATAGGTACCCACACAACTATTATAATAATTTTTTATTAATTTTCAATCAATAAAAACATATGAAATCACCAATTTAGAACTGCTACACACTAAGAAAACAAGAATTGTGAGACATAGAGAGCAAGAAATAGGTGAATCTTGAGATTTATAAGGTCTCAAGACCTCATTTTTTTTAGAACCTATAAATACCACTACATATTCTCCAAGAATTATATTTCATCATTCAATCCTTTAAGTTCCTTAAAAATATTTTTTTGGATTGTTTACATTTGCATGCCAAAATCCTGAATTTTGCAAATTTGCACTTCTCTTCATTTTGCCTTAAATTTTTGAATATGATCACTGTCACCAGGTGTGTGAATACTTAAAATATCCCTAAAATTCCTCAAAATCCATCGCATGAGGTTCAAACCATCTATCATAGCTTATAGCCCTTCAAAAAACTTACCTAGCTCCATGTTGACTGTCAACAAATAAACATAGGACTGTGACGAAATAACATATGCTTCAATTGTTAGTGAGACTAAACCAATATCATGTAAAATTATAAACACTCATTAAAATAATTTTTACCAAGTTTCATAGTCATATATTCCTTGTAGAATCCTTAAAACTCATTTTTCTTGAAACTAGCTATGTGGCTACCTAAGTGAATGACTTGGAGAGTGCCTCAATTATATAACAAAAAAATGAATGCTTCCCTTGTTATCTGGTCCAAATATATGTCATGAAAACCTAATTTAGGTCATAATGACCCCCTGTATCAAATTTGGAGTTTAGATCACCTCTCCAACATCTTCAACCCTTCAATTTCTCCAAACTAGCCATCAAGCGTAGGACTGTGTGTGCACATTTCAAATATAACCTTGATTGTAGATCTTGCTTGGACATTGAATGCTCACACCTTGAGATTTTATGATTTTTTTTTCCAATTTTTAAATTGATTTAAAATCACCTTGAAGGTACCTTCATGATTAAAAACCTTATAAGGCGTAAGAACTATCTCTTTCTCATGACACAAACCATGATGAGAAACTTGAACAAGCTAGCTGTAGGTCTTCATCTTGATTGTGTATTTGAGAGAAGTGAGGTTTCAAGATCATGATTGTGTCTATGAATATTTAGGATCATGTCCTTAACTTTAATTGGCGTTCTTAAACTCTATATAATCATCTTTCTCATCACTCCATTTGGGTCTCTTATATTTTCTTACATACAACTGCTTGAGCCTAAAATGATAGCTATAAGTGACTATTTAGTGTTGAACAAGATAGTAGATTGTATGTGTGTTCAAACTTGAAGTTAAGTGTAAGGTCATGAACCCTAAAATGTTATTAGTCCCTTTTAAAAACACTTATAGACTTCACCTTATGCTCTAAAATCTTAACTTCCACTCTCATCTTAAACTCATTGTTTGCAACAAACCTATGGATGTAGGTCATCATTTTGCCTAGTACGGATTAAAGAGAAGTAAGAGGTTGTCATAAAGACAAAAGATGTCTTAAGACCTTGATTAACACTTTATGACCTATCATTAACTTGAGGAAACATCAACTCACCATTAAGAGGTTTGAATAACCATGGAAACAAGACACATCCAATTACCTTAAACAATTCAAAAATACCTTTATCTTTGCTAATAAGGGTTTTGCAAGGTTGTTTCTTGATCAAGACAAGGTTTTCATGATTGGATATCTCCAATTTCATATTTACATTTGAAATGGATGATGCTCTCATCACTTGGTGTTCTTGAACACTCTGACTAAGCTCCTAAAACCCATCAAAACTTCTTGTGACACCTACTCCATGTGACTGTTGTAGGTGGAGATTTGTCTATATCATTTGTCATCACTTGACCTACTAACCACTCTCATGAGCTACTAAAGCTTCGATGAGCTTGTTCAACTTAGTTGATTGGTATGCCATATGTTGTGTTCTATAAACCTTGAGTTGTCTCTCAAAACCAGTCTTTTACTTTATTAGAACTTTGCTCCATATAACTGTTGTAGGTGGTTGTTTGACCTTAACACCTACAAAGGCTTCCATGAAGGTATTCACTTGATCTCCCCATATAGTTCTCACTTTATTATAAGATTATGTAGAGAGGTAAGTTAGTGTTCTTAATGTTCACTATGCTCATTACCAGTCCCATGATCATAACCTATAGGTCTGACTTGCTCACCAAGGTCTGGAGATGAAGGTACACTACTAAACCTTAACGTGTTCTTTGGTACCTTGAGAGGGAGTGTGGCATATTGAACCTCATTTAAACTAATTTCCAAGACTGAAGTAGACTTATTTGGGCACTTATTCATGTTAATTTCATGATGAAATCATTTAGAAACCATTCAAACACTAGAAACTCATGGCTACAATTGTACCTTATTGAAGAGACTGAAACACCAAAACCATCTCAAAGGAGACTATGCTCAATATAGAGGCTTATGAATATTTAAATGGATGAATGAGGTATTAAGTGACTTAATAATTGAATTTAGAACCCCTAAAGATGAATTCACTTGCTTGATAACCCAAATCCTCCTCCAAATTGATCAAATGGACCATTCACAAGGACAACATAAGAAATAGTTTTTATGCCATAAGTATCTTCCTAGAATGATTTGATTGATGAAACCAATTTTAATAGGTCTTATTTGACCCTAAAATATCTCCCCTAATATTATTCTTCCTCATTGAATTTTTAAGTGAAGAAATAGAAGAAAACCTAGACCCTATCTATATGAATAGACCATCTAGACACCCCTGCACTATTAGTGATTATTCATAAAGATGGGGATATTAAATAGAAAACCAATGCCAAAAAGTGTAAGTGTAATAGGGTCCCTATAATTTACCAAGATATTTTTGCCCAACTCTCTCTCTCCTGACCATATCAAGTAAAAACTCGAGGCCCTCCTAGAGCTGTCCAAAACTGCACCAAAATGGTTTTTCCTTAGCATGAAGAAGTAGAACCCTATATATGAAATTAAACACTTTGGAAATATTTTTTATGATGTAAATGATCTTTAATTCCTTCTATAAACTTTCTTAAGTGCTTGAAGCTCCATTAATGGTAGAAAACTTATTTCATGCTTAGTTTGCAACCAATAAGTTTTCCTTACCTCTGTTGGTTCTTGTGCTTGGATCTTATTTTAGAGTCCTAAGAGAGGATATTATGGAAATTTTGGATTCATGAATATGATATCTAAGCTTATGTACTAAGCAAAACCTTCAAAAACTTGTTCAACCATGGCTCCAAAAGTGCCAAAACTGCATCTTCTTGCATCCAAACTCCCCCTTTCCACTCCAAAAGACTTGAAATGGCCTTGAACATGTTTCCTTACCTCTGTTGGTTCTTGTGCTTGGATATTAATTTAGTTTCATAAGAGAGGATATTAGAGACATTAAGGATTCATGCATATGATATATAAGCTTATGTACTAAGTAAAACCTTCAAAAACTTGTTCAACTGTGGCTCCAAAAGGGCCAAAACTGCATCTTCTTGCATCCAAACTCCCCCTCTCCAGTCCAAAAGACTTGAAATGGCCTTGAAAATGTTTAAATAAGGAAAAAACACTATAAGGAGGTGTAAAGAAGTTTAAACCAATTTGAATTCTTCAAAAAGTCATTTTTTCACTTAAAACATCTATTTAGAAGGCCCTCAAGCCAGCTAATGCACTTTTGAGGGTCTTTTGGGCAAATTGGCTTTGTTAGACATCATTTTTGGCTAATTAAAATCTATAACACTTTGTGTAAATCTCCTTCCTACCCTTGAATACTCAAACACCCTGGAAACCAACTAGATCCTTCACTTGTAGTTCAAAATCCATTTCTTGGCCTTTTCGTTAAAATCTCCAAATTCACCTTAAAACCTGATAAAGTGTTTCAAAAGAGTGCAAGAAAAATGAGGTGGGGTCATGAATTTTGTCTTCTCTTTCAACCATCGGATCATCCACTGCACTAGTACCCTACACAACTCCTCATGCCACACCAAGACCTTCCAAGTTACTGCACTGCATCATTAAGTCAAGACTAGAGAGAGACAAGTCATTAAGGCAAAAGATCATTGAATGGTCTAAGAGAGTGTCTTGATACATCTAGGATTTTTTTTTTTATGTATGCTAATTTTGGCCAACATAAACCAGAGACAGTCCAAGAGAAAACATTCATTGGGAACTATCGAGGTTCATGGTTTCACCCACTTGACCTTCTAACATTGCAAAGTGGTTACTTAAGAATTGTTGTTACTAACTCCTGGTTATAAATTTTGATAATCATAAGATACCAGTATTTAGTGTGTAACAATGCCTCTTCATCATTTCTAAGAGAAGGACTATGTGATTGTTAAGTTACTTAACAACTAAAGAGATAAGAGTATCTTGTGCTGGAGGAACTAGGATGAGATTCTTATGGGACTATGTGCATTGTGTTTGAAAGAGAGAGAAGCTGACATAAAAGGATTCTAAAGGTTTCAAAATCATATTAATGTCTTATGGAGCATTTGTCATCACCGACTAGGGTTTAGTGGAGAAACTTGAGATGGGACTAGAGGTGGCTAGGTGATTGCATTAGCAAAAGTGGAAGGCTTGGGGTTGACGACATGGGTTTTGGGGTTGTGATTATTGGGATTATTCCTTTGATCCACCACTTTCCATCTATTATTAACTAGCACTATCAGGTGGGTTGTTTCAGGCATGGTCTTGGATGGACAGTTTGAAGCAATCATAGATGAGTAATCATTAATCATATGG